>JAKSZT010053929.1:59150644-59508542 GCA_026826555.1 Tolypeutes matacus | reverse complement strand
GAGATGAAAGTAGGCTAAAAGTTACTCTTTTGCAGGACGTTCTGAACTGTATTAAACCAACCACTTGCTTAAAAGTAATGGAGTAGATAGGATTACTTTTTGTTCCATCTGTTTTTTTTTTCTTGTAAACGTTGTGAAAATTATAGTCAATTGCCCACTGAAGCATAAAGAGTAGAAGACAAGCTACAGGAAACCAAAAATGTCCTAAATAAAACCTGAATATAAATTTAAACCAGCTACTATAAGTTTGGAAATCTACAGGTGTTCAGCCTGGAAATTCTACCTGATTCTTAATTATATGTAGAATAAAATTTTAGCTGAAGAACCCAAAACAACACAGAGTGAAATGTTTTCTCATTGTTCAGGATACTGCAACCAGTTTTTTTTTTTTTTTTTAATTTTTAATTTAATTTAATTAAAAAAGAATATATATATATAAGATGCTTAGATTACATAAATGTTACACAAAAATTACAGGGATTCCCATGTTCCCCACCTCCCACACCTCTAATAACATCCCACATAAACATTTTTCATTAATGTGGCTCATCACCTGCAATGGATATACACATCCTAGGGCTCTGCCACTAAGCATGGACCATAGTTCACATTGTAGACCCCTCTCTCTCCCACACAGTTCTGCATATTATATGCTGATGTAAAATGCCCTATATCTGTCATTGTAATGTTACTCAGCATAATTCCCAAGTCCTGAAAAAGTACCAGTATTACAACTGCTTTTCCCTTCCCTACCCCAAAAGCGCCCAGTGGCCACTGGCTCCACCTCACTGTTGTAATTTCTCATTGTTGTAATTGCTTGAATCATATTATGACTACAACAGAATACCATTAAGTTCACTCTAGTCTATAGTTCTTCCCCCAATCCTGAGGAGTTTGGGATGGTGATGTCCACTCCATTTCCAAGTGAAAGGGGGCTTATATTTCATGGATATGGTGGATGGAATTATCCTGCCTGCAGCTGCAGGCTCTCTCCATTCCCTGGGATGGCCATTGTCCATCATCATCTCCTCACCAGGTGACTTGGATGAGTCCATTGAGCTGTAGAGTAGGAGTTGCAGCTCCACCGAGATTCCAGGCACAGCTGGCACATGGACAAGACCAAGGCTCCAGTCTCTGTAAGTACATCTACAAACTCCAGCATCCATATAGGTTTAAATAGAAGGGACTGATGGACCATGTGCAGGGAGGACTTATTTGAGTCCAACTCTGTCACTCTCAGGAGCACAGATTCCAAAGTAGAGCCCACTGATAAGGCATCAATTTCTGGAGCTATCCCCCCTTACACAGGACCTGGGTGTCTCCAGAGGCCTCAGGAGCCCCTCTGTGTAGGATGATATCCACTTTGATGTTCTATGAGATCCTACTGAGGTGTGCGTAAGCGTTACCTCTGGGATGACCTCCTGACTCTCTTTGAAGTCTCTTAGCCACAATGAACTCATTTGTCTTTACCTTTTCCCCCTTTTATTCAAGGTCTTTTTCCAGTTGTATTGCCAGTTGGCACTTGGTAGTAATCCCTCGTTGCCAGGGAGGCTCATCCCCAGGAGTCATGTCCCATGCTGGGGGGAAGGTAATACATTCATATGGTGAGTTTGGCTTAGTGAGAGGCCACATTTGAGCAACAAGGAGGCTCTCAGGTGGCAACCCTTAGGCACCCCATAACAGTAGGCTAAGTTTCAATGACAAGAGCAAAGACTCATAAGGCTAGTCATCAATAACAAGAACCTATCAGTGGACCCTCCTCCTTTCTGCAACCAGTTTTAACAAAAGAAATCCATACCAAGAGAAGAAGGGAAATATATAACCCCTCAACAGCTTCCTCACAACCCCCAAATGCAAGACAACTTTTAGATGGAAAAAAAAATCAACAAAATGACTCAAAAATCCTTTTAGGAATCTCACTTTTGACTACAAGAGTTACTATCATGGGAATTTTACACAGAGAAATGAAGACTCACAGTATTGTTTAAAAAGGCTTTACTAATGTTTGCTCAGCAAACCAACATTTAATGGAAATGTACCAAAGCTTGCAGTATTTGGTAGTGAATAATAGATACAATGGTTTTCTGTTGAGAATGTATTCTGATAAGTGGATGCTGGCACTTCCCAATAACATCCATATTTACTGTTCTTTACAACATCATAGTAGGTTGATCATTCTAACTCTATAGAACACATATAAACAGCTAAAGTTACATGTTTTATGAGGCATCTATGCATTTTAAGAAAAATCATGAAAATATTGAATTATATGTGTTGCATAAATTCCTGCAACAGTTAATTATAGGATCTGATGAGCCTTTATAAGTCATAATGCTCACATTTCTTTAAACTTCACTTTTATCCTAGTCTTCTTTTCTTTCATTGATGAATTTGAAAACAGCCTAAAATTATCCAAATATCATTTAAAGTAAGGTAGTCCTGAGAAGTGCTACTTTGGAAGTAAATTTTTTTAAAATTTAATAAGTAACTACTATATGCTTCAAAAAAGCTGACCAAACTTTAAGAGCTTTGTTAAACAGCAGCTATTGAACAAAACTTTTAGCACAGTATGTCCCTGCTCCGTATAATCATGCTATATTTCTGTCATGTTGAAGCAAAAAATGTTTATCACTTTGTCAGCTCTGTCTGCAAAGCAGAGAATTACCTTCTCAAGCTCCTGAGATTTATGCTTTTAATTACCTCCTATCTGCTTCACTACTTTCCAAACATAAGAATCAATATAAATAGCCTTATTTATGGGAAAAATGTAAAATGTTTGACAAAAGCAGCCTATCATTTTTTAGATTTCCATTTGATGCTATTGACTCTACCCATCTTCAATAACCTTTTTTTCTTGACAGAATCAGTTGGTTTTTCAAATTTAAAAAATTATTCATTTATCTAATAATTTGTACTGCTTAATAGTAGATGTAAACTTTACAACTAGCTTTTTAGTTCCTAACCCAGCAATGAGATTATTATCATTGTGGCACTGCTTTATTTTATCACCCACTGCAGAGTTCAGTTTAAGTGTAGGTTTCTCCAAACTCCTCTTCAGAAGCTTACTTTTTTTTTTAAAGATTTTATTTATTTATTCATTTATCCCCCCCTTGCTGCTTGTGCTCGCTGGGTCAGCTAACCACGCCATGTGGGCGGGCTTGCCTTCACCAGGAGGCCCCGGGAACCGAACCTGGGGCCTCCAGTATGGTAAATGGGAGCCCTACTGATTGAGCCACAGCCGCTTCCCAGAAGCTTACTTTTCAATGAGGACCAACTTCTATGGCTTATTTGGTTTCTGAATGGGAGATCACTTTAGCATAAGTGAAACCTGATGGTCTAGGGGCCAGTATTCTTAAAAACTCTGCCTCTCACATTTCACCAGCATCAATTCCTTTAAAAAATAAAATTTTACATATACTTATATAGTTTATGCATATTGTGTATAAATAATTTTATATAATTTTATAAATATATAGTATAAATTCATATGAATAAAAGGGTTGCTATCTCAAGAACGTTCAAGAAAAAGAGTAGATGTGTAAGGGAGGCAGGCAGTGAATGAATATGTATGCGTGAGGGAGGGAACAGTTAATTTGTAGGGTTAACATGTGTTAGATATTTGTTAGATATATGTGAGTTGATGTGGGGAGGGTCAAATATTGGCAGATGAATGTTTAAAGTTTTCCCTGACATATCAGTTATGGTAATGTGCCATCAAACACAGCATGTCTGAAAATTCAGGAAACATAGGATAAACTTGTGAGTTTTTTTGTTTTGTTTTTTTATTTTAACAGTATTCCAGTTAGTTTCAAATAACATGCTTAACATATTTCCTTAAACTTTCTAGATATCTTATCAAGTGAAGCACTTCTAAATTTCAAGCAATGAATCAAGTTAATAACTTTAAAAAAGCTTAATAAAGATACTATAGATGTCCAAGAAAGATGAGGAAAATAGTGTGTTTGTTATACTTTTATGCCAGAGAAAGACGATAGAAGACAGCAGGGGAAGAGAAGGGAGAAGAAATGATAGAGCAGAGAACAAAGGAATGAGGAATATGATAATTTAGAAGAGAACACAACTTGACATGGGAAGAGAAGCACTGATAACATGTAGACAGAGTTTCTAGAGTTAAAAACCAGCACTAGGCAGCCAACAGCAAAATGAGGTATCTCCTAGGAAAATGTTATATAATGACAGATAAAAAGTTTGATTCTTCAGAAAAACCCTTTGAGGCTGATGGCCTCTTCTGCTTTTGCTGCAAGGAACATCTTCAAACATGGTAACTAACGGGGTTCCTGTTTCACAGCCGCTCTGACTTCTCAGGGAAGGAACCACAGCTGCTGCAGGGACTTGCTGCCTCATGGCAGCTAGTGGAAAAGTGAAGTTAGACCTGGTGGCCAAAGTAGATGCAGGATCAGCCAAGAGCATGTGGACAGGAGTTTATGTGGCACCCAAAGTTGGGCTCCTCCCTAATTTCATGAACACTAAGATCTTTGCTGGATGACAGAGAATGCCAGGGCCTCTAGCAGAGGTGTCACAAAGGCCACTTAGGTGGCAGATGGCGAATGGGGGCAGTTTATTTATGTAAGACAGATAAGAATTTAACTGCTAAAGAAATCAGAAAATGGATATAAAATTAAAGCTCCCAAAACACACACACACACACACACACATATATCCCATAGACAGAAAGACCTAGAAGGGTGCAACTTAAGTGATCTTATCAAATGAAAACTGCTAAGATGACAAGATACAAAATGCAGAGTGAGGTGGCACTGGGGACATATAAATTACACTCCAACTGTAGTCATCTGGGAAATGAGGGTGATTGGTGAATGACTGCATTTTGGAAATTTCAGAGGAGTTATAGTAAAGAAAAGAAGAGTCAGGTCACCCACAGAAATGTTCACACAAATAGTTACTCTCCATTTTAACTTCTAAGCAAACCCTTTATTTCCTGCCCATTGTATGTAATCAGTCTAACATAAATCAAGGAAATGTTATGAGAGCATCTTCTTATGTCTTTAGATTGAAGAAACAGAGTACAACAAAAAGAACAGTGAGCCAAAAATGAGAGATTTTGGATAAACAAAAAACAAACACATGCAGCAACAACAACAAATTCACAAACCTAGAGGTATCACAAAGATAAAGAAAATGTGAAGTATAAGTGATTTGAAGTTTATGATGCTATTCAAAAGGTAAGATTGTAAATTTGAAAAATCAAGTGGGCTAGCTCCAAAAAAGTAATGAAAGCCTATGGGGACCATATGCGGTGCACTTTCAATGGAGAAGAAAGGGCCCTTCAGGCTTAGGACAACCTCATTCAGTGCTCAACTTAAACCACGAAGAAAAGAAAAAGTGGCTGAGAAGAAACTAGAGCTTGGGGTACTGCACACGTTTGTGCAAATGGTGGGGAATCAGTTGGAAAGACACATTATTCTTGAACTACAATGCCTGCCCCTTGGCAAAGTTAATGGTGTTAATTTGTAAAGGTTCATTTGGGAAATGTCTGTGATTAATGCTTGCTCATTTACATAACGCTGAATTGTGTAAATAAAGCTGCACCCTTTTCCTTTCTAATAATGGAGTTCTACAGAGATGATAAAAGCTGGACAAAGCAGGGTATGGGACACTTAAACTAGGTCACACCAAATTTTAATGCATAAGGCTTGCCCTGGTATATTTTATATCAGTAATGGAGAACTGCAGAATGTAGTCTGTTTACTGTGCAAATCTGCCTTCCAGATTTTTCAATAAACATATTTTCTACATTGAAGAGTGAGGCTGATTCAGTCTCAGGCTGATTTAGAAATGTTATTAAAGAAAATAAGGATGAGCATCTCCTTAATTCTTACATTAAAATGTAAATAGGGTAATTATAAAATAGTAAACTCTCCCCCAAATAAAAAATGCTCAGTTTCAGAGCTCAGTTATGCAGATTATAGCATCATTACTAAACACCAAGAACATGTATATATCACACTTGTGAATTTGCCATCCAGACTTTGTGGCGTTTCTGCCGAGAACTTAAGCACGACTCAGAAATTTAATTTCTTTCTCCATTATCAATGGAGATTTTCAGTGGCAACAAGGAAATGGTGGTCAATTCTCATGTGTGCACACTTGTCCATGTCCTTAGAAGTAAATATGAAGAAAATGGCTGACACGGAATGGAGCTCAAATCAAAGGTGAATTTACTCCCGGAGTTTTCATAGGGTGTAGAAAAAAGGCTCTCATTGTTCCCCCTCGCCCATGAAACAAATAAAAAGCAGAGTTATTAGCCATTCTTTCTGGCTCTTAGCTGTTCCACCTGAGATAGAGTTGTTACTATATCCTGTCCTCCCAACAGAGATGCCATGGAAATTATTTTTAATTCTATAGCTGGAATGGTCGTTCCCAGAGACCAAGTAGTCTACTTTAGGTCACGTTATAAATAAGGAAACCGAGGCCCACATTGGTGCAGTGGTTTACCAAGCTCATGGAATTGGGACCTGAATCCATGTTCAAGGACTCTCAATTCAAAGTTCTATACCATGCTGCCTCTAAGGATGGAATAATGAAAATATAAAGAAGCAGACCTGGATTTAAGAGGATCTTTGCAAGGACAAACCTTGGATATTTTCATTCATATTCTTTGCTAGTAAAAGCTACTGCTGGGCTCTGGAGCCCAGCACAGTGTTTGGTACACAGTAGCAGCTCAATAAATGCTCAGAGAATTAGTAAAGTTATTATGTGAGGCAACATAATATAATAGGAAGAGCTGAGGATTTGGAGGATGGAGACATGAATTCATATCTCAGCTCTGTCATTTACGGACTCTAAAAATGTATGCAATACCAAAAGACTGGAAACAATCTTATTTAACTAGTCCACCAATAAGGGACTAGTTAAATAAACTATGGAACATCCCCCAATAGGCCACTAGCTTTGTTTTCTATTATGTTGTAACAAATTGCTACAAACTTAGTGGCTTAAAACAACAGAAATTTATTATCTTATAGTTCTCGAGGTCAGAAGTCTGACAGAGATTTCACTAGGCTAAAAATCAAGGTGACAGCAGGGCTCCACTCCCTTTTGGAGGCTCCAGGGAAGAAGCTATTTCCTTGTTTTTCCAGCTTCTAAAAGCCTCCCACATTCCATGGCTTGTGGCTCCCTTCCTCCATCTTCAAAGCCAACAATAGCTGGCTGAGTCCTTCTCACATTGCATCACCCAGACTTCCACACTAGCCTCCCTCTTCCACTTTTAAGAACCATTATGATTATACTGGGTTCACCAGATATTTAGGGTGAACTGATTAGCAACCTTAATTCCATCTGCTACCTTAATTCACCTTTGCCATGTTAGGTTACATATTCACAGGTTCCAGGAATTATGACATGAACATCTTTGAGGGTTGTTATTCTGTCTACCACATCTGTGAAAAAGAATAAGGGTAGGGAAGCGGATGTGGCTCAAGTGGTTGGGCATCCATCTACCATATGGAAGGACCCTGGTTCGATCCCTGGGACCTCCTGGTAAAACAAAAAAAACAAAACAAAACAAAAGAATGAGGGTAAACTCTATGTTCTGATAGAGAAAATTCTCAGGATATACTGTAATGTTAATAATGTAAGGCAAAGAAAGGTAGTACACTACCTTTTGTGTATAAATGAGCGAAAAAATATATATTAATACTTTGTTATATTTGCATAAACAAACTCCAGAAAGATATGCAAACAATATTAACGTGGTTACAAATAGATAAGGAAGGGCATGAAGAGTGGGAGGATGGGATGGAACAAAATTTTTTAGTGTATCTTTTAAAATTACTTTGGTTTTGGGAAGCGGGTGTAGCTCAGTGGTTTGAACGCCAGCTTTCCATGTATGAGTCCTGGGTTCAATCCCTGGTACCTCCTAAAAAAAAAATTTTTTTTTTTACTTTGGTTTTTGTATCATGTTATATTTTGTATCATTATATTAGCAATTATTTTAAAATTCAATTAAATTCATGATTGCCTCAAAGCCCCATTAGTCACTTGAATTTCAAAACCTTTTGTTTTGAAGAGCCTATCATCAACCTCATTACTTTTCTCAAATTGCTCTCTTTGGACATGAAGATCCTCATTTTTCAGTGGCAGCTCTCTAACATCACATTTGTGGATTTCATGTATTCTGCTTCTTTTGCAATATTTTTACAATTTCACTTTGCATTGTATTGTGAGATGTTTTTGACATTTGCCACTCCTGTTGTGCAAATGCTAGTGCATGTTTTCAAGTGGGCATTAATTTTGTAAACAATCAAAGAGTTAACATTTTCATTTCATATTCATGAAGTTATACAGACTTTAATTTCTTATATAACTGCAGTTTTGTCTTTTGCAGAAAGTTATGTAAGTGCAATCATGCAGTATATAGCATTTGTGTTCAGCTTCTTTTGTTTAGCACACTGCTTTTGAGATTCACCCATGTTGTAGCATGAATCAGTACTTCTTTTCAATGCTGTGTAGTATTCCATTGTAGGGCTATACCACAGTTTGTTTATCCATTCACTTGTAGATGGATATGTGGCTGTTTCCAGTTTTGGTCAATTATAAATAACGCTATTATAAACATCACATATTGTATGAACACGTTTTCATTCCTCTAGGATTAAATACTAGAAGTGGGATTGCTGGGTCGTATGTGAAATAAATAAATAAATAAATAAATATATATATATATATACATAAAACTTTATAAAGCTTCTTATAAATAATTACCAAACTGTTTTCCAAAGCTGCTGCACCATTTTGCATTCCCACTAACAATGTACAAAAGTTCCAGCTGTTCCAATTCTTGCCACTTCATATTACCTATTTAATCTTTACCATTCTAATAGATGTAGGGGAATTTCATTGTGGTTTTAATCTACATTTCCTTAATGGTTAAATGGTGTTGAGCATCATTTTTATGTGCTTATTTGCCATTCATAGTTCTTTAGTGTAGTGTTCAAATCTTTTGCCCATTTGTTACTTATTATTGAGTTGTAAGTTATTTACATATTCTGTTTACAAGTCCTTTAACAGATATTGCTTTATAAATATTTTCTCTCAGACTGTCTTTTCGTTTTCTTAACAGTATAATAGAGTGCATTTGATGAGTGCAAATTTTAATTTTTGGTGAAGTACCAAATATAAATTCTTTTATAGTTCATGCTTTTTATTTCCCATCTAAGAAATCTACGACTAATCCAAGGTCATTTAGATTTTCTTCTATGTTTTCTTCTAGAAGTCTTAAAGTTTGGGGTTTATAATTAGATCTAGATCTATTTGAATTAATTTTTTTATTTTGTGAGAAGTAAGAGTCAAGGTTCTTGTTTTTGGCACATGGGTATACAATTGTTTTCACATTATTTGTCAAAAAGTCTAGCCTTTCTCTATTGAAGTGCCTCAGTAACTTTGCTGAAAATCAACAGACCATATAGGTGTGGTTCTATTTCTGGACTCTGTTCTAGAGATTGATGTGTCTATTCTTTCATAATACCACAGTCTTTGTTTATTATAGGTTTTATAATAAGTATTGAAATCAGGAAGTGGGAGTCTTCCAACTTTGCCCTTTCTTAAAAAAATGTCTTGGTTATTATTGGGCTCTGTTTTTCTATACATAAATTAAGAATCAGCGTGTACATTTCTTAAAAAAAAAAAAAAAGCCTGTAGGGATATGGATTGTGCTAGATCAGAAATCATATTAACAATATGGAGACTTCCAAAGAATTAACACCATATATCTCTATTTAACATTTCAATTCTTGAACACGGTCTTGAGAAATATTTTATTAGGTCCCAAGTTTTTTTTCATTGGGCTTTTGATTGAAATTGCATCTAATATAAATTATGATTAAACACATCTCCCCTTTTTCAATGACTCTTTTATTATGCTTCCTATATATAATAGAATTATCAAAGCATCATTTAATGGCATATTCAAACAAGGACACATAATATTTTAGTATTTCCAAAAAACATTAATCCTGTGACATGCTCTTTGGAAAATGGCTTCTGGGGTTGAGTAATTCAGGAAATACCAAATATTCTGCAGGCTTTAGATTCAGATTTACATTGGTCATTGGTATTACTTGGTCAATGGGTATTAAAAAATATTCTATTATTTATTTTTATTTCCTATTATTTTATTTATACATTTTAAAATCTACTTCCATAAAAGAGATTGATGTGTAATCTTTTGTTATCTTTTTAGAAGAAAGGTTATGCTGGCTAGATAAAATAATTTGTGAAGTTTTCTCTCCTTTTCCATGTTCTGGGAAAATATAAATTCTATAGTATATTATTCTCTCAGGTATTTAACAAGATTTGGCACATATATGAAATGTGACATTTGATATCAAGAGGAATACAATGGTTTATTTCAGTGTTCATTGCATTTTAATCTTTTTTCCATATTTTTCATTGCATTAAATTTTTTTTTACATTACAGCCTTTCAAATATTTTTGACAAGTAAATATAATTAGTGGGATTGAGTGTAAAATAGGAGGTGACCCTGATTACATGGGAAAGTCTATGTTGATATTAGACACTGACTCTAGTATTAGCCATTGACTAAATGTTCAAGTTTCTAACGTTGAACCCAAATCTCTTGGAAATCTAGCACACTGGAATGAGTGGGCTCCCAATAGAAGTGGCTGCTAGAAAGTATGCAAATATGAAGAGATATACATATTCAGACCAATCAGACTTTCAGTTTGACAACTACAGAGAACAATGAAAAGGTGATACTCACATCTGAGTTAAAGCGAAGCTGACAGACATTACAAGAAATAACTTGTTTCTTCTTTGGGGGAATGGACACTCCAAATGTATGGTTTATGACTGCTTTTTGCACAGGATCCATCTGAAGAACAAATGATAAAATAGTCAATTTTTAACTTAAAAACTTATGTGAGCAAGTAAAAGTAGCTATATTATTCCTTAAGGTTTTAACTTTCAGTTCCCAAACAAGGATTAATAGAGAATTTCACTCAATCATAGTGTCCTTGTTTTGCGTCCAGGAATTATAAACAGAAACTAAACCAAACTAGTTCGAAATTATGAAACAAACAAAAAAATCACAGAGAATCACCATATACCAAAAGATATTCTATCTATATGAAGAGCTTTAAAAAAACTTAAAAGAATCATATTACAAGAAAATTTAAGATGCAAAAATTAACTTAATGTTTTACCCATATGAGGTGATAATGCTTAAAATAGTCTCAAATGATCTCAATGACAATTATTAAAGATGAAAAAATACGTTTCTTAAAAATTTATTCTAAGTCATAAATTACAGGCTCATATTACAGTACAGAAAATGTTGATCTTTATTTCAAAATAACTTATTACCTTTCATGTACTATAGATTGAAGTTTATTCTACTGGAAATGCATATCACAATTGTACACCCAAAAGCCCATAACAGAGTGGTTAATATGCAACCTTTGCTTAAATATTGAACCAGTAAAATTTTGATTTGTAAACTGTGATTTCCTTCCCCTTGGTTTGCATGTACCATACACAGAGAAATATACAGTGATGAAAGTACTCAACCATAGAAAAAGTATGGCACAAAGCCATTAAAACACTCATAAAAAAGAAATGCTGCTAACTGCAGAGCCTATAAAAAGAGAGACACAGCAGCGATTCTCTTGTGTACTCCAGATAATAATCTCCAGCATTAAGATCAGACAACTGGCAGTTCAAAAAACAATGTGGATGAACAAAGCATTACTTATGAACAGATGTAACATGAACAAGGGCAGATCCGTTAACACCATCGTCTAGTAAATCTCCTGAGGTCAGACTTTAGGATTGGATTAGTTGATGATATTTGATAGAGAGATGAATCCTATCCCCGAACATGATCACAAATCACCAAGGTACAAAATTAGCAATTAGAAGAGCTTAAATATATTAGAAAGGAGGATGGGCTGTAGAATTACAGAACACTAAAACAGCCTATTTTCTGATACAAGTTTAAGAGACATGACAGGACAATGTACTCCTACTACAAACAATAGTTACGGTGGTTCTAGACACTTGTAACAGGAATGGCAAATGCTAAGAGGGTCGTTTTCTGGAGTTGTAGAACTGTCCTGTATCCTGATTGCAGTAAAGGCTATAGATTTCTACACAGGTGTTGAAATTCATAAAACTATGTACGTTTCCCCAAAAGTCAAGTTTATGTATGACAATTTAAAAAGTAAAAAGAAAAAATTGAGTATTATGTTTAACCACCCAAAATAAAATATTATTAGAAAACCTTGGGATTTTGTTTAAGGTCATAAGTGATTGCATTAGATTTTGTTAAGCGAGAATAAAGGGAAAAAACATTCCATGGGGCAAAGGACATCTCAAAGGGTCAGAATCTAAACCCTAGTTCACATTCTTACTTTACTTGGTGCATACACTTAAATGTTATCCAACCATTTGCAAAACATGAAACTGTACTTTCTAATAGTTCCTGGGAATGTCAAGTCAGTTTAGGCAGGCTGAAAAATAAAATAGCCCAACAGCTATATTGACAGGCTGAAAAAAAACCACACTGTTTTGCAAAGTAAAAAACACGGGCACTTTATTGAGATATTTTCTGTGCTCAGGCTCTGAAAAAATAACTTACAACCCGTGATGTGTTTCCTACATGAGATAAACTATATATGAATATTTCCCAAACACCAATTTTCCATGTACCTCTTTCATTATTTTGTCTTATCTATATATTATTGTATTACTATTAACTTAATATTTTTCTTTAAATCAAATTAAAATTGACTTTTAAAAGCTTAAGCGAAAACATTCATGAAATCATAGCTTTAATCATATATTCTTTCCCATTACTCATTTTAATACTGATACGGAAAATTAACATTAAAAATGAAAACTTTCATCACCTAAAATAAATGCATATATCACAGTTGTTCCCATACCACAACACGGAAACACTGAGACAAAAGATACATCTGATAAAAATTTAGTTCCAAATTTTTAGTAAACACAGATTCTTGTTGACAGCCCTCAAACCATCCCTGAATAAATGCTCTCTTTAGAGTGTTGAAATCGCTTAGATGCCAGCATAATTTTCCAATAATTCCTGTTACAACTTTATTCTGCTCAAATCTCATATTTGCACCATATCAGCCTGGAAACATCCCCTCTGTGTACCCAAGGCTTAGAGCTCTCTGTCCTGTAAGGCAAATAGTGGCTCAACACTCCAGATATAAAGGTGGGCAAGTTCCCAGTCATCTCCTCTCAAAAAAGCAAATTAAAAAGGTTCCTTTAAAAACTCTCACCAGAAATGGCTTCTCTAGTTTACATTCATAATATAACTGTCTGCATAAAATCAACTGAATAAACAGCCCTTTTACCTCTTCCTTGTTATTTGTTAATAATTCTTCCACCTTTGCATCCTTTGAACTACTTACCACTAATGATACAAAAATGTTCTCCCCCGTGTTTCTCAGTTGGAAGTGATTTTCTTTTTTTTCCATCTGATTTTCTATTTCCTCATATATATTCCTAGAATAGATCCACTTTTCCTCCTGTCTAAATCTCTTTTATTATCTCTGCTGTTTATTATGGAATTCAAAATATCATTGGGAGGGAGATAATTTAGTTGAAAGAAGACTTTAAATGGTAGGAAAAAGAATGTTCCACTTGCTGAATCATTTGATACCTTAAAACAGATACTGTCTAGTAAAACCACAATGTTGTGCATTCATCACCATACAAAAAGTTAAAACAATTTCATTACTCCAAGGGAAAAAAAAAAAGCTGATACTGTCTAGCTGATGTTTTGAGTATGTGCCATCTGATGCAATAACTACGGATGCCTGAGTCATTTCAATGGGCTACAGACTTGGCAGTAATATAAAGAATATTTTCAGGTGTCTTTTTTCTAAAGTATAAAGTGATAAAATGCTGAATTTTTGTTCTTAGCTTCTACAAGTGAGATGAAAAAAATAACTATAATGTTAATTTTTTCCTTCACTAATGCAATGTCATTTCTCTGTAGTCATAATGAGATAGGTATAACTGTATCAATGATAATTCTTCTTTTCTCAATCCCCATTTTCAGGATGAATAAACCATTCAGGAGGAATAAAAACATTTTCAGAAATTCTAAAATGTGATAAACCCAAGTGACTCAATTTTGTATACATATTTGTCAAAAATAAGTATCTAGATCATTATATCATATGTAGAATATTCAAGTAAATGATTACAGATATTGCAATCACACCACTCTCATTTTCAAAGATTCAATTGACATTTCATTGACATTTGATTGTTAAAATGAACAAATGCTTTCAAAAATCTTTATTAAATTTTCATAATATATAACTCTTAAATGAAAAAAATCTTAGTTATATTAAATTAGCTCATGTTAGTTCATTTTGCTTACGTGCTCTCTGCTGACTGAGAAAAGTCTGATTCATTGGTAAGTAATACTACAACTTATTTAAGAAAAAAAAAAAGCCCTCAACTACCATATAACTCCAGCTACCAATATTCCTTACCTGGAGGAATTTATTGGTCCCAAATAAGCCTCTTCTTTTCTAAAAAAGTAAAAGTTAGAAGTAGTCATCTGGAATTTTGAAGCTAACAAGCACATTTACATGAAACTTAAAAATCCATTTGCCTGGCTCATCTCTGATTAAAAAACCTGAAATGCTTACTAACTCAAAAGTAGCAAGAGTTAACAATATCCATTTTTCTAATGAAAATCATGTAGAAATGAAAAGCAAAACCTATTAGTGCAATTAACTGGGAGGTAAGAAAACTAAAAGATGAGGTTGTGGCTGTTACCAGAAATAGAGGAGGTAACTGGAGGTTATGTAAGGACAAATTCACCATGATAGCACTTACAAGATGAATTAATGAAGCTGGCCTTATCATACCATCTATTATATTTTCAACATAAAAATAAGAACAAATGGATCTCTTTGGTGTAGTCACCAAAATTATGGGAACTGTATGAATCTGTGAATTTTTTCAAAGATCATTATTTTCACCAAGTAGGCCAAAAAGAAATTTACATGTGTGCAGTATACGCAATTATAAAAATACGCAGGTGCAAATAAAACCTAGCTGCAGGGAAAAAAAACACACTGTAGCACTTCACCAAGTTAAATGAATGTAATGAGAGAAGAGTCTCTATGATATGGGCTACATTATCAAGAGACTTCACCTAATACTAGATGATATCTAGAGCCTAGATAATTTTGCTGGATAGAACATTAGGCAGAGAAACATAGAATTGCAAACATTTCAACTACCCAAGTAATTTTCAAGGGATATGAATAAAATGATTTAGCTAGCTATCAAGAGAGGCTGAGAATGGGGGTGAACTAAGTACTACCCAATTAAAAAGCAGAATTATCACTCAAGAATTAGCCAGGGCTTATTTCTCTTTGGTAAAACGGCTGGGTATCTATACTATTCTTGAAAGATGGGGAAACCTCACCTTAAATTTAGCCATCTATTTTAACCAATGTTCTAAAAAGCACCTATTATACCATATATGAGGCAATGCTAGCTTTTCTTTTCTTTCTTTTTTTTTTTTTTTAAGATTTTTATTTATTTATTCATTTATCCCCCCCTTGCTGCCCACGCTCACCGGGTCAGCCAACCACGCCGCGCGGGCGGGCCGCCCCCACTAGGAGGCCCCGGGAACCGAACCCGGGGCCTCCTATATGGCAAACGGGAGCCCCACTGATTGAGCCACAGCCGCTTCCCCTAGCTTTTCTACTAAACGGAAGAAGCCAGGTTTTTGGCTTCTAGAAATTTAAAAGTCAATCACCCAATGAACATTTTTGGAGGCCTACTATGTTTCAGATGTCCCAGATGGGAGATGAGTCAATGCATCTCCCATATTTAACTTTTAAAATACTCATTTTAAAAGTTAAAGTGAAAAAGTACAAACTCTTACTGGAGGCTGTGAAAAGAAGTAGCCATTAAGCAAATTAATGAAGCATGAGGAGGCATGAAAAGGTCTGTCTTTTTTGCCCCATCCCTCCTTTGGTCACTTTCCCCTTTTCTGATTTTCTCACACTTTAAACATTCAGAGTTCTGCCTTTAACAGTGCCATCAATGTGTTATCCTCCTAGGGTTATTTGCTCTTTAATTCCTTTTTCTAGCTGTGTAGTAACAATAATAAATACCATAATAATAGCAGCTTAGACTGATAGAGCTCTTACTATGTGCCAGGAACTGTAGTAAGGGGTAATCTCATGTGGTCTCCATCATCACATGGGACAGATGCTATTATTATCTTCCTCTTATAGATGAGGAATCAAAGGCTATGAGAGGTTCAGTACCTTGTTCCCTTGAGTATGAAGGTGCTGGAGCCAGGATTCAAAGTCGGGCCGGTGTCTTCAGAGCCTAAGTTCTTACCCCCATGGTGTTCCTTCCTAAAGGAAGATGGCACATGGATGATGGGTGTCATGTGTGGCACTACTGTAGGGTGTGGGGTTTTGGAAGAAAAGGGCAGGTGTTCCTAGAGCTTCTGAAGTCCTGAAGGCACCTGCCTACTCAAACAATGCATAAGACCCACTTAGTGCTTAAGTCAAAGTTTCCTGGAGAAATAAGCTCAGGTTTTTCTCTTGTTTGACCATTCCTAGGATAAATCCAGTTCTTCTTTTGTAACTTCAGGAAAGCCATAAATAAAATTTTGGGCTGTCCTCCCCTTTTTCCCCTTTGTAGTTGCTTGGTTTGCACAAAGGAAAAAATTAAAAGAAAGAAAAAGAAAGTTCCAGGAATACTTAGAGGTTACACTTTAGCAGGTGAAAGTCATCATTTGCACCTGTCCTAGATTTACTGCAAAAAGGACCTTGGCTAAGCTAAGCCCTGTTGACTAAGGACTCTCTGGAAGGTTGGCAAAGCATCAACTTTTTAACTGTGATATTACTGATTTACTGTAGTAGGACAAAAATGACTGTTTTTATCCTTCCTTTTAAAATATTGGACTTAGGCAAAAGGATGTGACAACAGGGCTTCATTAGAGCTTCAAGTAACCATGACCAACAAAACACATTTAAAAGTGATAGCTGCATCACGGAAGAACAATATTTCCCTAAAGTTACTTGAAAAAAGGTTTTGCCTTTTATATTTAAATACTCTGGCCACACACACTTTTATTACTATAAATGCTTTCTCCACCAAATCCTTGAAAAATTAAATAGAAACAAAACAGATACAACTATCAAAAAGGCAAATTTCTTATCTCAAAAATCAAGAAATACAATCTCACATTGTTGGCAAAATTAGCTCAATTATACTACAACTCAGTACTATTTTGGATTTCAAAAGGCTCAATAAAAATCAGCCATGTGGACTGTTACACTGGGATTGCTGGCTACAGTGAGACCTTCAGTTTTGCACCTGGAGTGTGTAAACGCCGACACTTGCTCTGCTGACACTGCATTCTCTTACTGGAAACATCCTGACAGGGGTCCACCTGAGCATCATCATTGCACTGAGAGGGAGACAAATGGCATGGAGCTGTTTCACAGACTGCTGATTAAACTAAAAGTCAAATGTCTAGAAAGGGGCTTCCCCCAAGAATCCCCAGGACTTTGCTGAAACCAGCTCTTTGCCTTGCAAACAACATCAACTGTGCCCCCCTTCCTTTGGGATACTATTACCCCACCAGAAAGGTAATCACTCATTCAGAACTGGTATAGAGAACAGAACACACACTTCAAAAAATCACAGACAACTCACATGGTATGTAAGTCCAAGACCCAATAAAGCTATTGTTATATTACATTTTTATCAGAATGTCATAGGCTTCTAAGTATTTTGAGGCTGATTAACAATTGGCAGTATCTGCTGCAAAAATTAATGGGACTCCAGGATTTTCTTTCCAACTCTTACAGAATCCCATCTAGCAGGGGTCAGTATTCCCTGTAGAAAATACAAGTGGAGTCATCCTAGAGCCAAGTCAGCCAGAGTAGAACACAGGGCCTCTTCCGAATTTTGAAAGGTGTGGTAAGTACCATATCAGGAAGACATACTGGAGTTCCATTTGGCAGTTATGAATCTTTTAAAAATTGTTGCTGGTGAAATAATTTCATCCCCTTTTCTCTCCTGGGAGCAAGAGATAAACGAAACAATAGTGTTTCATTTTGTTTCTGGTGTCTGCTTTGTTTTAAATGCATCTAAAAAACTTGGTATGTTTCACTTAAATTCCACATTGTTCAGATTCTCTTTGAAAAGCTCTGGGATTCATCAAACAAGAGTTGTATTTAATTGACAATGAGGATGTATTAGTCAGCCAAAGGGGTGCTAATATGAAATACCAAAAATGGGTTGGTCTTTATAAAGGGTATTTATTTGGGGTAGAAGTCCACAGATACCAGGCCATAAAGCGTTAAGTTTCTTCTCTCACCATAGTCCATTGCCACGTGTTAGAGCAAGACAGCTGCCGACGTTTGCCGGGGTTCAGGCTTCTTGGGTTCCTCTCTTCCCGGGGCAGTGTTTCTCCACAAGGTCAGCTGTAGGAGATCAGGTGAACGGCTCGCTTCTCTTCTCCTGGGGCCTTCTTTCCAACATCAAAACTGCTTCTCTAAAACTGCTTCAACTATCTTCTTTGCCTTGCCTTTTATATTTGATTCCCCACCCACCAAGGGGTGGGGCTCAATGCCCTACTGACATGGCCCAGTCAACGCCCTAATCCTAACCCAATCATGCCCAGATTAACAGATCAGTTTACAAACATGATCCAATTATATTTTTGGAATTCATAATTACATCAAACTGCCCAACTGCAACAGAGGATGAACAGAGTAAGGAAAAAACAACCTGAGTTCTATTTTGAAAGGAAAACTAAGGTCTGCATTTTCTAGTTTTTCTGGAGAAATTCCATCTTGGTTTTATTTATTTATTTATTTATCATGAATAAAAAGGAACGGATACAGAATGCCAACAGATTTGTGTTTCTGCCATAAAATAATGTCCTCTTTCAGGAACACTTTTATAGTGAAGATGCAACCTTTTAAGAGGTTGTTTCGAATCAACTTTAAATATACAGTTTTGTCCTTGGGAATTTTTGTTCCTTCCCAATGCATTACACTTTTTCAAATGCATGGTTTCCCATCTGCTCACATCCTTACTATATTTTCTTGAAAATTTATTCATTTAACAAAGGTTTATTAAGTATTTGTCATGTTCTGTTTAGGAACTGGGGATACACTGGAGAACAAGCCTTCGAAAATCCAACATTTTAGTGGGGAAATATAACTGTATATCTAAACTAATAAATAAGATATTTGGAGAGCGTGATAAAGACTGTGAAAATAATATAACAGGAGAATGAGAGGAAAAAAAAAACCCAATATTTTAAACCAGATAATTCCTAAAACATTTTGGTGTGATTCAGATACTTCAAGTTAATTCTATTGTTTTTAAAAACAAGTACATATTTTGTCTAAGATCTAATGGTTGCTTGCAAAGATATTAAAAGAAAATAATGCTTTTCATCCTTAATAATTTTAGACTCTTAAATAAGGGTAAGAAAAGCAAATGCATGGGTAGTTTACCATCTTCCTCTTCAGTGGAAAATCAGTAACACTTTCTGGCAGATATGTTTTTTTAAAGTGTTCTGAATAGAAGGAACAATTTTAAAGTTCTTTTTCAGACAGCAGATGTTTTGTTAAGGGGAGATGCCATAAGGTTACATCTGTGTACCCTACTTAAAGTCTAACTCTGACAGTAGATTCTTGTATGTAATAAATATGGTTAGTACAAATGTAAAATGTTCCACTTCCCTGGCTGGCTCCCCCTGCCTGTGATTTTTCATGCTGCCAGGGATCAAGAGTGATGCAGCAAAATTGTAGTTATGCCGCTGGGTAATTTAAAGCCACGTCAAAGAGCATTACATAAAGCTGTTAACAAATGGGACTTTCAGCTTCTGCCAGCAATGTATATGGAATGTAACTAAAAGTTCATCACTCATACTTGGTGGTCACTGACACACAGGCATCCAGTAATGTTTTCGGTGTTAAAACATGGAACTTTAGGTGGGTAAACTAAAGTTCCAAATGGACCCATATTCAGGTTACAAAAATGCATACTGAAAGATCTAACTGGTTAATCTGATGTATTAAAGGAACTCCCAGCCCATTCTCATCCCCAACTGCAACTGCTGCTTTCAATGAAGGGAAAAAGCATTAAGGCAATGAGCTGAATTGTGTCTCTTATGGAAACCCAGTGCTTTTCTTTGTGGTTTCTTTTCTTGAACATGCAAATGTTTAGGTGTGATTGGAACCATTAGGAGAGAGAGGTGTTTTTCCATCAGGATGCAAAGGAAAGTTTTGATAGGGTTTTCGTTTTCCCTTCAAGATGTGATGTTCCTATAACTAAATTTTTGACCAATGCACACAGATTTGGAAGTTGATAGGGTACCAAAAAGTTCTTATGAAATCAGTAATGCCCTTTGAGGGAATATGAGAAGAAATACAAAATTTTCAAGAAAAAATTTAAAACTACCTGGAATATTTTAGGGAATTATTAACAATTTAGCTCTATTGTGAATGTTAATAGCCCAGAAGAAGAACAAACTGATGATAAATACTATTAATCCTTTTTGTCTATAGAGAAGTTGTTGCCCTCAAAAAATTTATATTTTACATTTCTCAGTGAGGTATGTTTTTTCATGTCTCAAAAAACAAACAAATGAACAGAAAAACCAGCCCAAGCCATACATAATTAGCTATGAACCATCTCACTGAAAGATGAATACCAACAAAGCTGGGTAGAGGACATTATTCAGAATAATGAAAATAAGAACTATATTCACCAAGAGAATTTAAAATAAATGGGCCAGGTGTTTCATATGTTATTTAGTAATATTCTCAGTGTGAAATGAGAATTACATCATTTCAGGAATATGGATTGTACAAAATACCAAATACAATAGAGATTAATTTGAGGATAGGACATGAGAAGTGATTCCATCACATATTTGAAGAAGAGATCCATTCTGAATTTTGGAACAACAGGCCAAGATCTGAGACAGAAGACAGACTGTAGTTCTTGACCTTATTTATTTATTTATTTATTTATTTATTTATTTATACTGGGGATTGAACCCCAGACCTCACATGTGGGAAGCTGGTGCTCAACCACTGAGCCACACTGGCTCCCCTGAGTTGGCTTTTTCATTTGTTTGCTTGTTGTTTTGTTTTTAGGAGGCACCAGGGACCGAACCCAGGACCTCCCACATGGGAAGCAGGTGCTCAGCCACTTGAGCCACATCCACTCCAGTATTCTTTTTAAAATACTGATTGTAAATAATCCCCAAAACTTATCCAAGAGATTAAATTACCATAACTTAAAATTTAATGACAAAAATAATGACTAAGGAATATCTTTTTTTTAAGTGTTCTTTATTCTTTCTGAGAAAAAAATGGTGTAAAAATAGCCAAAGACTACTTGCTGATACTATCTTATAATTTTTTTTTCTTTTTTACAAAAAACTATTGGTGCTAAAATCTCCAAAATCCAAAAAAGTAAATAAGGATGTGTTTGCTTGGTTTTGGGTACATAGGCTAAAAAATGTTACAAGGGCTTTCTAAGAGACTAAGGAAGGTAATGAGCTTTCTTGTTTTAAAAATCAATACACCCCTGAACAGCAAATGCACTAACTGCCATCTTTTCAAAACCATTCTGTCAAAGATAAGTTTGAAAGGCTATTCAGTAACTAATCAGATATATCCTGATGCTAAGGAAAAACAGGTCCTTGGACACAAATCAAAAAGATTTAAGATGGAAAGGAAGCTGACCAGACAGGAACAAGTGCAAAAGCAGAAAACTGGGGCCCTTTTGGATTCATTCTTCATTCTGCAAACCAAAGTGGAAATGAAGCATTTTTTTCTCCAAATGGAGGAAAACACAATTCTTACCCTCAAAGAAACATGACAATCAAGGACTGGCAAGGCTCTTTCCCACAGGCTCAATGCAAGGTAACAAATCTGAAATGCTCTATTCCTAAGCATCTTGGGCTTTTACTCCTCAAAGCCATGTTCTCATTACACAGTGGTAAAATATCAGAGATCATCTACATTTTCAAACCTGTTTTTCTTATTTCAGTTGTAGCCCAGAACCTTTGTCATGTCTACCCAAATATAATCCTACCTTTGTTGTGTCCTTCCCGCCACAAATATAATCCTAACTTGAAATTCAATACAATAAAACACTGAAAATTGAATTCTGAATAAAGTAGGAAGCTCAGGTCCCAGAACTACCAGTTTGTGAACCACTGATTTTAGCCCAACTTCCTCATCTGAAGATGAGGTAAGAGAGTTGGAGAATTTTAGTTATTTGAGACCCATCAGTTCAGACCAGAACTGAGGTCTCCTACCAGGGTTGCCAGATATAGCAAATAAAAATACAAGATACTAAAAAAACAAATACTTTTTAAATATAAGTATGTGCCAAATATTGCATAGGAAATAATGACATTAATTATTGTTTATCTGAAATTCAACTTTAACTGGGTATTTGTATTTTATCTGTCTCTCATTCCTGACTCCTAATCAAGGGTGTCACAGCAATATCAATGTTGATTTCTACTGGTCTTCTGTCTCTGTGCAGTCTCATTTTGCCACACTTAACATTTTGGGCTTCAATTGGGAAAGGAGTCCCTGAGTGGTTTGTGGACAGAAGATATAAAAAATATTTTATGTCATATGTTTATCGTTCTATTGCCTTTGTGTCTGGAGTTCTATGTATGTACGTATTAACTTTTCTCAGTAGAAGATTTTTTTATCAATTTTATTAAAATGTATTCATTAGCCATACAATCTATCTAAAGTGTGCAATCAATGGCATTTGGTATAACCACAGAGTCGTGCATTCATCACTTCAATCAATATTAAGAGCATTTTCATTTCTCAAAAAAAAAAGAGAGAGAGAGAAGGAAAAAAACAAACAAAAACCCTACCCCTTAGTAGTGACCTCTCAATCTCAGTATTCTTCTCCTGCCATACATAACTGCTAATCTATTTCCATCTCTGTAATTTATTAGTATTTATATTTTGTATAGACAGAGTCTAACAATTTGTAGTACTTTTGTCTAGTTTCTTTCACTTAGCATACTTTTTTTTTTTTTTTAACAGTGATGGAAGGTTATTAATATATTACTATACATTACTGTCCATAGTTTGCATAGGTTATAATTTTGTCAAAATATCACTCTGATATTAACATCTCGTAACATTAATGTACATTTGTTCTGTTTCAGAGAAAAATATTCTTATACATACACTATTAACCATACACATTTTTCACAAGAGGGTTTGCTATGCTATATAGTCCCATGTTTCATTTTTTAACTTTCCTTCTAGTGATATACATGACCTTGGACTTTCTCTTTCAACCACTATCATACTCATATATTAGCACTGCTAATTGAAAATTTTTTTAGTTCAAATTTGTCTCTACATTTTTATTACACAAAATAGGCAATATTGGTAAAACTAAAACAAAGAGCTTTAATAAAATGTCTTACTCTGCTCTCTTCAGTGATAACTGCCTTATTAAAAAGTCTATTAATGGTACAGCTTGGCATTTAACATTTGCCCATTTGAGTTATAATTATTTTTACGTACTGCAGAGAGGCATAGTTCAAACACAAAGTTGCTTAAACTGAACTGGAAAAGTGACTATTTCTAGACAAAACTCTATTTTATCCACCAACTCTATTTCAAATACACACAAAGCCCTCTCTGCCTCTATATATTCTAAAGAGGATAGCACATAAGAAAAAAAATGAATATAGCAAATGAAATCACAGAGTTAAAAATGTGTCCAGTTTGCTTATATTTTTCTCATGCATGTGGCATCAAGATTTTTAAATCAAGCAATGGAGAAAACCTACATGAACCACATAGAAAGTTGTCATGAAACCTGCCAAATCCCTCAGTAACATTCATTAAAAATTAAAGTATTAGGCAAAATCATTTGTATTTGTAATTTATTCATTCTTTAAGAAGATTTCCAGAAATGATTCTGATTTATTCTGTTTGCAATCTGAAATTCAGCCTATCAGGATGCTTGCAACTTCAGTCTTCACGACATTCAATAAAGAAATTTTTCGTTACCCTTCTGCCTCCTCCCAACCTCTAATAATTTCACTAGAATGGGACAAATACCTGTATCTAACAACATTAAAAGCTGATATGTCACAATTTTATTTAAAAGATTTAGTATAATTAGTCAGGAATCACCAAATCGCTGCCACACAACAGAACAGTATCACAGTATCAACTGTTGGCAGTTATCAAACCACTATAGTCCGATTAGCCTTCCTGAAGCTGGGGTTAAAAGCTGGCCTCTGGAAATCAATCATGCTCTCGGCAGAGAATATTTCAGTGATATGAAAGCTGAAATGGAGGCTATAATCTTTTGTGATTACCCTAGAGGCCAAAGCAAGCACAAATAGGAAAGTCTATGAATTGCTGATAATTTCCTGTTATGACTGACTCCAAGGAAATTCTGATATTATTCTTATGCTATAATAAATGACGGTTCCCCAGATGTACAGCTTCAAAGAAGTCCACATCTGGGTGTCACATATCCTCTTCAGAAGCTACTCGCCCATTAAAGGGGCCAGGTCTGTGAGACAGCAGCTCTCACTCTGAAGACAATGGAGGGTCTGATTACTCAAGGAATGATGAGCTGTGTGCTATGGGCTGCCTTTCTAGAAAGTTCTTTTATGAAGGAACTTACTTAAAATGTATCTGTTTAAAACCTTCTCTGCTCCCCCTGTCCCCAGAAGTCTAAATACGCATACATACCTCTGCTATTCCTAATAGCTATGGAGTTATGAGTATCTTAGCTTGTGTAGTTTTTAAAGTTTTATTTAGGCTAATATTTGTGCTCTGAGAATAAACAGTTTTCATGAATATGTGCACACCCTTAAAATATATGTAACCCTTTAGGATAGAATATAAAACTATTAATCCATTTTGAGTAAGCAGCAAATTTACGTATGGTTAGATGTCACTGTTCAGAGAACAGGTTAAGTGGGTCTTACTCATATGATTGGCAATTTAAATTCAGAAATAAATGGTAGGGGCAGGGAAATGGGAGATGTGTCACAGTGAAAAGTCCAAGGAATTTTTGTAATAAACTTCCATTATCAAGACACAAAGGATAATTTAAGATACTGACTATCTAAACTGCGTTTAAAATATTTTTTTGAAATTTCCTTTTAACTAGTGATGGATGAATAAAGTGGAAATAAAGGTAAACAGTATTTAAATATATAATAGAAAATCATTACTTTATGTCTTAGGACATGTTTTTAATTGTTGGAGAGTTTCTATGCACTTCTAAGTACTTGTAAATCATAAACCTATGAAAAAGATAAGATATAGTTTCTATCACACCACTCAGTTCTCCACTTGGGTCTAGAAACTATGTTCACAATATGAGAAAAGTAAGAGACTGAAAAGACAAATTTATCTTATAAATAGAATGTACTGCAATGGAGTTTTTCAGCCTGACATTAGGTTCAAGGATTTATTGGGTTTGTAAAAAATATGTCCCACATGAAAAACCTGTGAGATGTACACACAGTTAAATTCAGGATAAGGTATGGTCTCCACCATAGATTTTTTTGTTTTTCCTTTTGAATGGCAGAGCTGCCTACTGGAAGAAATGAGAAGAATGGATTAAATTCTTAAAGCAATCTGATCTACTAAAGGCACAATGACACATATAGGCTATTTCATACATGGTTATGTAAAAAGAATTAATTGTAGAGTGTGTTTATAATAGGCTAACGTCCTCTGATACTATAACTCCATGAAAACAAGGTATCATTCATATAGTTTGTTTTTTCCCATCCTATTTCAAGAATCAGAACATTAAAAAGAAGGTAAGAAAACCTAAATTGAAAGCTAAATCTGTGAAAAAAATGTTATTTTCCAAGATTCCTACTGAGTCCTGCAAAGATGTTGAAACTTTATGGGTTGCTAAACAGCACTTTAATTCATCTTTAGCAACCTCAATGGCAGCTATAAAAAGTAAAAGGACTGGAATATTCCAAAGCATGTTTTTTGTTTGTTTTTGTATTTCCTAGAAGAGGCTTTATATTTAATTCTGAACACCAGAATCTTGAGAGAGGGGGGAAAAAGGTCTGTGCTGTTGGATGGGTTCCCAAGCTTTTGATAGAAGTTTCTCAGGGAACACCTCAATCAATTACTGTTTATGGAGCAACCAATATAGAAATACCTTTACTGGGCTGAAGGGACTGTTTTGTACAATAATATTTTGTTACTTTTTATATTTATTAAGCTCTGCTACTTTATCACAGTCTTGGCCACTGAGAGAATCTAACAAGAAGGTTTTTGCTTTCTTCTTTTAATTAACTGGATATTTAAGAATAAGATAAAATTTTTAAAAAGAGGGCCCGACACACTTTTTCCAAGTTGACTCTACTATTAAAAAATGCTGACCTGATTCAGTGCCAAGAGTAAAGACCTGTCTTGCCAGAAAGTCTAATGTACCCTCCAAGTACACATAATCCTTGAAACTCTAGCACTAAAGAGGCCCCAGCACCATGTAGGGTTGAGATTGGGATAATGAAAGGGACACGCAAAAGGACATAGCATGGTGTGACTACAGATGCTTTCTTTCACAGGCCCCTGCGACCTTGTGTTCCTTTACCCCACAATGGCCTGCCAATGTCTTAATCTGACATTTCTTAGCAACTTTTACCAAGTGACTTGATTACTCACTATAAGCAGAATCCTCTATTATGCTATGGTGAATTATAGAAGCTTGGGAACCCATCCAACATCAGACAGTGAGCAACTTCTCCCTAATTATTATAACCCCTCCTTAGCACAACGATTGGTACATCTAGACATTCAGTAAGTGGCTATGGAATGAATGCCTTTTCCTAGATGCCCTGAGCCAACAATTTAATTAGGAAGAGAGAACAAATTCGACCACACATTATACATATGTACGGTACGTTTTAGTTTGCTAAAGCTGCTCAAATCAGATGCCATAAAATTGATTGGCTTTAAGCAGTGGGAATTTATTAGCTTACAAGCTTACAGTTTCAAGGTGAGAAAAATGTTCAAATCAAGGCATCATCAAGTGATGCTTGCTCCCTAATGCCTTCTCCCTGAAGACTGACTACCAGCGACCCTGGACTCCTGTAATACGGCAAGGCACATGGCAGCGTATGCTGGTCTCTCTCTTCTCTTCTGGGTTTCCTTGCTTTCAGCTTCTTGCTTCCATGGCTGTCTCTCTCTTTGTCTGAATTTCATTCTCCTATCAAGGACCCCAGTAAGAAGATTAAGACCCACCCTGAATGAAGCGGGTCACATTTTAAGATCGTCCTCACCAAAAGATCCTACTTATAATGGATCCACACGCACAGAAATGGATTAACTTTAAGACCATACTTTTTTGGGATACATACAGCTTCAAACCATCACACCATAGAAATAGTATCTACATATTCTAATGGGGTTTTGAGTGATAATAAAGGGAAATTCAAACAGAAAGTTTCTAGTAGTCAAATCTTTTTGACTACTAGAGTCAAAATCTCAAAAGGCTTTTGAATAAGGTGAGAACATGAGTTGAATTTCAAAAGCATGTATTTGTGGTTTGAAGGGGGGTGGGGTGGAGACAGTAGTGCCAGTGGTTACTAAGTGCCAGTGGTTACTAAGTAGGTTTTTACCTCCCAGTGGTCACACTTAATTTTTTTTTCTGTCATATTTAATAAAAATGTAAAATTTTCTAGGCAAAAATCTACATTTAAATATTTGTACAAAAATTCTCATTGGTACAAAGATTTCCTAGAACCATTTTTTCCCCCAATAATCTACGGAGTGTTGCTGTTGTCTTTTCTAAGCCCAACAAGAGGTCATTGTGCTCCCCCTCCTCAAATGAATTTGAATAGCCATGGACATTTCATCTTGGCATATTCCAATACTACACACTTCTTTAGAACACATGAAATATGATCCCTCAATATATTTTAAAGCCTATCACAAAAAATAAAAATTCAACAATATTGTGATTTTATTTGACTGAGATAAATGCGTCATTTCGAGTAGAAACAGACATACCGCTATCTAAGAAATATGGAACATAAAACTTTTAACAACAGCAAAGGACTATTAGAGTAAAAAGGAAGACTCAAGGGGAAAAAATTCACATTCGGGTTGTACTATCATAGGTAAAGTACTCTAAAAATGTATACTAAAAGAAAAAAATATTCAAAATATATATTCAAATATTTAAATACAGACTCCATTAGATAGGCAGAGGTATTAAAGACAAGTGTAAGAAATTAAATGTTCTAATTTATTCAAGTTTCCTTGTAATACCTGAGAAACATGGTGTGAATTAATAGCAAAGTAAATTTATTTTAATTTCTAATTTCTCTCTTTTGGATCTCCTTGATAAATTATTATTTCTACTATAGAAAGAAAATATTTAAATATTCATTGATATTGTCAAACTACAAGTGACTCAGAATCTTAAAGGGTATAAAATGATAAAATAAATGGTAAATGTATAGATCATTTCACAGCTTGTCATGGATGATTCAAAGGATCATACAGTGATTTGGAGCCTTACACTTCAGATATAATCTCTATTCTGTCCCACATATTTGTTCATGTGTCAGGAAAAAAATAATTTCAAGGTAGGTCATAAAAATCAGATTATTTTTCACACAAATAAGATCGTTGAGCCTCTTGCAATAAAGCAGCATTGACCTCCACCGTGCTTGTGCTTTCCTGGAGCAGTTGCAAAACATGGCAGGACTCACAAAGACATTTCAAATAAATAGGCATGTGAAACACCTGTCAATCGAAGGAGACACTGACAGGCAACTGTGGTCTTGAGGCTGCTCCTGATTATAGCTATAGCTCTGGAGAGTCACACAAATTCTTCTGGGGATATATGCAACATTCGGCTGTTAAAATGGAACTTTACTTATCATCATATACATCATATTGGTTGGATATATGTGTGAGTGTGTCTTCTAAATGGATTTATTTTATCCTATTAAACTGATACTATCCATCTTGGTAAGTATGCAATTTTTTTTTTTTTTTTCCCAATTCTGAAGAAGTCTCATCTTAAGGAGAATAAAACAACTAGTATCCTGGTTGTTTGTGAACAAAGAAAAAACTGCATCCACAGTAAATGAGACTGATTCTTATGAAAGACACAATTCTATGTATTTTGACAGCTCCCAAAACATTATGCACAATAGTTAAAAGATGACCATGGAACATTTGGCAAATTTAAGGTAGAGTTCCTAAAAAAATAATTAAAATAGCACTACTGGGATACAAAAAATTAATTCTTTCTGACCTTTCTTCACCACTACATTTAAAGTTCAGTAATTATTTTCACTTTGCCTAAGTTTCTTGGTTTTTATGATCTTGCCTTTTCCAAGTTTATTTACTCTCTTTCTTATAGGTTTCTTTTTTTTTTTTTTTAGATTTTTTTTTTTTTTTTTCTCCCCCCCCCTTGCAGCTTGTGCTCCCTGTATCCATTTGCTGTGCATTTTTCTGTGTCTGTTTGTCTCCCTTTTGTTGCGTCATCCTGCTGCACAAGCTTGCTGCACAAGCTCACTGCTGCCTAGCTCACCACGCCATTCACCAGGAGGCCCTGGGAATTGAACCCGGGGCCTCCCATATGGTAAATGGGAGCCCAACCAATTGAGCCACAGCCACTTCCCTCTTATAGGTTTCTTGGGCACATTATCTTTCCCCCAAAACTCAGTGCATACTCTTTGTGTGTGTGTGTGTGTGTGTGTGTGTGTATATATTTTTTTTTTTTACCAGAACATGGGTCCTCCATATGGTAAACGGGAGCTCAATTGCTTGAGCCACAGCTGCTTCCCTGTATATATTACATTTTCAATAAAATTCAGTAACAACTTTTTTTGAAAAAACAAGATACTCTAAGACTAGGGACTAGGACAAGGGTTATAGTAGGTCTGTACCAAAGTTTCCACACCATCCACATAAAGAATTCAGAAAACTAGAGGTGGAGAAAGTTTGTAACTAACTTTGAATTTTAAAAGAATGGCAGTTTGGAGGAAAATAAAAATAAAAGGAGATACCTGGGTTCATCACCTGGCAGAAGAGGCTCAGAATATTGGTCTTTCCTCTGATGACTAGGGAAGCATGAACATTGAAAACCAAGGAAATGGGGCCCTCTCCTCTGTCCTTTCCTCTCTTCCTCCCTTCAAGGAGGTTTTCTTGAGCATCTGTGCCATACATGAAGCATACAAAGAAGAACAAGATATAACCCCTATCCTCAAGGATCTGCTATTCTAGTGAAAAGGACAGATAATCAATCAGGCAATTAGACTATGGTATGAAAACGGCTGTAAATGAGTTAATCTAGGGGTACTTTGGAACCAGAGGATGAATACTAAACTGTCTTAAGAGTCACAAAAGACTTCTTGGAGTAAAGGAAGTGATACCTAAGTTGAGTCCTGAATGACAAATAGTTGGAGGGGGGTTGGCAGTGGTAGAAATAGATATGAGCAGGTAGTAAGACAGAGACATCTGTTAGGCTTTAAATGTAAAGGCTGAAATCTTTTAAGATTTATGTTTGGGTTTGCATAGTCTTTTAATTTTGTGTCTCAAAAAAACCCATCCCTGAAGTATAGCCTATGAAGCACAGAGTTAACATGATCATTCTCCAGTCATGCATCATGTACATATAGCTCATCATAAATTAGCTATGATTCAAATCCATCTTTCCATCACATCTCTTCATAACTGTTTGGACTGTGTCTTGAACTACTTTCTTATTCTGCATATATAAACAATGGGAAAGATTTTGTCAATTGTGGAGGAGAAGCAAAGACAACCACTAAATGAACACTGTGATGAGTATCTCTTTGTTGCATATAATTTAGCATAGAACAGACACCTATTCTGTTTGGGAATATGAAAGAATCCCATTTCATCCCTGCTGTGTTTTTCATGCAACATTAGCATATTCCACTATATTAAAAAACGAGAAAAACATTACTTTTTTGGAGGGTGGAAGTGTAACTATATATGTGTGTGTGTGTGTGTGTGAGTGTGTATATATATATTAATACACTTTATTTGTAGTTTTAAACCATTAATTTTTATATTATTTTATAATCCACTTAAACAAGAGTAAAACTTTGAACTTCAAAAACTTCCAGCTATGTGATGTCTCTAAGTACAGTGTTTCTATTCTTCTGAAAATAATTATGAGACTAAATTGTACCTCATTTCTTATGTTTACTAATATTAGCCTTGGCTAAAGATAAAGTATAATGATGGGCATTCTCCTTGATTTTCAAAGAACAAGTGGATTATTGAGTAGACTCCACTTTAAAAATTTGCAACCAAAAAATTATAGTTGTTTTTAAAAATACAGTTTCATAAATATTGCTTGTGGAGGTCTATTTTATAAATTCAAAGTCTTTCTTCTACTTTCTACTAAACGATTCTGCTGAAAACTGTCTACCATGCTTCCAGAAAAGAGCACAAAAGAACTCTGATTAAGCTTTGTTCACAAAGAACGAGGTGGAGGTGGTATAGGCCCAAAAAGCCAGGATGTGAAAAAGACAGAATATGAGTTTTGAAGTTAGAAGATTCCAATTCAAGTTTCAGTTCTTTACTATTTTTCCTCATCTAGACAACAGGAATAATAATCATGGCCTACTAAAATGTGAGGTCTGAGTCATTTGAAGGATGAGAAACAGCATATATATAAAATAATGAATTATAATTAATAATGAATTATAATTTTATAATTATATAAAAACATACTATAATGTTCTTCTAGGCAAATGTGGACAATGACTTTTATGAAATTGCCCTAAGAAATTATTGGGTAAGTTGGATACTGGAATGGAAAGCCTATAAGAAATGGATTAGAGTAATTTTAACTGCAACTCATAGTGGAAATTTATAAGTAGGCCACTTGTCCTATAAATTCATTTCTTCCCAAGATGATAGAGGGTCCCACTTGAAATGACTTAATTTTTAATATCCTATCAGAAGGGCTCTCTGTTTAATAAATACAGTGGATATAATATCAAGTAGGGAGATTAAAATAAATGGCTCATGTAGTTCTTTGCCGCATTCTTCACCTTAACCAAATGGTATTTTCATTTGAAAATTACAAATTTATTTTCTTCCAAGAAGGGAAAAAAAAAGAAATTCTATTAGTAGTGTTAATCTTTGGGTTTTCACAAATATATAACGTTAATTGTTATGTACAACAAACAAACGGCATATTAGTGCATCTGTAAGCCCTACATAACTTTAATACACTATTATGAAAATCATATTTTTATCTTTAAAAAAACTTTGTGACTAGAGAATTAGCTAGGGTATATATAACATAGTGATTCTGGTGACGGATTAAGATTGTGATTAATAGTATAAATATAAGAATGTTCTTCTTTTACAAAGTGTTAAGAATATGGTGATACATGAGAAAATTACAACTAATGTAACTTATGGATGCTAGTTAACAGTAATATTGCAATATTTTTGCAGCAATGACACAGATGATATATAAATTCTAAGAGACAACTATAGGGGGTGTAAAGGAATATGAGATTTTCCCTTTTGAAGTAATGAAAACATTCTAAAATTGACTGAGATGATGACAGCACAACTCTGTGATGAACATGAGACCCACTGAGTGTGCACTCTGAATGGACTGTAAAAAACATGGGGCTGTATAATACAGGGAATCCAGTGGTGGAAGATGGACTGGGTTAACAGGACAAATATGAGAACATTCTCTCATGAACTATAACAAATGTATAAAACTAATACAGGTGTTAATAATTGGGTGGGTGGGGGAAAAATACACCAAATGTAATATATGAGCTGTAGTAAGTCAATTGTGGAGGAGAAGCAAAGACAAAAAAAAGATTTTTTTTTTGGTCTGGATATTTGAACTTTATTCGTGTGTCATTTTAATCATTATCATTACTGTTACCACAAAGATCAATATGTGCTTACTGAATGTTTACTGTGCATATCCACTACAAAGCACTATCCTATTTGCTGTGATTTCAGAAAATTTGTTTTTTATTTTTTATTTTTTAAAAGATACTTAGATTACATAAATGTCACACACAAAATATAGGGGTTCCCATATGCCCCACTTACCACACCTCCCACAACATAAACATCCTTCATTACTGTGGCACATTCATTGCAATTGATAAACACATCCTGGGGTTTTGCCATTAAGCATGGACCATAGTTCACATTGTAGTCTCCATTCTCTCCCATACATAGTGGTAATATTTTGAGGATGTTCTTTCATAAGCTGTAACAAATATTTCACAATAATGCAAGGTGGTGGTGGTGGGGTAATGTATGGGAGCCCTGTATGATGATATGCATGCTAATTTTGTAAGTTTACAACTTTTACACTTATAAGTTTACACTTATTGTTTATGTATGTTCATGTATGAATGATATACTTCAATAAAATTTTATTTAAAAAATACAAACTTTATGAAAGTATTGTTTCCATTTTTCAGGCCCTTAAAACCTGAGAGTTATATGTAAGCCATTCTGACAACTGAAAAAAGTGACTTACAGAATTGTATTCATAATGTAATCACAGTTGTGGAAACACACCATATATAGATATGCTAGTATTATACTTCTAGAAAGGGGCATGCCAGTTGCTGACAGTACTTGCCTCTAGGAAGGGAAGAAGTGTGTGCAAGGGCAGGGAATGGTGATATTCTCATTTTGCCTTGAGTGCTAAATGTTTTATTTTAGTTTTTGGAATGAATATCCATATATTTCTTGTGTTAAAAAAATAATAAAGAAAAATACAGATAGGTGACCACAGTAGGAGTGTCTAATGCTTACCCACATCATGAGTGCTGCTTCCTGAAAGTGAATGGAATTCTGCAGTGGCTACAAATGCTGTCTTCCAAATGCATACTTATCAAAATCAAAACACCTGGTGTAGTTCTAAGTAGTATCGCTTAATTCAATTATGTTCAGAAGGCATCATGCATATTTCAATATACAACAGGCATGTATGGGTTCAAGCTCTCTGAAACTGAATGATGTGGTGCTTTGGGAGGGTCACTCCTGATGGATTAATGTAACCAGAGCAGGCATGATTTATCTTACTTAGATGTTCCACTGACTAGAAATGACATGCACCTATTTATCTGTTCCTTTATTTTTCAAAACTAGTCTGTCTCCGAAAAACCCAAAGAAGACAAAAACGTTCAACTGTTCACTCACTGTCAAGGCCAGCAACTCTTTAGAAACTTGGCTGATCTGCTACCCCCTAATTACCCTACAAAGCTAAGCCACGCACAGAGGCCTGTCAGCAGATTTTATTTACAACCCTTGAGGAGAAATCCTCTTGCTGTTTTCACTTCATACAGAAGATAAGTTTGCAAAAGCAAACATTTGGCAGTACTTCAGATGTTCGCTGTCTGGTGGTGTTGATAACACAATTCTTTTTTTCTTCCTCTTATTAAAGCAGCATCTATAATACTGTACTATTCATGTGGACCATCATGCCCAAACTTTATTTATTGACTGAACAAATATAATTCTTACAGTCACATGAACCGTTTAACCTTTCTTCTTTCTATAAGCTTTGAATATTGCTACAGACTGATTTTATGCCAAGTTCTATTATTGAAAGTTGTCATGCTCCACTTGACAAATCTATGAAATGTCTGTCACTCAAATAAAAGGAGACAGCTGACCTGAATGAAGAAGACTGGTAATTATAGGCAATTCATTAACATTTATCTTATGTTTTAAAGGAAATGTCAAAGTATCATGCAGACAACTAATTTGTAGGTTTCAAATGAGTTTTTTCTTTTTGCTAATAGCATCAGATTCACACAACCTATAATGGCCTCCAAATAAAACTTCTGCTTGTGTAAGAGAAGCTATCTAAAATGTCTCCCAAATATAAATGCACCCAGGGAGATAAATCCTAGTCTTTTTTCTTTTCCTTTTAGTAGTAGGGAAAAGTCTGTATGGCTTGATATCTCTAAACTGTGTTTTCGAGCATGTGAACAGAATCCCAGAAATGATATAGATTCTCAAGTTATTGAAAAGTCTATCAAAATTGTGCAAAGCAACAGGTGAAAAGTGATTGGTAGAAATAAATATGCTGGCTTTTGTTTGGACTAACTCCCATGGGCGAAGCATTATCTTTCACAGCACAGCTGAGCAGTGTAACCAATATATAATCTAAAATTACACACTTTGGAAACAGAGGATGCATCTTTTGCTTATTCACAACTATAATGAAAGAAGATTGAGGAAGACAAAAGAAAATGAAAATGCATTTTACTCACTGTATTGAAATTTGGAAAGAGCCCAACAGCAGAACTACTGTCCACTGGAAAAGACATAAATGGTTTGATATCCAGTGAAGGCTGCATCATCAGGGTAGGTGTGCGCACAAGAGCAGGAAGGGTAGTAGTGTGGCATGTACTGCCTGCCAAGAACAAAACAAAAATGAATTCAATCTCTTGCTTACATGCATCTCCCTCCCAAGCCTATGGATGCATAACAAGACTGCTGAGCTGCAACCTGCAAGAGTTACACTGGAAGTACGTAAAAGGCATAGGAGGAGTAAATACAATTAAGAAGGATCTTTTTTTTTTCTCCGCTGTGTAAGACAGTGAGGCAGAATGCCTCCCTCTGGCAAGGGCCAAGGGCTGCTTGGACTCAGCCAAGATATAAAGTGCACAGATCCTGCTGGCGGGTCGCAGAATGAGAATGTTCTGTTGTCGGATCCAATCCATTGTTACTGACTAGCCAAAATGCAGGGGAGGGAAGGAGCCTCTTGAAGTCAGATGCTCTTTACTATTCAGTTACTGAATGTCTAATAGGCATGTTTTATGCAAATCAAAGAACATAGAGTTTTTATCCTATAATGGGGAAGTAAAACCCATGGTTACTGTCTGCTTCCAAGAAAGCTTTGACTCAAACAATTTATTATCTACAAACACAAACTGAAAGTTGTCCTTAGTTTGAGGGAAATTAGGTAGCCAGGACATTGGATAGTTAAGAGAATGTTAAAGGGGTGACTGTGGCCTTGCTGGGGACAGGATATTGGGAGACAGGGAGGAGTTGAGACTGGAATGAAACATTTTACCTTCAATTTTTATTTCTAATGAGTGCTGTATTATGTTAGCCATTATTCCTTTTTACAGTTGTATTAGCTGTCACCTCTTGAGATATTTGATTTACTGTTTAAGTAGGAGGTTTAATTCTTTAGACTACAGACTCAGTATACTACAGATAGCTGCTTTTGCAAATGGATTGGCTCTGGTATGCTTTTTTTAAAATACAAGTTTCCTTGAGATATAATTCATATAATTCATTCACCCATTTAAAATGTACAATTCAGTGGTTTTTAGTATATTAACACGGTTGTACAACCATCACCACAAAAAATTTTAGAACATTTTCACCACCACAAAAAGAAATCCCTTATCCATTAGTAGTTATTCGTCATTTCCTCCCAACCTCCCTAGCTCCTGGCAACCACCAATCCACTTTCTGTCTTTATAGATTTGCCTGGACATTGCATTTAGATGGAATCATATAATCTATGGTATTCTCGTCTGACTTCTTTCATTTAGCATGCTGTTTTCAAGTTTCATCCATGTTGTAGTCTGTATCAGAACATCACTCCTTTTTATGACCAAAAAAATATTTCATCGTATGGATATACCACATTTTGTTTATCCATTCATCAGTTGATAAACATTTGGGTTATTTCCACTTTTTGGCTGTTATGCCTAGTGCTGCTATCAATATGTATGCATAAGTTTTTGCATGAATATAAGTATTCAGTTCTCTTGGGTGAGTGGAATTGTTGGGTCATATGGTAACTATGCAGTTTAAAATTTTAAGGAACTGCCAAACTGTTTTCCAGAGCAGCTGTACCATTTTACATTACTGCCAGCAGTGCATAAGATTTCCAATTTCTACTGATATGCTCATACAGGGCGGCACAATAATTATATGCCTAAAATCCCCTACTGACTTGAAGGAGAAATGAACAGTGTGGGAAAAAAACACCAGCTATTAAAATTTCCACCAATCTTTATAACCAGTATCCCAGAATCATTAAAATTCCTATTTCAATGTTACTTTTTTGTGATGAATTTCTTTAATAAACCCTGTATCATATTTCAAATCATTCCAGAACATCATTGGCAATAAAATTTATTGGACTGTCATATCTCATTTACACTGATGTTAAAAACAGAAGGAAAAAAAAGAAAGAGAAAGGTGCCTGAAGTATTTATCTGTATTGGCAAGTCTTTAGGTCATCCACATCTATTAGGGAAGATAGAGCAAACAGCCCAAAGTATAAATTGAACAGTATATATATATATATTTTGGTGCCCAAGTACACACACTGATTTCAGCCTAGCATTCACATAACCACCGTTTTTAATTACACGTTGCTTTTCTAATTAGGTAACGTTACATCCATTACTAACTTCAGTGCTTGTAGAGCCAAGATGTGTTAAATCAATACATCAAATATTGCAGAAGCACTTATTAAAATATTTATTTTAAAAGCTTTGCTTTAAAACCTTACCTAAATTGAAATGTAGATATTTTTCTTTTATTAGACCAACTACCTTTTATAATTTAATATTAAAATTATGAAAAGTATAAAGTATAAAGAATCATTCTACTTAAAGCTGCCTTATAAACAAATTTATAATTATTTTCCCATTATGGTTCCCCAAAAGGATGCAAAGTTCCTTCTCTAAGCTCTTCTGGAGGCTCTGATAACACTGTGTAAAACATGGGCCCCGAGGGCTTGGGGAGAATCACTTTGTACTAACAAACTCAAATATCAAATAGAATGCAACAGGGAACTTGACAGACAGATTGTTCCAACAATGGAGGTCAGAATGCACAATGATCCCCCTTATCCAATCAAATCTCTATGCTAATAAAGACATGGTTTGAGGACTACTTCGCAGCCACCATCATTAGCATAAAAACTTAACAGCTGTTTACCATTTCATTAGCATTTTAATGACAGACAATTTGCCACGTTAAACACAGATTGTTTTAAAGAACTGGCAGATATTCAGAATAAATATAAACTATCCTTTCATCCATTCCCTCACCTCAATCTAGCTAGTTTTACTTTTAAAACCTGCTTTTACACATTGCTTTACCTAGACTGATTGCTTCAAAGGAAGATTTTGTAAATGGGAAATGAAAGGCGACAAAGTGCACCTTTGCACAGGTTAATTCAGGCTTTGATTTCTCTGTCACCTTATTCCAGATGCTGCTGCTATTGCTGCTGTTACTAGGAAGCATTTCCCCTAAGCTCAGGATTCCCTTAGGTCAGTGGGAGATAAACAAAAACTTGGCTAAAATGTATTGCACCTTGCAAGAAAATGCTAAATTTCTCTGAAATTCAAAGACTCGCTGAGAAAATAAGGGGGAGGGAGGTGTTGCAAATATACTGAGAAGGTATTTGAATAAAAAGGGTGGTATAATGTTGTTATAAAGAGTGGCATTACACTGCTGTTCTCATGGAACAAGACCAACCCTTGCCTTTTGTATGAACTATTTGGCAATAATATGATGGAGGACACCTCTTGTATATAGTTTCTGTTTCAGAGCATAGTATATAATTTGGTATATATCAAAATCAATCAAGTCGTAATAGAGCTCCACCTTACTTGACAAGGTTTTTTATATCACTTAATGTGTACATATTTATCAAACTCCCTATATGAAAATTAAATACACAACACAAGCATGAGTACCCCAATGACCTAAGAGTCACCATGGAAGTAAACATAGCATATACTCTCCCATAAGAATGCAACAAATCCTCTTCCAGAAATTTCATTTTGACGGTAAAATATAAGTTGCATGCATCTACAGCAGGCTTTCTTAACCCTTTTTGTTCCACGGATCCCTTTTGCCAGTCAGGTGAAAACCACAGTCCCCTCCTCAGAATGTAGTGGCAGATAATTTTATGACACTCAACATCTCGGCATGTCTTTAAATTAAATTTTAGGATTATTCAAAATTACATTTTACAACTTTCCCATAATTTCAATGCCTGATAACCTAACACGGTTCAACATCTATTCAAACGGTCATTTTTGGCAAACATTTGGAAATTCGAGTTTTCCCATGGTGTCATAACACTATCTCCGCCATCCTTACCAACCTTTTTGCAGGCAGTTATCCACTGCATTCAGAACACGCTACATCAAAATAGAAATCATACTAAATCCACATTATACTGTGTATTATTTAATAAATATATCACACCTGCACCAACACGTCCCCACAAGAAGGTTTTTTTTTTTTTTTTAATTTCCAATTTAAGCTTATGGACCCTCTGAAATCTTTCCAAGGACCCCTTGGGGGTCTGTGGACCTCTGGTTAAGAACCCCTGATCTATAGCTATGAAACCAAGAATATGTGAAAGATAAATAGCCACTATAATTATAAAGAAAACTATTATCTGAGCCAACTGCTTCTTTAACATAAGAGATGCCTTATTATGTTAATGGATTATATCATAATCCATCACAATAAAACCTCATTTAAATGCCAGTTAGTACTTGAAATTATTGCCTTGGTCTTCGACCTTTTGAAATACTATCTTGAAAGTCAATTTAGGTTATAGGTTATAGGTTTGAGGCTTCCAAGTGGCTCCTCTTTATGTACTATAACAGAAACAAAACACTTCATTCTTAGGAAAGAGAGTAAGCCTGAGTCACCGAAAATCTGCATGGAGAAGCATTTATAGAAAGAGATTAAGTCTATAACTATTCTACATCCTGCAGAAGTCGTTCGTTCTTATATGTCCCTTCCAGTGAGTGCTGAAATCAATAACTTAAAGTAATGCATCATAAAAATCTATATGGGAAAGCAGTATCAATTATAGACTTCTTTAACAAAATTAAAATGAGTGTCATTTCAGATTTCACACCAAACTCAGTTTTTTCTTTTTTTATTGCTTTCCCAGCACTGTTGCCCCTGGTACTTACCAGGACAGTCACCAGCAACCCCTCTGACCCTTATCATTTCCTTTCTTTGATCAGTCTGTCATGAGAGGTAAACAAATGCCTCAAGAGACCATCAATTGTAGCCACTAGGAGGTGACTACAGGAAGAGGGGATGTGACTGAATAAAGGGTATGGCTTCCGAAAAGGTCATGCAATAACAAGAACAGAGATAACATTTTTCTAGCTCATTTCATGTGCCAGGCACTACCCTAAACACATCACATATGTGTGTACATAAGTACACACACAAACATACCTTGGGTTTACCATGTGGTAGGCATGTGTTTGGTGGGTCATTAGGTGTTATCATGTAGGTATAACATATATACATGTTTGTATACAAACATATTTGTTTAATCCTCACAATAACCTGATAAACAAGGCACTATTATTAGCCCCATTTTACAGGTAAGAAACTGAAGTACAGAGAGAATAAACCCACCTTCATATAGCTTGTATGTGGAGGAGGCAGGGTTCAAACCTAGGCAATTTTACTTCTGAATTCTGCTCTTTACTATTAAGCTATAGCCACCAAATCGTACAGCTGAAAACACTTCAGTTATATAGATACATTCTCTGGCTGTGGACAGGAGCATTTTAACATCAAACCAAAAGACTGAAAATGTTGAACCTCGTTTTAAACAGATAAAATTTGCTTGTTTCAACAAAATTTATAAAAGGATCTTTTCTGCAAGACATCTCAGAGTTCTTAATATACTACAGAATATTATAACTGTCTAGGCAAACATAATTTCTCTGCCCAATATTCTGAACATGGAATCAATAATTTTTTCCCCACAGAGCACCTGGGACTATTGGGACTCTATGGCCTGCTCTTCAGGCAATACTGTTCAATACACACAGTGGCTAAAAGCACCAATTCAGGAGACAGACAGCCACTGAGCCCCAGGTCCACCACTTTCTGGCTGCGCATCCTTGGACAAATGATTTTATCTCTTTATGCCTTTATTTTCTCTTATCTAAAATGGGGAAAATACAATATACCTGTATCATAGAACTGCTGGGAGAACTTGAGATTTTTCTATACAAAGTACCTGACATACAGCAAGTTTCAGTAAGCTCTAGCTGCTGTGGTTACTAACTACTCCTGCTCCTCTCACACCACACCATATCCCAGGAGAGCAAAAATAGTTAAATCCATTCATACCTATCATACAAAGCAGGATATGTCAAGGGTCATAAAAAGAGACATCAAAAAAAAAAAAAAAAAAGGTTGAGGTTCAAGAGAGCAAGAAATTATATCTCGTTAGGAGATGGGATCATAAATATTTTCAAAGAGAAGCTAACTCTTGAAACAAACAAGTAACACAGTTTTGAGATAACATGTTAACAACTAACATGTTTTGAGATATCGGGATAGAAGAATGGTGTGCTGGGTGGAGGGAATTGCATGAACAAAAAGCATAGAGAAAATGGAATGTGTCAAAATTCAAAACGTTTTTAGGCACTCCAGGTATACTCAGGGTTTCTTGATTAGAAAACATAGGTCATTTTAGTCCTCCCTCCTAGGTCACTAGTTTTTTTAAATGCAGTTAGAATTTAAATATGGAAGGCAAAATAATAAAGAGAAAAACATAGAACATCTTTGTGACTTTGTAACAGGCAAAGATTTCTTAAACAGGAAACAAAAGCTGTTAATCCTAAGCAAAGTGGGGGAAGATGTTCACAATATATATATTTTGACAAAGGACTTGAATCCAGAATAAAGAACTAAAAATCAAAAAGAAAAAGATCAGGCAGTGCAATAGAGAAATGGGTAAAAGACTTAAAAGGACACTCCTAAAAGTGATATTACTAAGTTGAAACACTATTTGGCAGTATCTACTAAAGCTATATATACGTAGACCATATTATCCAGCGATTTCATTTCAAACATGATATGTTCTAGAGTATTTATAGCAATCTTATTCGTAATAGCCCCAAGGTGCAGATTAGCCAATTACCCTTCAACATTAGAATGGATAATTAATTGTATGTTCCCACAAGAAAATAATACAATGGAATATAGCAATGAGAACAAATGATATATAATTACATGCAATGACAAAGAGACCTTGCAAACATCATGTTGAGCAAGAGAAGTAGAATGAAGGAGTATATACTGTATCATACCATTTACATGAAGTATAAAACCAGATAAAATTAACCCATGCTTATAAATTAGGCTATCCTTGCAGGGATGGGGGTGGTGGTGCTAGGTGTTAGAGTGGCTGGAAAGAGCATAAAAAAGGCTTCTGGAGTGCTGGGAATTTTCTTGATTCAGGTGCCAGTTACACAGGTAGGCTTAGTTTGTGAACATTCATTCAGCTGTACACTTTGATATGTACACTGTTCTGTATGCTATAGTTCAATACAAAAAAATTTAAAGTAATGTGTTTAATACTATTCATTTTAGTAAAAATATTCTTGACAAATATAGGCAAAATTCCCCAATAAGTACGTCTTCAAATACTGTCAAGTTTGTATATTTTTAGGATGAATATGATGTTTTTGTAAGTTCTTTTTCCACTGCCAGTTTGGTTTTGCTCAAAATAATTTGTGAGCAAATAAAAGTTCCCTTTTACACTGATGCTTTGCTCAATTTAGGTAATGGATGAAGAAGACTGACATAGAATCCAGTGATGCCAGAGACTGGATCTCTGTATCTAGAACTTTGAGTCTATATTATCTTAACAATTGCCAGTTCTGTGCCTGAACCTGCCCTGGGTGAGCTCAGGGTTCCCTCCAAAGAGCTCCAACAGCAGCTGCCTTAGCAGCATCTTAGCAAAATGTTGCACTTAAAAATAAATCTTTCTGAGCAGCACACTGAAGTTTATATGCAATAATAAAGTGCTGAATCAAAAAAATAAGAGTGAAGCCATATCATGAAAGATTTTAAGCAACAGTGTCCTTTGGTTAAGTAGTATATACTTCAGCTTTTACACTAAACAATGACTTTTCACTAAGATGCAATAAGTGGCTTTTCAGATGCTGTGGTAATAGAATATATACAGTCAAGTGATGATTCATTTATACCAGAAGATCTTGCCCATGTAGTCAGTGTCTTATATTTATACATTGAAAAAGATGGAAAAGATTTATTTACTACATAGTACAAACTACAGATTGGTTAAACATGGCAAACTTCCTAAATTGTGAACCTTTTTTTAAAGCAGCAATACAAAAAATCTCTTGAGAATTTCAGAAGTCAAGTAAATTTAAATGGTTAAAAAAATGTCTTGAGAACCTACTGTTTTCTTTAATATGAATTTAAAACACTTTTGCTTTGTTGTAGGTTCTTAACTTGTAACCAAATGGTATTAAGCATGAACATGCAAGAAAAGAAATTCAATGAAAGGAAAACAAGACTCTAACAAATGTTCTTCTTTTTGTTACAAAGAGAGCTGGACTGCTTTCTCTTTACAGCATGCTAAAGACCTATTAGCAGGGTAGAATTATGTCTTATTTTAAGAACTTTCCTAGAAATACAGACTTTCCTAGGAAAGGCAATGGCTATGTTTCTCAAAATCACTGAATATTTCTAGAGGAATTATATTTCATAAATTTTAGAGGTGAAACATTAATTTAGGAATCTCGAAAACCCCGTTAATTTTATATTAGAAAAATGGGATTAGGAGCAGCTTTATCCACCATGGTACCTGACTAATGGTAGAACCAAATCTAGAGCTCACTGCCAAGGGACACAGTTTAGAATAAACAATCAAAGATGTACAAGAATCATATATTGTGGTCATTATCTTCTTTAAAAATTAGGTAGATTAATATTTGTTTTTTTGTTTTGTTTTGTTTTGTTTTTTTATTTTGACTGAAATTTGGAAGAAAGTATTGATATTTTAAAAGTCTTACTTTTAATGTTTTGTCAATATGAACAATTGGAAAAAAGAAATTAAATAAAAGAAAAGCTTGGTGAAGGCTATTTTAAAGAATGGCAGAAGATTGATCCTAACACCTCATTTTAAATAATTCTTTGAATATTCCCAGTGGGAAAAGAGAACAACAAAGACCATAAAAACTATGCTTTTAACCATACTGTCTGGATCAATATAACTAATTCAAATAGCTTCATAATAGGAGGCATAGACACATTTGTATTGGTGGTTTTTATATTTAAGTACTATCAAAATTGCAACAAATTTGTTATCTGAAAAGACACATTTTTCCAAGCAATGGAAGTGACCTTCCATCAGAGCAGATCAAAGCACCTGGGCTGTTTAGCCCTTTGGCTGTCTTTAGCCCTCTCCTGAAATTCACACAAAAGGCCCCGCAGAAGGAGGCTGGATACAGTACTTCATGAGGTCCGTGCACCAAGCCCTGCTATAAATTCTAGCTCCAGGACACAAAACGCTTTATTCACCCTTAGTTTCAGAGAATTTCAGTTTTTGCATTCAGTGTCTAGGCTATTTTCATTTAAGAACCAAAAGAGGGAGGGGGGAGGAGTAGTGATTATTTTTAAGAAGATATTCCCCCCAGAACTTTGCTTGATTTAAAGAAACAGAGTTAATATTTGCTCTGCTAGTGTGCTCTACTCCCAACTTAGAAGAGGAAGAAGTAAAAAGCTTCCTTTAGCTTAAATATTAACCAAACATTTCAAAGCTATTCAAAAGCTGCTACCAATGTTGAAAAGAAGGGGGGAGGGGGAGAAAGAAGGAAGGAAGGAAGGACAAAAGGAAGGAAGGAAGAGAGGGAGGGAGGGAAGAATGGGTTCCCAGAAGGCACAATTTGGGAATAAACAGGAACAGTAAAAGCCGTGCTGTAACTGTTTTTGCATGTGTATCCATGGCCACAAGTGCACTGCCTTATACATTCAGGAAAAACCCTAGTGGAGTATTATAATCATGGTGACCATTATAGAAGAGGCACTCTTGGTCCTCCATCAGCAAAGCCACTTTCACCCCCGAGCAGCAGAAATGGCTCCCACCTGGAGCCATCGTCATGAAAACCACACTTTCATCATCCTGAAAGCCACACTTCCATCCCTATGGAAACGAGGGGAGGGGTAACTAATCTGGTAATGCCAGGGATGGGGTGAGCAGAGATTGTAAGTAATGGGGTTTGGGGGTGGGGTTAGGATGAGCAAAGGGGTGAGGTGGGATTTGGAAATGGAAGGCGGAGTCGGTGAGTGTGGTTAGTTCTGCAGTCAACTAGACTTAGCACCAATTCCTTATTTGGAATTTCCTAATATCTCACTCCAAAAAATGATTTTCTTCCTTTTATTCCTATGACAGAAACAACCCAGTTAAGCAGAGCATCAGACTCCTTCAAAATAAAAGAGCTGGGCAACTGGGCGACAATGTGACATCAGCCTTATCCTTTCCTGAGAAAGATGGAGTGTCCTGTGACTCAGGGGATGTTTGTACTCCAAAGGGTCATTAGCGGGTTTTGAACAGAACGGGCCAATCCCTGACCTGGCTTCTTGGAACTCTGCCATTGTCCTGACATCTAGAAATTGATGTGACTTGCTTTGGTCATGAAGGCAGCTTCTGAGGCACTAGTGATAAGCAAAGAAGCATCTGATAAAGCACTTGAATGAATGGCCAAGGATTTTCTGCACTGGAAGTGATTCCTCATAAATGACTGCCCCTGTCCTTATGTATCATGTTTATTCTTGTACCATTATACTGACTTTGTACTAGTTTCTCTTATATGGAATTTCTTTGTGGCTCTCCAAATAACTCCCTCTTACCCCTCTCAACGATCACCAAAAGTCAAAGGCATAGTGATTCTTAATAAAGGGACACAAGAAAAATAGCGAATTTAATCATAACACCAATTTTCCTTTTGAATGATTTGCTTTATAAAGCAACGAAGGAATGGAAATATTTTCTTTTAGAAGAACATTTGTTTTGACTCTTTGTCTCTTCTAGACTTCAAACAGCCTTTTAAATTCTCTTTGCTCTAAAGGACACAAATGACAAGTAAACAATTTAAAAAAATGGACCTAATGCTCAATGTATTTAATTTGACAAAGCATGTTCCAGTTAAAGGAAGGGCAAAAAAAATCCAAAATTCCAGACTTGCACAATATTTCCAAACTTTGGTTGACTTGTGTCCCTCTCTCACAATTACCCTCTGTCTCTCTCTAATCCCTCTCTGTCTCTCTAGTCTCTCTCACTTGTCTGTCTTTTCTTTCTCATGTCTCTGTCATCTCTCTGTCTCTGTCCTTCTCTGTCTTTGTATGTGTTTGTGTCTGACTCTCTCTCTGAGTCTGTATGTCTGCCTTTTTTGTCTTTCTTTATATCTCTCTCGCCATAATATAGCTAGGGAACTAGAAAGCACTAATAATATATGTCATTTACTATGTATTCCAGCTATGCTGTATTAATTTCTTTTTCAATATTTGCTTCTGCAAATCAAAAGATTAATAGCAAGGTTATGCTGGTTTCAGGACAAGTTTGTCCCTGTGACAAGATGTAAAAATTAAATTAGGTCATATTTCTGGTTATGTCTCAAGTAGTCATGTGAGTTGCAACCACAGAGAATTGTTTTTGTGTTCATACGATGGTATCTGCCATATGTGTGAGAAAGTAGGACAAGTAAAGAACTTAAATCCACCAATAATTTAATAGTACATTTTTATCAAAAGTTGGTATCGGTGTCCTAGGTTATACATATACTATCCCTTTCCATTGGGAATCACAAAGTACTTTTACATAAATTAAATAGATTTATAAACTGTTAAATGGCTGGCGATCATCCCATTCTTTTGTGATGAAGATAATGACGTCCAAGGACAAATAATTCTAAGTCAAAGCAAACATACAAAATGAAGCCAATGATGGACCCAGGACTAGAATGAATTTTCTTCCAAAATTAGGTATTTGTTTTTTGTGATAATTATTTACTGAGCAACACTGTCTGTCAAGAGGTTATATATCATGGAAAAATTAATTGGAAAAAAGGCACATTGACTTCAATCTACTCATTTTTTTCAAGAGCCCACTGAACCCTCAGTGTTTACATTTCTAATCCACCAATGAGGTAGAATAAAAGAAGTCGAGGATCTTTCAATATTTTCCAAACCATCTTAAATCCCACTGGGGACCAGGAGATAAAAACATCCTCATAGTACCAAGAGTTTCTACGCTCTTTCCTACCTGTAATATTTATTCATGTTTTATAAACGGCAAAATTGAAAGAAAAAGGATTTCTTGTGTGTGGAAGAGCAAAGTGGTAACACTAAAACAGAAATGAGAATTTCACAAGTATCTACTGTAGACACAAAAAATAACAATGCTCTCTCTTAAGAACCTAAATTTACCTGTTTTCCGGACAGATTTCTATCTAAATAATCTCAAATCATTGCATTTTGGTTTGAACTGGATGGAATGTTAAAAACTTGAATTGTGCCCATCATAAAAAACATGTGATAAGAGTGCAAATAACCCATGGCACTCAATTTTATTACAGGCTACCTACCACCATTCTGTCAGTTTGAATGTGGATTCCTGAACATGTATAATCATCAGCTTAAATATACATTCTGAGGAGAAGAGAAAGAGGAAAGAGGGTTCTAACATACTTGGATTAAACACAAAACTCATTTTAACCTAGTAGTTATTTCGAGACAAACTTTGAAAGAAAAAGGAACAGTAGTTCATAAAGAGAAAGGAAATGAGGGAAATCAGAAACATCATTACATTTAGCAAAATGACTCAAGATTACAATTTAAATAAAAACAGGTTAGGAAAACCAAGATGATATTGGATAGGGGAGTCATGAAATTAGCTAATTCTATTTGTCCTAAGTCTGAACTTTTTCTCTTTTTCCAAAATTGATTTAAACTATTTTATATTTTTGTCACATACTTCATGAAAAAGTTCCCTGAGGTGTAAATGCTGATCAGTCAGCAATGCTTACCTGAGTTTTTAAGATTACAGTCCACGTTCACTTCTGCATTCAAGCATTGTACGAGGTATTACATTTAGAGATAAATAATTCCATCATTTCAACCTGGTGCTCCTGTGAAATGTGGTGCTAGGAAACAGCCGACAGGCAATGCGCCTGAACAAATCATACGTCCTGTAATTGCCGCTTAGCTCTAATTACTATTGAGGATAGTGTTTGCAACTTGATTCCAGGGAGAGGGCAGACTACCTTCTGACGACACTGAACCAAATATATCCTAAAAGACTGACAAGTTACTTTCTTTCATGTGTTTTTTTCTGAATATCTCCCAGCTAAACAGAAGCTACCACTCTGCCACGGTAAAAATGAAATCAAGAAATCTGACTCCTGTCTTCCTACCTCACCCCAACAAAGCAATTCAATTCTCACAAACATCTGTTTATTACAATTCTGAATTTTCAGTATTATTTAGATTTGAAGGGATTGTTTTTCTAGATGGGCCACTAAATATTATAAAATTGTTTTGAATTTCTAAAATGAATCTGTTCTCAAACCATTAACTTTTATATATCATTAGTCCAGAATAATTTATTTGTATACTATTAGACCAGAAGAATTTGTTTCTCTGAGGATTTTCAGATTTTAAATAAAGATTTAAGCATATAATTTTAAAAGGCTAAAGTAGATGACAATTTGATGCTACTAACATTAATGGGGATGTGTATGCATCTCAACTCAAAATCCTGATTTCAGTTATATGGGGGATTATTACAATAAAACTAACAGATGTTAAGACTTGGAATGAAAACTTTATTTACACTCATATATCTAAATAATTTCACTCTCCATCTAGAGACATCTGACCATGTGACCAGAATAAGGTCTCTGATAAATCTGTTAACAGAGTGTGGCTATGACTGCTGGGTGGTTGTGCTTAAACTAAACTGATTGTCACTGATACTGATGAGCGAGCGTAGTGGGTAGTTGACTAAATGAAAGAAATTTAAAGAGACTGGTATCTGAAATGTCAGAAAGAATTTTGAACCTTTGGTTATGCAACTTTGCACATTTGCCAACCACAATCAATAACTTAGTGACTTACAGAACAAAATCTGTAAGTCCTCCCCAAATCAGAGCTGATATTTCTGCTTATATAAGACTTGCACAACTGAGGGAAAGGTAAACCTAAGGGAATAATTAGATGCAGCAATCAAAATAGTAATTATAAAACCAGGTCTTAGAAATGGTCCCTTTCTCCAGGCTCAATGATCACTTTTAAGTTATGAATAATAATAACAAAATAGCATTCTAGATAGCACATAGTATGCTAACTCTATATTTGCTCCCAAATAACAATTGTGTCTCCTTGCCCACATACAATTTAGCTCTTCATGATGAAAATAAATGTATAGTCAGGGCTATGGTTTCCGCACCTTTTAAAAAATTATCGCCACCCATGATAGCCTTCCTTAATAAACCTCTTTGCTTTGTAGGGATTGCACTGATGCAGCCTTTTAAAGTATTTTTCTTTCTTGGAGTGAGGCAATACATTCCACTCTTTTTTGTTGTTGTTCATTTTTTGAGGTAACAGGCTGGGGATTGAGCCCAGACCTTGTTCGTGGGAAGCCAGCGCTCAACCACTGAGCCACACTGGCTTCCTCATTCTTTTTTGTTTGCCCTTAAATCATGCCTAATTCTTGTTCCAGGTGTAGAACAGTAATCCATCTGCCAGCTCCTGAGCCTTTTATTTGCAGCTCTCTTATGTTCTTAGTGTAGCTGTGTGGTCCTCAAAGCATGGCTCACAGATCAGCAGCAGCAGCGTCACCTGAGAACTCGTTAGAACTACAAATCCCCAAGCCTCATCCCAGTATCAAAAAATCTGAGATGGGGCCCAGCAACCTGCGTTTTAACAAGCTCTCCAGGTGATTTTTATACACACTAATACTTGAGAACCACTGATCCATGGTGCATATATGTACCAAGAAGAGTAGGAGAATGGATAAGGAACATTTAAGTATCTATGGGGGAAATTATGGGAGCAGTGAAGGCAGAGAGCTGGCATTTGAGTGGCAATCTGAAGGATAGGTTAGAGTATGGATGAATCAGAAGGAGGCACCAGGTACCCATCACTCAAGCTAACCTGTCACTTTGTGCCCTTGAGTTAATACAGACACACCCACTCCATCAATCTTTCTTCAGTCATTTCATTCTTAAATTAAAAAAAAAAATTCATTCCTGCTAGCCTTTTATTCTACCAACTATTCATTCCTTTCTCTTAGCTTTTAACTCCATTTAGAGTTGCCTATACTTCCTTTTTCACTTTACTATACCCTCACTTCATAAACTCTGTAATCTGGCTTCTGATTTCTCCAGCCTAATAAAGCCTTGTTGAAAGCCTTTATCAGTCCTCCTTGACCTTGGTAGTGTTGGTAGAATATGAACCCATTTCTAAACGACCACTTTTCTAGGTTCAGCTTTTGCATTTCCAACTACCTGCTGAACATCTCCATCTGTATATCCCTGTGGCAAGTCAATTAGAACAAAATTAAACTAGTCATCCCAGCTACCTCCTCTCCCCTCCCACCTCCACCTTTCCATTTCCCTAAGAGATGATCCTCAGCTTATGCCTTATTTCAATGCCTGGCATCAACAGTTTTCCAGTTACACTGACTCTAATATTTGAAACTGTATTTGACTTCTCTCTGTTCCTTGCTCCTGAATCAAGTTAGTTATCTTCATGACATTTGCCATGTCCTTCTCCTTTTCATATCCATTACCACTGCCTTCATTTGGGGTCTCATTAGCTGTTTACTCGCATAATCCTTTAATCACTGTATTCCCCTTGGAGTCAAACGAATTCTTAAGGACAGCTTAAATCAATCATTTTCCTATTCAGACATCTTCCATGGCTTCCTTTAGTGAGATACAGGTGCTGAAACCCAATATACCTGTTCAAACCTCTACTCTGCTGGGTTGTATTAACTGAATTCATTGACTAGTTAAACCTGCATTTATTTAGCTGGACAGTAGGGATAAAACGAATCATATCTCATGAGGAGACCTGAAAGAAATAATGCATGTAAATTCTTACCACAGTGCCTAGAACATTGAAGAAGTTAGTAAATGATAAGCATTATCACCACCACCAAAGCCATTGCCACAGAATACAATTCAAACATCTCAGTTCAGCATCCATCACCATGCCCAAACTTAAGGGAAAATGTTTTTTCATACTTTCTGATATTTGCTAAACTGAATTCTTCCTTAAGGGAAAGGTCCACATCTTATTTTTCTTTCTGCTTCCAGCCCCTTAGGCAGGCCTCAAACCTGCCAGTTTCTTTCTGTAGTTGCTCCAGAAATGTCCACTAAGCTGAAGCACTGGCAGGTTCCCATACATACATACCTTCTCAGTTCTGTCACTTTGTTCATACTGTCCCTGCCTCACAGGATGCCTTTCCCTTTCTGTCTCCTTTCAAATGATCTCCACTTTCTAGTGGCATTTTAAATGGCATCTCTTCCAGGAAATCTTCCTAATTTCCTCAGAGGAAAATATCTTGCTCTCCTCTGAACCTGCAATACATTTCATTTACACCTCTCTTATAATACTTAAGACATTCTATTGTGTATTATTTTTGTGTGTCTTCTTCTCCAAGGAGCTATAAACTCTTCAAGGTTACAGACCAGACTTGATTCACTGCTGTTTGCCTATAAATCCCAATCTAGTGCCTTGCACAAAGAAGGTACTCAGTGAATGTGTGAAGGTGTGAATGTGTGTTGAATGAATAAATAAGGTAAAGGAGAAAGGCATCTGTATTCTTTTATTATAAGAGTTGTGCTGCTGCATACTACCTAATTAAAGATTTTCTTTCCCAGTGAAAATTATGATGATCTTCAAAGAGTAAACAGATTGTAAGAATTATAAAAACAAATGTAAGAGCACCTCTTAAAAATGGTTTTGAAGTCAATATTCTAGAACTCAGAAACATTTTCCATAGAAACAAAGTCATAAACGGTCATCAGATTCCTGGGATAGTCTCAAAAGCTTAATAAACCCACAGGATGGCTGTATTAGATGTAGCATTACACTAGCAACAGTGCCTCAATGTCAACCTTATTATAAAGGGTCTTAAAAATGATTGAATATCCTGTAAGTGTTTATAAAGATGTTCAGGCTTTCTTGCAAAGCAGAAAACCATGACTTTGCTTTCTTCTCAATATTTTAAGAAATACTCAGAAAGCCAAAACCAGAATCTGATTTTTCTTGCATATTCAAATGATTACTTTTCATTGCCAGGATGCACGTAATCCGTTAAAGAATCGATTTTAATTTATCAATTATAAACTTCAAATGTAGAAAGTTCAAGTCCTCTATCAAGTTATCTGTATATATTTGAATTTTTATAAGTCAAATATTATTTTCTTTTTGGCTTAAAACTCCAAATTTCAGCTCCTTTGTCTTCATTTTAGATTAATATTAAATTGATGATAGTCTCTGATATTTTAGTTTCAGTTTCTTTACCCCATCCCTTGAGACAAATACATAATGATCTGTTAAACTTTTAATTACATTCATGGGGTTCCATTATTTTAATGTACTTCTTAAGTGAGTGAATAATACTTTTAAATGGAAAATTATTGCCTTTCCAATTATCTGAATTGCAATTTTGGGTTTTCACAAATTTCTTTCTTTAAGGCATACTGGTTCTCCACAAAATGGCAACCAAGCTGTTTAGAAATACAAATCTGACCATGTTACTCTAGAGCTTTAACGGCTTCGCACTGCACTTAGAATAAAAACAAAACAACTTACCAGGGCCTACATGTACCATATGATTAAGCCCCTGCTTGCTTGCTTTCCAAACCTTACCTTTCCCTCAAGACCTAAGCTACCTCTTCTTTTTCTCAAACATGTCAAATTCATTCTTAACTCAGGCCTTTTGCCTTTGTTGTTTCCTCAGCCAGGAACTTTCTTCCCTCCAATTCAGCTGTGTCTCAACTCATTTATCACCTCCCCAGTGAGCTCTTCCCTCTATTTCATCACTCTGTTTTATTTACTTCATGGCACTTATCTGTCTCTAAAATTTTGTTTTATCTGTTTACTTTTTCCTTGTCTCCTCTCATTAGATTATTACCTCTGTGATGGCAATGATAGTATTCTAGGTGCTCTCTTCTGCAGCTTCTAGAATGTGCCAAGCCTGTGGTAGGCACTCAGTATTTATTTTGTGAATGACCACAGTTTTCCAGAACTTTTTGAGTTAAAGACACTTTTTTTTTTTTTAAAGCATCAAATGGTTTCAAGGACTCCTCACATGCTATTGGTGTTCTTCTTTTTCCTGGTATTCACTGATTATATACAAAGCTGTTATGAAGTCAATAACATTGAAAGTAAACTGGTTTTATATTAATGAATAACAGCAGGAATGGCATACACTTGAGCAAGAGTATGTTGTGTGAGTGTGAGATGGTACCAAATGTTTGATGTACATTTCCATTTACAGGTACACAAGGATGCTTAGTCCACAGATGTTATGGGAACTGCTGACTGATATGCAAACTTGAGATAAGTATTAGCTGCATTCAAAAGGAATGGCAGCAGTCCTAGTAAGAGCTTTCTCAAGACAGAGGTAAGAATAAATCTGACTTAAAGCCTCATCCCCAACTAAGGATATACTAACTTATTTTTTGGTCATTTTTCATATTTGTTTAATAATGGCTAATACATAAATACGTTATTTATACTTAATTTACATTTATTACTAGCCAACACTGTGTTATATATATTAAGTCACTTAACCTTCAAAATAACACAGTTAAGCAGAGATTTGCTGTCACCTGAATCTTACAGATGAGAAAATGGAACACATAGAGACTAAGTATCTTGCCCCAAGGTCACAAAGTAGTTGAGTGGCATGGCTGGGATTCAAACCCACACACTCTGGGTTCAGAGTCCATACTTTTAACCAGCATGCTATATTGCCTTACAGGTCTAAGAATAAGGTACTGCCTTTACACTAGTAGAACATCTCTCAAACCATCCATTGCATATTAAGTATCAGATGTCATAAATCTTCATATTTCACCCCAAACCTTTTCAAGTAGCTGTTTTCCTCATTACTGCCAAATGAAGATCTGAAATGCGTAGCAGCAAGTGACTTTATGAAGCAGTTCTATCGCATGTGGGGAATAAAGAGAAAATTCTAAATCAAATACCAAATCTCGCCATACCTTTAATATCACTGTGAAAACAGTATGGTTTTCTAGGACACACTGTGAAGTTTGAGATAAGATAGCATATCTTAAAATAACTGAAACCAAAATTGGATTTGTGAGCTTATTCCCAACTCACGAAGAATGCTCTATTTTGACAGGTTAGAAAATGGGGATACAGGCTTCACCTTGAAATATAAGGTCTTTGTGCAGACCTCAGTGGTTTCTGCACAGTCTGTTTATGAAAATATTAGCTTAAGACAGAATTCCAATAAGACTCATGTTCTATCATTCCTATAAGGTCCTTCATTTAATCCCCTATCTACTCCCTCCATTTTAAAGATATTAACTGGCTACCCTGTGAAATGTGAATGAAGCAAGAAGAAGTCAAGTCTACCAAGCATAACACATGTTGTGCAACATGACCCTTATGTAATAAATCTTTCAGGAACCAGATCTTCATTTCCAAATGGGGCCTGTCTTCACTTTTCTCATGTGAGACTTGGCAAATGGGACATACTGAGTCTGACAGGTCACTTCTCTGCTCCTTGGCTGACAACTCTCTTACACAGATGTCAGCTGGAAACCTTTACTGGGTCACGTTAGGGAATCAGAACTTTTGCATCATATCCAGCCAAGCTCTATGGCCCACTCCACCCAATCCCAACAGCAACCTATCACTCCTGCAACTCAGGCCAGCTCACTAGATGGCATAGAACATGAGAGAGGGGAAGGATTGGCTGTCGGCATGAGGCTGGCTTAGGGAATTCCTTTGTGAGAAGTTGAGCATTCACTCAGAAGAGGAATCTCTGCATTTCTGTGACCTTATTCTTTTATGAAGATTTGGGAGCTTGGGAAGAAATGCGAAAGAATTGAGAGCCTTTTTCCATAGTGTAGAAGCTTTAGAGTCAAACCCCAGTTCAAATTTTGCTTCTATCATCAATTAGCTATGTAACTTTGGAGAACTGTTTATTCTTTGAGCCTTACTTTTCTCATCAGAAATAATACCTGATTATTTTTGGCCTGGAAGGGAGAAAAACAATATAACACACATAAAATGGTCAGCATGGTGCCTGACAACAATGTGAGCCTTCAATAAATGTTAGTTCTCTGTTTCTCTGATCTTGAAAGGGCCAAGAGTTTGGAGGCCTGAATTTAGAAATGCCCCCAATGTCCTCAGCATATCCATTTTCACTGGCTTTGTTTCTGTTTTGGCTTTATGCCAGAGATTCTTAAATTGGGATCCAGGGACCCCTCTCCCCAAGAATTGTATGCAAATAGCAAATATTTTCAAGTATGCTCTTTTCTGGGAGCAAGAAATGCATAGCTTTAGCCAGATTCTCAAAGGATTCAGTGATTCCAAAGAGATTTAAAATATCTCCACGTGTTTCTAAGAAGTCGTGGGCAAATGGAATATATTTTTTGTAAATCAAATTTGATTTTTAATGTATTAGAGAAGCATGTGAATAAAGGAACTTTACAACATATCTTCTGTAAAGCAAATACTTCCTAAACTGCATATTTAATCCAGAATTTTTCAGTTTTTATAAAATATTCAGAATTTCATATACCAGGTTTGCTTGTAATAGACCACATAGTGATATTATGTGCATAGTAGTTAACTTCACTAATAATTTACAACATAGCCTGGGAGTTAAGTTCAAAATCAATGTAAACTGAAAAGAAGGAACTCCAGAAAGTCTTTCTCTTAACTGGACAGATCTAAATTATTCCTGCTCCAAACACCTTACATTATGGATGAAGATATTGAAGTTCTGAAAGGTTATGAGACTTGCCTAAGGTCACTGCAATAGTTCTGGAAAATGAGGAGTAACAGGAGGAAAAATAACAGTGATTATGATGATGATGACAGCACTATGATCTACTGACCGTTTACTTGGGCTGAGCCTTTTAAAGACTTTACCCTTGTGTATTTTCACTACAACCTTAGAGGAAGATTTTATTACTTCCATTCAGCAGATGAAGCACTCTGCCCAGGGCTCCACAGCCAGTATATGGTCAAATCAGAACTTAAACCCCATTTTAACTGGAAAGACTGTTCTTTAACACTACTTTAAACTGCATTCCCAAACACAGAGAGTCACATGGTCTTGAAGAACAAACAGTTAACTAGTTAGCTAGGAAAGATACTTCTACAAACTTTAAGATATAGTCATATATTCAGATGGGCTTTTAAAAATATACGAGTTCACAGTCCTTGTCAATGCTACACTCTCATAAATATGCACTAGGAATATAAGCTCTAAAATAAATCCAAGTCAGGGAAGCGGCTGTGGCTCAATCAGTAGGGCTCCTGTTTACCATGTGGGAGGCCCCGGGTTCGGTTCCTGGGGCCTCCTGGTGGGGGCGGGCCGCCCGCATGGCGTGGTTGGCTGACCCAGCGAGCGCAAACAGCAGGGGGGGGATAAATGAATGAATAAATAAAATCTTTAAAAAATAAAAATAAATAAATAAATAAATAAAATAAAATAAATCTAGGTCATCTCCTGCTTGCAGTATTGCCCTTAGATATATCCCTCTCTGGCCAGGTCCCTCCCCATGCTGCAGTCCAAGGGGATCGGTCCATGTGGAGTCTGTGCACTCCCCTCCTTCTTTTTTTTTTTTTTTTTTTTTTTTTTTACTGGGAGGTCCGGGGATCGAACCCCGGTCCCTCCATATGGTAGATGGACACCGAACCTCTTGAGCCACATCCGTTTCCACTCCCCTCCTTCTTAACCACATTCTGGGTACCTGAATTCCAGAAGTTCATGTGCCGAGCAGGCCTGTGAGTAGGTCTCTTTTCCATATCTCTTCCCTTGAGAATAGACATCACCTCTAAGGTCCTCAGGGATAGCCTAGTGATGACTGTTTTCAGGAAATATAGATGGAGCTTGGCAGTGGAGCCTGGGTTCCACAATCCTGCAGTATAGGAATGACTGAGGTGGGATGAAAAAGGAGGTGGGACAGGGCTGCTCTCTCTCTGCTCCCGTATTCTGGCACAGAACTTTGAGGTGTCTGGAAATTCTAAATTCAAGCCTGGGCTCCCTAGGTTTTTATGAATATATGTTTGTCAAGATAGGAGGATAAACTTTATATTATTTAACAGCTTATTGGCTTAAATTTTAACTTTAATACATGAGGCCCACAATTTGTATTCTTGCATGTGGCAGGGTACACAGGCCTGCCTGCTTTTCTCCCTCTCAGTGGTGCTCTCTCTCGGCTTTCCTGATCCTCTGAGTCCTCTGGGATGGCTTCCTACCTCCTTTGGCTATGGTTTTTCCTAGCTCTACTTATACTGGTATGAAATCAATCTATCCAAACATCTATTTAACTTTTAATGATATCTGATTATAAGCAACACACTGTACTAGGTGCTAGGGATATATAATCATGGACAAGAAAGCCTCAGTTTCTGCTCTCACAGAGCTGACTGCTTTGTGAAGGGTGCATTTGAATAAACGGGGATTTAAAATACCAACTTGGTATTTGTAATAGGAGTAATACTGGGAACACTGAGGGAACATAATTTTTTCATCAGGATCCAAGAGGGCTTTCCTGAAAAATTCAGGTCTAAACTGAAAAACTGAAAAGTAAGATTGACCTAGGCAAAAGGGAATGAGGTAGGAGAAGATGAAGGGTTGGTTCCAGGTATGCTTCATGTAGAGGGAACTATATACAAGGCCTGGAGGCAAAGTAAGCACAGTGTCCAGAATTTCAGTACTGACTACAGTCTCTGGGGGAGAAATGTGCCTGGTGAGGTGAGCTGGGAACAGACCAATGCAGGTTTTATAAGTCATATTAATATGATTGGACTTGACCTACAGCCAGTTAAGAGTCAAAGACAGGACATTACTGGGACATAGGAAAAAAAGTGTAATATAGACTGAAAGCTTTATATAAATGTTAAAGTTCTTGAACTTGATAACTATATTTGAGATGGTTACATAAGCCTTTGTTCTTAGGAAATATATATGGAAGTATCATGTGTTCAAGGAGCATGGCATATACAGCTTACTCTCAAATATTTAGAAAATAGATAGATAGATAGAAGGACAGAATGATTTAGAAATGTGGCAACATGTTAAAATTGGTAGATCTGGGTATCTGGAGAGGATAGGTTGGAGTTCTCTGTATGGATTTGTATAATTTTTGCAACTGTCCTGTAAGTTTAAAATTATTTCAAAATAATAAGTTTAAGGGGGAAAAAAAGAGTCAAAGATAGATTTTAAACAAGGGCTTGACATGATTAGACTTGCGCTTTAGGAACATGAATGGTTGGAGAATGGGTTATGAGTATGTGCAAGAGAGGCTAGGGTGGAAGAGGCAGGTGGGGCAGAGACTGGTGGAGAGAAAGAGCCCAATTTGGAGACACTATACATCAACCCAGATAAGTGACAATTTTGGCATGACCTGAGGGTTAGGCATTCTAGATGGAGAAAAGACGACTGATAAAATCACTGTTTAGGAGGTAGATTCAATAGGACGTGCTAACTGATTGGAATATGGGGTTGATATTCAAGAGACAAAAGGACAGCTGCCAGCTTAGGTAGATGGAAGGTTCAATCACACTGAGGGGGAGGGAGAAGTTAGAGGGAAGCTAGTTTCTGGGTTTTGACCTTAACACCCTTTCCAAAGCAGGGATTTTGGCTTTCATATTTCAATACCACAGAGTGAGACCAAGGTCCAGGGTCTATGTGCTAGACTACGGGGGCCTCTCCCTCCCATTCTGCCCCACTTTTTCCCCATCTACCAGGAAGAAGGGTAGACAAAACAACAGCCATGCATGAAGGGAATTCTTTTTTTTTTCCTCTGAAGATTTATTGATTTATTTATTTACTTTTTTTAATCCATTTTTATCCGCCCTCCCCCCCCCCACCGCTGGGGGGCTCACCTGCGTGCGGGGCTTGGTGACGCACCTGCACATGGGGCCTGGTGGTGCACATGCCTTCTATATTTTTCTTTTAATTTTACCGGGAGGTCCTGGGGATGGAACCCAGGTCCCTCTATATAGGAGATGGAGGCCCAACCATTTGAGCCACATCCATCCCCCTGAAGGGAATTCATGAATAAGGCTGTCATTTATAATTCCTCTATCAAAGATATTTGACAAATCATAAAATATTTGACAATCATAAAAGTCACCAGGACCATTCAATAAATAACAATGTGTCTGGATTTCCACAATTATATTTGATTTTCATGCGTCTCAGATATTATAGCAAAGATTCAGGGTTAGTCAGTATTTCAAGCTTGTTCTCTCAAGTATTTGAAGTTACCAGAATAAATGTTGATTCCTCAAAGATGAAAAAAGTTAATAAGGGAATGACTAATTCATATCTCTCCTTCTCAGACTTTACATATGCATTTGATACAGCTCTATCATCAGCTAATCCTTATCAATATATCTGTGTTTCAGTCACTTTTTTCAATCTCCAAGAATTTTGCTTGGGTTATTGTAGCCATTAGGCAGTTCGTTGTAATTATGAATTCCAAAAAGAGATATTGGATTATGCTTATAAACTGGTCTGCTAATCTGGGCATGATTAAGTTATGATTAGGGCGTTAACAGGGCCACGTCAGTAGGACATTGAGCCTCACTCCTTGGTGGGTGGTGGAATTGAAGATAAAAGACACGGCAAAGGACTGTGTTGGAACAGTTTTGATGTTGGAGTCTTGAGCTGGAGCCCCAGGAAGTGAGGGAGCTTGGTCATGAGGAAGGAGAGAAGGCCCCAGGATAGAGACAAGCCGTTTGCCTGATAGTCTACAGCTGGCCTTGTGGAGAGAAGCAAAGTCTAGAGAGCCTCATAGTCTACTGCTGACCTTGTGGAGGAAACATAGGAGCTAAGCCGGGAGAGAAACGCAGCCCCAGGAAGAGAGGAACCCAAGAAGCCTGAACCCTGGCAAACTTGGCAGCTGTCTTGCTCCAACACGGGGCAAAGGACTTTGATGAGGGAAGAAACTTACACTTTATGGTCTGGTAACTGTGGACTTCTATCCCAAATAAATACCCTTTATGAAGACCAACCCATTTCTGGTATTTTGTATCAGCACCCCTTTGGCTGACTAATACAGTTATTAATACCAGAAGGAAAATTTTGAGCAATAGCACTTAGCCTTGGATATAAAGAATAGTATATATGTTTTTATTTTGCTAGACTAGACACCAACTGATATGCTAACAGTCTTTTTGTGAAGTTGGCAGCTATCAGAAAAAAAATAAGCAGCTAAGAGATATGTTCAGTTTTTCTTGAAAACTAACTTTTCAAAAGAAAAGTTGGATAATTTTGCTTAATACTGATGAATTATAGTCTGTATTATTCATACCTATATCATATGCAGTAGTTACATCTTTTAAATAAATCTGAAATTTAGGTTAAAAACCAAAACTAAGGAAGTAGCTTTGAAACTTATTACCAATTGTACTATGTGAATTTTTCAAGGAAAAAAAAAAAAGAAATCAATACTATATAACGAAAAAAAGGAAAATGGATGAGAAAGCTTTCAAGGGCTCCATCAATATTTTAAGCAAGCTCAGAGGAAAAAGGCAATGCATTGTGTCAGCAATGCCAAAGTTTACTCTGATCTAATGTCTATGTGACTTTGGATAAAATTATTAATTTCTTTAATCTCAGTTTCTTCATGTATAAAAGAAGAAGAATAAAAACCAGCTCATCAAAATGCCATAGAAAATAAGGTTTATAATAAGCTCTGATATTCACTTGATAAAAAGTATAGCATTATTATTAGATACATCTTACTTTCCCTTCACATAGACCTATATCCCTCTGAACCAAAACGAATGATTTTTTTAAGTTATTTTAACTTATTACTGATGTTCTTTAAGATAAAAAACAAAATCTGTCCCTAAGAGGAATGGGCAAATAAAAATTAACAAACTAAGGATGCTTTAATAAACGTACCACCCAGGCCTGGATCCTACACATGAATTGCATTTTACAGTGGGGCAAATATAGTTAAATGTATTCAGAGAAAAACAGATCTGCACTTTTCTGTGGATAACATACATATCAAAACAGATACTAATCAGACAGGCAGCACTGTCCTTGCTCACAACGCTGTACGATAAAATCAATTTTTCTATTTATCCATCTCCAAATTGTTAGCAGTCGTCTTGGTGCAAACAACAAAGGAGAAACTCTGTGGAAGCAGAATCTAAGCTATTTCTGTTTGGCAAGCAAAAGTATTTATCTGTTTCATCCTGAACAAGGGACAAGGTGGGCTAAAAAATATCCCTGAGTAAACAATGGTAAAATCTGCTGGGTAACCACTAAAATAATGAATATTGAAATACTTGCATTATAGTCGAGTTAATTGTAGCTACTTACAGAAGACCATTAAGAGCCACAAAGCCTATAAACAAACTAGATGGAAGCAATACTAAAAAAAGCTAACCTACAGACTTACTTGTACAGAGGAAATTATATTTTTCACTCAGTACAAATTATTAGCATTTTTAAGTGCAGAAGTAGCAATGACTAACTACCATCTCCCTATGGTGCAGAAGACTTAGGTAAGGATGGAGGGATGTTAGGGAGTCATGTTTGGGAACATGAGAGAAAAAGGGATTTTACCCAAGGAGCTCTCTACTTCACTCGTTCTTTCTTGAATTTCTTTTCAGCCCTGCCTTTTAGGATAGGTCTCTGACCAAGCCCTCCTCTGACCTCTCTGACTAAGCTGCTCTGTCTGAGGTCTGTTCTTCCCCTTTTAGTTCTGTGTGTGTTGAGGTTGCTCAGGTTCCAACATTAGCCTTTTGTTCTTGGCCTCTTCACTCTCTCCCTGGATTATCTGCTGCCTCTCAGGGTGCTGTCTCTTTGTTAACGACTGCTACTCAGAGGCCAGGACTCTGTCCCTAGCCTTAGCTCTGTATATACAGATACTTAGCGGGTACTGCCAACTGGATGTCCCAAAAACCACATCTAAAACTAAACTTATTTGGGCTGAGAGATTTTACTCTGAAATGTGACAATGAAATTACTCACCCTAAAGGAATATCCTGAGATAATAAAAGATAAATTTAGAAGAGGAAGGAAGTCAGTACCAAAGGGTGAGAAAGGGAAAACATTAACAGGATTTCTTATAAATTATAAATATTCAGTGCACAAGAATTACATATTTTAACAATATTTTTAACAATGTGAATACAAATTAAATTGAACATGATCTGAACCGTAAGTTCAAGTGAAGGAAGGCCCTTTGTTCTGTTGGGTTTGTCCCAAATATTAAAACCAGATTGAGAAACAGAAGGAGGTGTGCTATTTATTTGTAATTCTCCTCGACCTCTGAGCATTGTTCCTTTCCTGTGCAAAGTGGAGATGCTTTCAAAGGTCACTCACTGCCTGTACGTGAGCTCTATCCGGTAGCTGACTTCTACCTCTCCTTCTGTGCAGAAAGCTAGACGCAGGGGAGGAACATCAAGAAAAGAAAAGGAAAGCAAAAGAGAGGAAAGAATTAAAATGTTTATCTCCCTACCAATATTTCTGTGCGAAGAATCAGTAGTAATTAGTTATGCCAAAATGTTTCTGTGCCATTAAAATAAAAGGGACACTTTTTTTAAAAGGGAGTTGTCCACATTTTTAGAATATGTTCTAAAAATGCTACTGCAATGCCACAGATCATTTAAAAAATCTTGAAGGGCTACAAGATTTTTTTTGACCTAATACAATTTTTTCACAGGGTCAATTTTTAAAGGTAAAGTTGAAATAAACTTAAGTTCCAATATGTTTGTAGAAAACCCTGACTTGTTTCTTTCCCTAGGACATCTCCTCTATTTGTATTCCTTAAATGAAATGATGGCAACACCATCACAGCCCTGGCCTCCTACTTTTTTTCTTCCATAGCCACACGATCACCAGGTCCTAGATGTTTAACTCTTCAGTATGATTCAGATCTATGCCTTCTTTTCCCTCCTTGTGACTGACCACTGTTCTAGTTCAGACCCTCATCTCTTCCTATCATTATTGGTCTCCTTGCCACCAGTTTTATTCTCCTTAGATCCATCTTCCATGCTGTTGCCAGAACAACAGATCTAAAATCAAATGCTAGAGAAGGAAAAGGGGTTGAGACAAACCTTTAATAGATTCTTTCAAGCATTACTCACATGGGATTGGAAAGAATCCAGGAAGAAAACCAGATATTAAAATATACTGAGGCAGTAGAAAGTAATCTTTACCTACAAATGGACATTTATGACATGGAAAAGCATACACCATTGGGCTAATACAGTAAATACGAAGACATCCCGTGAGGCCTTCTGAACACTCGATAAGCTAATAAGAAGGCTACCCAGGTCCACTAAATTGTAGGAATCTTTTTTTAAAGTCAAAATTAATGGGCAGTAAGCCAAAGCTACTTCATGAGATGAGATTTTATAATAATTTGTGGGTTTTTTTTCACTCTCAACTAGCTGTAGTTCTCATTAGAACAGATAATATAAAGTTGATTTTTTATTAGGTATGTAATCTCATAGTGAAACAAAGTTTCTCTAACAACATAAGCCAAAAAGTATAAATTAATATAGTTCCTTTTTGTCTTAGTTTGCCAAAACGATTATAACAAAATAACACAAACTGCTTGACTTTAAACAACAAGAATTTATTGACTCATGGTTTGGAGACTAGAAGTCCAAAATCAAGGTATTGGTAGGCCAAGCTTTCTTCAAAGTCTGTAGCGTTCTGTTGGTAGCTTGCTGGCATTTAATCTCTGCCTCCATCACATGACGATCTGTCTCTTTTTGTCTCCTTCTGAGACTCGAACTTCCATGTCCAAATTTCCTTTGCTTATAAGGATTCCAGTCATTCTGGATGAAGGCCCACCTTGATTAAGTTTGGCCTCATCTCAATAGGATCTTTGAAAATCCCATTTACAAATGAGCTCAAACCTATAGGACTGGGGATTAGGGCTCTATCATGTCTCTGTGGGGGTATATTACTCAACTAACACATTTTTCTATCATCTGTAAGACCTATTATTGCAGTTCTCTAATGATATAGTCTGGTAGCTACTTTAAAGAGAAACTTTACCCATGCATGTCAGTATATTTCTCGTAGAGAAGGTGACAATTGGACCTGTGCTTCTTTATATTTACTAATATCAGGGATAAAAAAATCAGTTAATTTATGGATTTATTAAAGCCTTATAAATTATATAACTTATTCTTATCAGAAAAAAAAAACTGAATTGCTATTTAAAAAAAAAAATTTATTTTGAAATAATTTCAAACTTACAAGTTGCAAACCCCATGTTGAGAACTCCAATATACCACCACAATGCAGGTACCCAGATTCACCAATTTTAACATTTTGCCACCTTTGCTGAATCTCTCTCTCTCTCTCTCTCTTTCTTTCACTCTATCTTCTGAACATTTGAAAGCAGGTTGCACATATTATATTCCTTGCACACATAATACTTTCATGTACATTTCCTACAAACAAGTATATCTGTTTATACTATCACCTTAAGCGCAGTTATCAAATTCAAGACATTTAACATTGATATAAAGCTTACATTCTGTATTCCAATTTTTTATGTCCCAGTAATGTCCTTTTGAACTTTATCTCTTACATTTTTAGATCCTATCCAGTATCATGTATTGCATTTAATTATCTCTTTAGTCTTTCTTTCTTTTTAATTGTGGAAACATATATACACCATAAATCTTTTCATCCCAATCTTTCCCAAGTATACCATGTAGTGGGATTAATCACATTCACAATATTGCAGTACCCTCACCACCATCCATTACTAGAACTTTCCCTTTACCCCAGAAACCCTATACTAATTTTGCATCAACTCCCCATAGCCACTGCCATGCACTCCTGTTAACCTGTACTCTACGTTCTGTCTCTGACTTTGTATATTATCTGATATTTTCTTTGTGGTTACCATGGGTCTTAGATTTACATCCCTAATCTATAACAATCTTGCGTGCTTTGATACCAACTTAACTTCAAAAGCATACATAAACTAGATCTGTTATGCCTCTTGGACCTATACTCTATACCTCTATACCAATACCCCTTCATCCCCTCACCTTTATGCAGTCTTTGTCACAAATTACATATTTATACATTATGAGTCCAAAACCAAATGATTATGCATTTGCCTTTTAGATCCTGTAGGAATTAAAAAATGGTGTTACAAATAAAAAATACATTAGTACTGGTACTTGTCTTTACCAGAGATCTTTATTTCTTTATATGGTTTCAGTCATTTATCTCGTGTCCTTTCCTTTCAACTTGGAGAGCTCCTTTTAGCTTTCTTTGTATGGCAGATCTAATGGTGATGAAGTCCCTCAGCTTTTGTTTATCTGGGAATGTCTTAATTCCTCTGTTATTTTTTAAAAGACAATTTTGCCAGATACAAAATTCTTGGTTGGCAATTTTTTGGTTTCAGCACTTTAAAAATGTTTTCCCACTTCCTTCTTGCTGCTATGGTTTCTGATAAGACATTGACACTTTAATCTCATTGAGGCTCCCTTGTGGCTTTCAGAATTCTGTCTTTATCTTTGGCATCTGACAGTTTGATTATAACATGGCATGGTGTGGGTTTATTTGGATTTAACCTGTTTGGAGTTCACTGAGCATCTTGGATGTGTATACTCATGTCTTTCATAAAATTTGGGACGTTCTAAGCCATTATTTCTTTGAATATTCTCTCTGCTCCTTTCTCTGTTTCTTCTCCTTCTGGGATTCTAGTAATGAGTATATTGGTATGCTTGATGGTCTCCCACATGTTCTTCAGACTCTGGTCACTTCATTTTTTCTTTCTGTTCCTCAGATTGGATGACTTCAATTGACTTATCTTCAACTTCACTGATTTTTTTTCCTGCCAGTTCCTATCTACTGTTGAACCCCTCTAGAGAATTTTAAATTTCTGTTACTGTGACCTTCAGCTCTGTTTGGTTCCATTTCACAATTTCCATCTCTCCATTGATATTCTATTTGTGTTCATCTGTCATTTTCCTGATTTTCTTTAGGTCTCTGTCCATGATTCCTTTAGCTCTTTGAGCATATTTAGGACCATTTAAAAAAAAATCTTTGGGAGTAGATGTGGCTCAAGCAGTTGAGTGCTGGCCTCCCATATAGGAAGCCCCAGGTTTGGTTTCCGGTGCCTCCTGAAAAAAACAAAACAAAACAACAAGCAAAACAAACAATAAAACCAACTCAGCGAAGCCAATGTAGCTCAGCAGTTGAGTGCCGGCTTCCCACAAATGAAGTCCCGGGTTCAAACCCCAGCCTCTGGTACTTAAAAAAAAAATTATTAAAAAAAAAACTTAGTCTTAGCCTGGAATGTCCCTGGCCTGATTCTCTTCATTGATGGTGAATGCTTTATCTTCAACTTGGCCTACACTATTGCTTCCTATTTCTTTGAATGTTTTTATACTTTTTTGTTGAAACTTGGCTATTATGATATTTTAACAAGTTATCGCTGAAATTTAGACACTGATGCACCTGTTCCTTAAGCTTGTATCCAGTTAGTGTTATGACAGAGCTTTCTTTGAATGCCAGGAGCTAAGAGAAAAGAAGAAAAAAGAAATCCCAGACTTTGAGGATTAACTTGTACTCTCCTCCAGAGCTTATCCCTACATGAATTTGGAGAATAGATCCAGGCCAAAACATATGGGCCTCCCTCACATGAGTTTTGTCTTGGGCATAAGCATTTGCCCCCAGGAATTCCCCATTTACACAGATACCAATGTCCCCTCTTCCCTAGGAAACAGTTTCCTCACAGTCCAGGCACCACACTGTTTGTCCACAGACAGCAATCCCTTGCTCCAGGCAGGCAGCCACTTGAATGCTCTCCCACAGTGTTTTGTGGGTTAGCTCTATGAGCCACTTTCTACACACAGGGCAAGTTCTGGGACAGCAAGTCCCTCAGGCCACCAACAGACAGACTGGTCCGACACACATGCTCCCAGTATGTGCATATGGGTTACTCTGCTTCATCTGGAAATGGGACCAGGGACCCACACTAGGAGCACAAGCCAGATCCTTGACTAGCCCATGAGGGGTAGAGAAAGGGCAAACTAGGGTGCTAGGAGATCTGATGGCTTTTAAGTAGCTTTATTTCTTGACTTAGCACTTGCTCTGTTACTGCAATCCTGTCACAGTTTTCTGGAGCTTTGAGAAAGATGTTTCTGCCAATTCTTGCTGATTGTTCAAGGTTTCTGTGGGGGAGTGGAGCCCTGAAGCTTCTCACTCTGCCACCATAATCAGGGCAGGGCTTATAATTGTTTTTTTAAGAAGGCTGGGATAATTATGTTTCAGCATTCTTAGTAAATTACCAAGATAAATACTAGTTATATCCACAATATGCAAGAACAATGAATAAAATAATTGTTTAATGGTTTGGACTTGAAAGTCTGCCTTCATTTAAAAGAACAAACAAACAACTGATAGCCATGAATAAATGACAATGTGCTTGCATTTCTATACGTTTTGGGGCCTGGTATATAAGTTTCACATTTTTTAACCTAACAAATGCTCTTCCTTGTTTCAGCAATCACTCATTATTTAACTGCATGTTTATATGCTATTACGTTGGCTAGACACCTTAAACATTAATTGCTTCCCTTAATTAGTAACGGTACCCTAAATGTGGGATGTGTTTCTGTATATGTGTCTGTGTATATACATACACACATTGATAGATTATTTATATGTTTATATTTATGTATATTATGTTTTTAAGTACCATAGCCTTCCATTCATAAACTCAAACCCATTCTCCATTCATTCAAATATTTATTAAGCATCTGTTGTGAGCCTGGCCCTGGGCTCATCCTAAGTAAGACATGATTTCTGCTCTCAGAAAGCCAGTAGGGAAAACAAAACATATGTGACAAGGGCAATGAGTATATTATGTGCAAGAGAATATATGACTCTCCTTTCTGAGTACATATCACAAGCTAAACCACAGCTTTAAACGTTAACAATTATATACAAAAACAAACTAATGTAGCAGGTATATTCATCTCATCTTCCCAAACCAAACCCATTGGAAGATGTGTGTGGGTGGCTGTCTATATGTATACAGTCACAATGAGGCAATCTATGAGGCATAAAAAGAAAACAAATAATTTTATGTTACAATCCACCTCATACTTCTATATATTCCTAGTTGCTCTGCCCAAATATGTAGAATCATTTAGGATAAACTCAAGTTACTAGTATTATTCCCAATCAAGATGGTCAGAATTGACTAACCCACATACCTAATGAGAAGCAGTTCTCCTACCTTTCAAAGTCATTAGACTCTGTCCCTGAAGCCTGGAAGTTATATTGGCCCTTCACTGTTTGTTCAGCTAATCACAAATCAGAGGTAATGACATTTACATTGCTAATAGACTTTGCTCCAAGTGTGTTAATTCTTGGATTAGTGTAGTTTCTTCTACCCGAGAAAAGCTTATTTGACCTTCTACACTAAAGTTTAACTAGAACTAATTACCTGTACAAGAATATTCCCTTACTTATACACACATACGTTAAATCTAGAAATATATGAACATCTCTAATTACCTATTCCATATAAGAATCAGGACTGATATGCAAAGCAAATTAAAATACACATTATTAATTTACCCTGGCATACACATTAAATTACCCAGCAAATCTGAGCATGTTAGGGGAGTACCTCCCAATCATTATGGTCAACATAAGGCTATATGATGATGGTATCATGCTGGGCGTGTAGAATCAGACTAATACATAAATATGTATTTCAGTGGAGATTAAATCCTGGTTAATATGAGGAAAAATTACAAATCCATTATTTGGCTTTTCTGAACGCCAAATTTCAAACGGCAAAACCTTTGCTTCTTTCATATTTCTTTGATCACAATTATTAACATATGTTGACTGTTATTGGCTTACTGGTGTAAAAAGAAAAAAATAAGAATTCCAAGCTTAGTTTCCTTTATTAATGAGGATTAATGATCTCAAATCAAGGCCAGATAAATAAACAAACAAACAAAAACTCAAAAGAACAAAACACACACACACACCCCCTATTGGCTTGCTTAAAGTATAATTGGTAGCAGTTTAATATATCTGTTACTTCACCCAGGGGTGAATAAATATATACACACAGAGACAGATACTAAGCTGACAAATAAATGCATACTATGAATCTTATACCACTGTAAAGTGTTTCAGTATTAGTCACTAGCATGAATTATGAATAATTTCTATAAAATTTAGTTTCATAGTTAAATTTAATACAAATACAATTTGAAAAGGGCTTAAAAATAATAACCAACAACCCTGAACAATTTTCTATGTAGCAGGGCCTATGCTAAGTGATTTCTATGCATTATATAGTTTAATTTTCATTAGAACCCTATGAGGAGGACTCTATCATGTCCATGTCACAAAGAAGATTGAAGAATTTTAGTGAGTTAAGTAACTTGCCCACTTACTGTTAATAAATGACAGAACTTGGACTAAAACCAAAGTTTAGTGACTCCAGAGTCAAGTTCCAGCTCATATTTGGTTTAATGTGGATTAGTAATTAGAAGACCTGGATTGAAGTCTCTTTGTCAATCAATTATTTTCCCTGAGACCTTAGGGAAATCACTGAACTTCTCCAAACTTCAATTTTCTACTATGTAAAACAGTACCAATAAAACCTCCTAGCCATTTTTACGGAGTTACCAAGAGGATTCAAGAGGTAATGTAGCCAAGAAAACTGTAGAAGTCCCCACAAATATCATTTTATAACATTGCAGCATCTTAACATTTTATAAATCCCAAGGCATTTTATGAGGCCAAACAACATCAAACGAAAGATCTGATTAGAAAAGGAGAGTTTCGGAAGCCACAGGAGCAATCCTTCCTTCTACTTTAGGAAATTTTAGGCAGGTTGCCCAGAATGGCACAGCGTAAGCATAAGAAAAAACATTCACCCCTTGTGGGTGCTGTGATAAATGAAAGGGAGATGAGTGTCATGTTTATCCCTCTTGTTGCCAATGTCACCTAAAGAGCAGGGCCAATTAAGTCCTGCCCAGACTCCAGCTGCATAGCAGTGTGGTCTGACAGATCACATGAGGGGCTGACAACCTGGGGTTAGGACCCATGGAATGTAAGAATGTCCTAGGCAAGCTTAGTATGAATGGGACTCAGTATAAACTATTTTCTCTGGAACAAAACTGTTCAAGTTCAGCAGCTTACTATAAATATCTTCAGGAAAACAATCAAACCAAACCCCCAAAAAATGCGACTAAAGATACAGACCCACATTTGTAACTATAAATTATTGCTGAAAGCGTGAAATGTAATCAATGCAAAGAGAAGATAGTGGAAATGTTCTGATTAATAAAATTACTGTGGCACAAACAATAGAAATTCTATATTTATAAAAGGCAACATAGTTCACTCTGCATCTTTCCTTTCCCACTAATGTACAGTTCCTCTAAATTAATCTACCAGAATTTCCTAAACTAGTTAGGAAGCCAGCTTAAGTAATTACACATAAAAACAGGCACACTTTGAAAAATTAATTCTGCAGTCTATTTTCGCTAGGACGAATATACTTCTTATTTCTTGGGAGGTAATTTACAAGTGTTTTAATTTACAAGCAAGTTTTTAAACTAAAACATAGCTTCCCAGGAAGGTCCATCCTAAATTCTGAGTGATTCAAAAGTCATAGTGGGTAAAATATTTCTACTTACTTTCTCAGACCTTCACACTAATCAGCTTCCAGATAATTTAAAGAGACCATCATCTGCTGAGCATTTATTCCGTTTGAAGCACTACTCCAGATGCTCGCGGCAGGCAATGCCAGCCAACCTGCCAATACCCATGCTCCCTTGCCTCCGCGATACCAGAAGTAGTAGCTTCGTAAATTACTTCTCAGCTTAAGGCTACATTTCCCAGCGTCCCTTGCAGTTTGCTGGGACCACACGAGTCTATTTTGGCCAATGAGATATAAGTGGAAGTGATAACTTCCGGGTCATGCCCTTAGAGAGAAAGGTGTGTCTTCTCTAAATTTCTTCATTCCAGTGGTTGGAACGAGGTGGTAGAGTGTTGAACATGCAGAACGGGAATGCAGAGTAGTGATGGCTAAACTACAAACTGGAATAGCCTGGGTTTCCATTGAACTCTTACACCATCCCTGAATTCTTAGGTAAGAGAGAAACCAGCCTCCATCTTGCGAGAGCCACTGTATTCTTGAGCTCTTGTAATCTACCTTGTACCTCATTAATAGAGGACTTCCTCAAAATCACAAAGGTAGTAAGTTGGTGGAGCTGGAGTTTTAAATAAGTGATTTTTTTCACTAGATTTTATTTTTATACTACTAGAAAGTTATTAAGTTATAGAAAAGTAGTATTGTGCAGCTTTCTAGTTCCTGATCTATTACTCTCATAGGATTATTTTTTTAAAGTCTTCAGTTTCCTTGGATTATAATCAGTTTGAATCATCAACAAACCCCTATTTTTCTTGAAGAGCCAGACTGTCCATTATCAACTCCTCCTCATAAAATGTTCCATTAGTAAAATGATGGAAGAAAAGTATGCTGACCCTTCTGGACTGTGAAATGGAGGGCTACTTAGGTTGCCTTGACAATTTACAAAATAGTATGTTATAAAATCACAATAATGCAGAAACAAAGAGTTCTTCGGGTGCATTTTCTTCTCTAGTATTATCCTTAGGTTAACTCATAAATTTGTTCTCAGAAGGCAACATATGTGCATTCATTTAACACTTAACAGATATTTATTGAGTGCTTTTTCTCTGTTACGTACTCCTTTAGGCAGTGGGTTTATAGCAGAGAACAAACTAAACAAAGTCTCTACATGCATGGAGTTTATACTCAAATTCGTCTATTGTACATAATGCCCTACACAAACTAACATGACAGGTTTTCACTATGTGCCAAAGATTTGTATTTTTGAAGCAAACTTTATATTTTGTAATAATATTAAGTTTACAGAAAAATTACAAATATAGTACAGGGTTCTTATATACACCCTCCTCACCTCACATGTTAAATCTTACATTAGCATGGTACATTTGTCAAAATTAAAAACACTAGTTTTTTCACTAATGTCCTTCTTATGTTCCAGAATTCAATCCCAGAATACCATGCTGCATTTAGTCCTTATGTTTTCTTAGTTTCTACTCTGTGGCAGTTTCTTAGTCATTCCTTTTTTATCATGATCTTGACAATTTTGGGAACTGGTCAGGTATTTTGTAGAATGTCTCTCAATTTGGGGTTGTCTGATATTTTTCTCATGATTGGATTGGGGTCATAAGTTTTTTTGAAAGAATACCACACAGGTAAAGGGCCTCTTCATCACATATTAAGGAGTACATGAAAGCAGTATTACTTATCACTGGTGCTGTTAACCCTGATCTCCAAAAATTCCTCGTTCCTTTTATTGAAGAATGGAAATTTGAAACCAATATCTGGGCACTGGATGTTCTCATTGCTATTGGTGTGTCATTGTTTCCAGGCCTTCTCAGTGAGTAATGTGATTTTAATACTTAATTTTTGATATGTTTTGAATGTCAGAACCAACAAGCTCCATTTCTTTTAGTCTACACTATAGTAAATTTATTGGGGAATACACATATACATACACACATACATGAACTTAGAGGTGGTAAAGTTAGTATAGAATAGTAAAATGAATTCTTTAAATGCTACTGCATTCCCATCCTTTATATTCTAAGATGCCAGTGTTACTGTAGCAGAATTTTGGAAGGCTCCTTCTTAAAGGAAAGACTGCATGATCTTCTTCACTCTGTCCTCCAGTCTGCTACCTGGCACACAGTTGTGATGGCTGGTGTCCTAGCCTTTTGAGTACCCGAGCCACACTTTAGGAATGGTGAAGTGTTGAAGTGAAAAGAGCCTAGATTCCTTAACAACCTGTATGGCTGCCATACAAACCCTGATTGCAGACCTCCACGCTTCTTTTATGTGGGAGGAAAAATAAATTTTCTGTTAAAGCCATTATTATCAGGGCTCTATTTCTGAGCCAAAGGCAATCCCCAACTAATTAGGTAATTTGGAGAAGAGACAGAAGAAAGTAACATTTATTGGGGACCCATTATATAGCAAGTATTTTTTATACTTGAGTGTGTAATTAACACAACATTATGCTTAGAGTTGAGAAAACTAAAATTTAGTGATGTTAAGACTCTTGGCTTAGGTTTTCGAAGCTCAGTTTTGAAACCAAGCTGGAGTTTAAATCAAACTCTTTTTTTCCCACCACAGCATGTTAAAATGTTTTGTATACAGTAGGCACTCAGACCTAGTTACTAGCAATGGGTATAAACAGACACATTGTTATACTTCACTCAATTATATATTATATGTAATAGGATGATATCTAAATGAAATAAGATGATATATATTTAAATACACAGCAAAATAGAAACATACATCCATAGTTTGAGTCCTACTTATCTCCAGGATCAGCCACCGCAAACAGGGCTACTTCAGGTGTGAAACCTCAGGACTTCTTGCCCTCAGTCCATATAGAACTATAGTTCTTTTCCTCTGGGCTAGAATGGGAATCCATTCACCAATCCATCACTCTACCCCCACTTATGCATTCATATTTATTGAGCATTTACTATATGCCAAGTAACCTGTTAATTGCACATACTATGTGGAATAAGACACAGTTCCTGTCTCATGAAAGCTTATAGTCTAGAGTGAGGAACAGAAAAATAAACATGCAATTATAATAGAGCAGGGTTTCTCAACCTTGGCACAAATGACACTTTGGGCTGGATAAATCTTTACTGTGGTGTGCATTGTAAGGTGTTTAGCAGCATTCCTGGTCTCTACCCACTAGAAACCAGTAGCACACCAACCCCTTGTTACAACCAAAAATGCCTTCATATGTTGTCAAATGTCTTTTGAAGGCAAAATAACCCCCACTAACTCTCCACCACCTCTACTTTCCCATCCTATTGAGAACTGCTATAGGAGAGTATAAGGTGCCATAAACTTCAAAAGATGGGTGTCAGGAAAGCTTCCTGGTGGAGTCAATCTCTTCAGAGAGGTCTAAAAGTTCAGTAAAATGATATAATGATTGTAAGATCTATCTGTTTTAATATTTTGTACCAAGAAGGCATTTCTAAGCATTTGTGAAGACTTGGGGTTTATAACGAGTACAACATATTTGGGGGGAATAAAGTGGTTTGGCATGCTTAGAGTGGAGAGATATGCTCTGAGAGGGAAGTATGAAAAATACATACACCTACAGAGGAACACAAGGGTCCACAACGAGATAGATTGTGATCAGAAAAGGCCAATGTTTGGGGAAGAAAGAGTTCAGTTTTGGATGTGCTGAGTTGCCTGTGGAACAACCAGGTGGAGATGTCAAGTAGAAAGTTAGATTTTTGTTTTTGGAACATGGGGGCATGAAAACCATCTACATCTAAAAGGCACTTGAAGCCGTACATGTGGATGAAATGACCTAGGAACAGTCAGAGTGGGAAGAAGGAGCCCATGGGCAGAATGGTGATGAAGGGGATAGAGGTAAGGGCAAACCAGGGTGATCCTGATGTCAGAGGGCAAATAAGGAAAGAGTTTCATAAGCACAGCCTAAAGGTCAAGTAAGATGAGGATCCTTGAGACACCTCTCCAGGAGTTGGCAATTAGGAAGACTTTGTTGGCCTTTGCCAGAGCCACTTTATTTATGTGTTCTGAGTGATAGTCAGTTTATAGTGGGCTGAAGAGTGAATGAGATGGGATTCAGGAGAGACTCTTTCAGAAAATTTGGCAGAATGTTTTGGAGGGATGTAAACATTGTACTCCTGGTAGGGTAAGTATTAAACTCACACAGAATCAGACAAATTAATTGAAAGTGGGTCAGAGGTGAGCGTTTACAGCCTGAAGTCTGGCGTCAGGTTAGTTGTGGATCCTGCTTACAGGCTGTTCTTGTTTCTGGCTCTGAGTCTCCTGGGTATTTATATTAAGCCACCTCATGGAATTTCTGAATGTAAGATGGATTGTTTTTGCCTCTTTGTGGTATATCACATGATTGAGGGTGACTTTATAGTACCTATTTACCTGTCTATGGTATGTCTTCCAAATAAAGGATTAAATTTAATACCTGATTCTTTCTGCACTAACGTAATAGAGCTTCCTTCAAAAACAGAATGATCCCAATAATTCAGAAGTAAGAATTTATAACACATAAGCCATTTTACCAAGCTAAAAAGATATATTTTCATGAGGTATGTTTATGAAAATCCTTCCTTGAATTGAGAGATTTTGGTATGTAATCTGGTGGCTTGGAATAATTGATTCATGAGAAGTGAAAGCTGAAAGGGATTCCTCACCCCTCACATCCATTCAGTGATGAACTCCTATAGATTTTTGAAGGGATCACTTCCATAACATCCTATGGTTCTTCCCCTTCCAGTCATAGCTACTGCTGTCACCTTCCTTGTCTCTTCCCTGTGCCTCTGCTATAGCCTCCTAACTGGTTTCCCTGCCTCTAATCTTTACCCTCTCCAGCCTTTGCCATACTTTGCCAGAGTGACTTTTATTTATAGAACAAATATAAAAACAGTTAAACTCTCCTTAGAACTGTTGTAATGGCATCACACAAAATCCAGATCGTCTTATCAAACCTTTTCTGTTTGGCCAAGCCATTTCTTGCATATTCCATTGTGTACCCTACACTCCAACTACACAGAGCCTGGGGCTTTTTGCTGATTTACTCCTACAGGCCTGTGGTGTTACATTTTCATCCTCTGTTCATCTGAAGAATGGCATGCAGTTTTTAAAACTCAGTCAGAGAGGTTCTTCTCCTCTGAAAAACCTTTGTCATCCTCTCCAAACCTAAACCCAGATAAAACTGACTACCTCTCCTTTTTTGGTGCCTTCAATGTACCTTTAACACATTTCTATAATAGTCTCAAAATCATTTTATTACATGCATTAGTTTTTACAGGTGTGTCTCCTGTAAAGCTCCTTGAAGACAGGGCTGCTTCTTATTTTTATGTCTCCCCAACACATGGCACAATACCTGGCACTTAACAGGAGCTGAATATCTCCAATGCAAGCCTGTCTTTGCACCAATGAGGAAGTTAGGTCCAGAGAAGTGAAATGATTTTCCCAGGGTTACCCATCTAATGAGTGAGTGGAAGAGTGGGGAAGAGAAGGTATAGATGTTACTTGACTTTCAAACTAGGGCTCTTAACCCTATACTTCTTGAAAAGAAGGCACCCAGGGCCCAGCTCTGGAGGTTGCTAACTCAGTTCAACAAAGTTTTAATATCAAATATTGGAGTAAATAGTTGATGAGGAATTGTTATTTCTTCCTAGTTGAGAAAAAAGTGGGCTAGATAATTTAAAAATGTTCTATTATTGATTTTATTCTCATCCTCTTCCCTACTCCCTAACTCTTCCACCTGGTAGACCTCACCAATTAGCTTTTACTTATGTATTTTCAAATGAGTGCAAAATCCCTAAGTACATACCAGATGAAGATAAACTAATGTATTACCAAACTCTTCTTGCTGGCAAAGAATGGTGTGTCTGTGATTAAGAATTTACTACAAGTATTTCATACTTAATCAACACTTGGTTGGAATTGTTTGGGCTATTTAAAGATAAGAATCAAAGAGAGAGACTGAGAAATAAATTCTAGGATTTCCTTGGAATTATGTGTCTTAAGTTACCTTATACAGGAAGACTGTATCTTTGTATTAGGTTACAATAAAAATTTTTTTTTAAATTAAAAAAGGCCATGAATATAACTAGCTTGTACTTTTCATTCATGACCACAAATAACACAAAACACTTAACTGATGAATATGTTTTACTTGGGATGTTTTAATAGTTCTTAGTATATAACATTAATATGTAAAGGCTCTAAAGAGCCCATTAAGGCTCTGAGCAACAAGCTGCATTTTAATAATGCAGAGACTATGTGAGATGAAAGCCAATTTCTGCCATTTAGGAAACATAAGCAGAAACAACTTCCTGAAAGAGCTGGAGCTTATAATTAAAAGAGGTTTAAAATGCTCATGTCTTACAGATGGCAGAACTTAGCATCACCCCCAAAGCACAGGGAAGTGAAAAGATTTTTAAAAATTCCCTCCAAGCTCAGGTTTCTTTCAAGTCCTCTGCTCAAAAGAGGATCAAGAGTACTAAGGAATATTCAACTTCTATTTTCCTCTAATAAAAAATCCAGGTTTTAAATCTATAAAGTAGAACAAACCTGCCCCATGTTTAGAATCACTCAAAAGATAAAGTAATCTTTTCTATTCCTTTAGGAGTTGATGGGGCTTGACTATGAAAAGATGTGACATACACAGGCTAGGTGAAACACTGAGTGCCATTCTGTCAACACCAATTTCTAACCTCTGTTGGAAAGGCGAGAGCATTTTATAGGCCATTCTCTCTGAATAAGCAAAGAAATCATGTTCTGCTTGGACAAATTTTCATTTCAAAGAGAAAGAATGAATAGGGAAGATGATTTTCTTATCTCTATATTGAACATCCCATCAAGACCCAGTCCTGCCATTCCTCATGCAAACAGGGAGGTAGGGAGGATATTTGAGTTCTATCAGACTCACCCACCATGATTGCTAAAATAATCTTTCAACTTAGTCTTTTTCTCCTGAGAAGAAGCCTGAAGCCATGAAAACCACCCACTCATCACATGCCATATACCACAGTGATTCTCTGAGAAGACATCCTTGGCTGGCATAATTTGCTTGACTGCCCTGAGGTCAGCCTGCCTAAGGACGGAAGAACCTTTTCTTTTCCATCTTAAAATGATAATGCATTGTTCTTTGTGTACATGGGTGATGTTCCTGACCCACCATCAGTAGTGGTGAATATGACAAGCAAAATGTGATGATACAGTAGAGCTGAACTTGAGAGCTATTCACAGAAGAGAAATGTCACAAAATGACAGGAACTCTTGAAAAATCCTGCCAGCACTGCAGAGAGCATTAGTCTGCCTCTTAGGCTTTCAGTAACTTGCTTCCACCTGACCCCAGACCTACAGCCTCTCTGGTAGTTTGCATGTTTTGGTCTTGCTTTTCAGGCAGAGATCTGTTTATCTGGAACAATTTCATATGTTGATAGGTACTGGTATTTATAGCAACAAAGTCTTAAAAAATAATCATACCCAAACGTCTTGGGAGGAATTAAGGAAGGTGTGTCAGCTTTTAATTTTTTATTTTCTTGTTACTTTTCTATTTGCCTCTCAATGTTGTCGTTGTAAGGGAATAAAAATCATCAATACTCTCTAGCTGCTCAGTGGCTTATATGAAATGAATAGGGGGTTTACCCCTGGTCTTACTGGCTCAGTTTCTGCCTTTATCAGTAAAAAGCCAGGTACTGAATGAGTTACCTTCCTCTCCCATTCTTCCATCAAATTCAAACTGGAAACAGCTGCCCAGACAAACATATTCCATAAGGAAATGAGAGCAGTGAAGAAGAGAACAAAAGGCATCTGGGGAAAGGGAGAACATGGGTTTATTTCTGAAGTGAGGTAGTTGGGAAGTAGCATTAGTATTTCTTTTTTTTTTTAATTTATTTTTATTTTTATTTTTTTTATTATGGGTAAAAATCAAAATTCTCACAATACATACAAACATTTGCAAAATGATATATAAATATATATGCATATATGTGTATTTGCTTACAAAAATGTTGTTTATATATATATATATATATATATATACATATATTTTAAGAGGTGCTTAGATTACCCAAAATATTACACGGACAGCTCTTCCCAGTCCCCCAGAAAGGGGGAAAAATGGCAGTTCACGTCGACCACAGTCAAAGCCCAGATTATATGTAGTCCTTTCCCACTGACACTGAACTTCATCTACCAAAACTGTTTTACTAGAGGATTCCAGAATTCGGAAACAATTAACCAAGACTTCCTCTACCTTATTGGTTCCATGATTTAAAAAAAAGAATGTGGATGAGACACTGTCGGTTTAGTCAGTAGAATAAAAGCAGGTTTATAATGGTGAAACGGTTCCACTTCTGTAATAGGAACTCAGTCTTATGGAAAGCTATGCAACAGGCCAATTTGAAAAGAGGACATTACTGTGATGTGAATGCTTATTGCTAGTCTGAAACTGAGTGCTGACCCACTGATTTTTCTTTTGTGAGGCAGATCTAATTATAATCAGATATCCAATTTGATGTTCATTAAACTGTCACCACAAGGACAAAAAGATATAATGGGGAGACATTTCAGCATGGTAAGTGGAAAATACATGTTTAAAAAGGCTTGGATTCATATCCCTGCTGTTGTATAGGGTCTGTTTGTTACCTCTTGGATCTCCTGCTGCCATCCTGCTACAATGGGACACCATCATCTACAAAGAGCAGATGCCCATCTTAAACAGGGTTGCCAGGATTGAGTGAGAGAGAACACCAGTGAGAGAGGACACTAGACCACACCAGTATTTGAACTTGGGTTCCACAACTTCATAGACCTTGGGAAAGTGAGTGAACTTTTCTTTCTCAGTTCTGTCATATATGAAATGGGGATTATGTTAAAACTTGTTTCATGGGATCACATGAGACAGTGTGTGCATGCAGCCTAAGCCCACTGTTTGGCACCAGATACTTTAACCCATGCCTATTTTACCTGTAACTGTTGTTATTGTTATTATTATTACCATTATTTTACCATTCAGAATGTGGTAGTGTTCAGTAAATATTGGTGTTAATTTTTCCTTTCCAATTCCTTTTCTCTACCTCCTTCTGAGAATTTTACATGTTTAATACTACGAAATTATTATTTGATCATATCAGACCTTCCTTTAAATATAAATAAGTGTTTTACCTGACTAACACTTATTTATGATGACTGATAGAAGCAACAGTCCTAGAAAGTTAAGGTTCTCAGACCTTAGATAAAGTATCTTAGGCACAAGGTGGCTCATTTTTTCCAAGAAAAAAATATAAATAGAAACCTACATATAAATGTAGAGAGAGAGAGACTATTTTATATATATACATTTATACACAACATACATATATATAGTCAAACTTTAAAAAAATCTCTCTGTAATCATGAAACACTTTTATGCTATTATTTTTTATTCTTTTCATTGCATATTTCCTATTTGCTCCACATTAAACATGCTCTCTCAGTCCTTTCTATAGTATCTCTATAGTGTGGTTTCAAAATGAAATTTCTTCAACTTTCCCAGTGGTTCTTGGATTAAGGGAAAAACATAAGTATTTTTATTAGAGCATCTTTTTGTCAACTTTGTTGACTAGGAAAATACAGACAGCAATTAAAGTTTTGGGGTATATGCTCCCCAAGCAGTCAGATAGAACCCAGTGGGGAGGCAGGGCATTGACCTGGCTAGTACTGCTTTTCCTATAGAGGTTCTTAAAGACTGTATAATACCATCCCTGGAAAGTTACTCTCCCCTGGTGAAGCTAACCTAATCTCTCTTAAGCAGGGCCAATTGAAAAAGCACCTCAAGACTGTACCACATGATGAAGTTTTAGGGTGGAAAGTAATCCAACTCACCCTTCTCTGTCTGTTTTGACTTATTCTTAGTTCTGCCTACTCAACACTAAGAATCTTTTTCTCCTTAACAGTTCACATGATTCTCTTGTCCTGATAAATTGGATATGATGGAATGGGTGTGTTGTCCTCATTAATAGATAAAATGAGGCCCAAGTAGAGACTTTAAGTAATTTACCAAGTGGCAGAGCTGAATTTCAAGTCTCCCTTCAGGGCCCATTCCATAAGGTCAGTCAGATCCCAACGTCTCTTCTGGTTCAGAAACTCTGTCATCTTATTTCCTTTTTTCCTTAGTGGAAAACAAGACCCAGAGCCTACCTAATACTCTGTAATGAGAAAATGTAATAATTTGGTGTTAGCAGCAATGTAATTAGGTGTCTCATGATTACAAATTGGGCAGGAACAAAATCTTCAAAGAAATTAAACCAGTGAAACCTGTGCATATTCCATTTATGAAGAATAAATACAGGGGCGGATGTGGCTCAAATGGTTGGGCGTCCGTCTGCCATATGGAGGGACCTGGGTTCGATCCCCGGGACCTCCCGGTAAAATAAAAATAAAATAAAATTAAATTAAAATTAAAAAAAATAAAAAGAATAAATAGTTACAAGTCTTCTTTAAAATGAAACAAATCTTGTGACTAGAAGAGCTCTCTTTTTCCCTGGCCTGCCTTCCTTCCAGAAAGCATCCAGATCTAACAGCGGTGATGCAGTTAACCCTTCTTCTTCTGGTTGTTCACATATGCAAACACAATGTCTATTTGGAAAAAATATTCTCTTAAATAACGGCCATTTTTAAAATTCATCAGTATAGCACTGACTATTGTAATTTAATACTCACAATAAGTTGGATGGTTAAAACAATTCAGTCATAACAATCGTAACATGGGTTTCACTTTTTTCATAGAATGCTTTTTTACAGCAATAAATTCACATCATTAAGGAACTGAGAATGAAAGCATGACATGGCGATTAACCCTTTGTCATCCTTACAATAGCAGAACCCCACAACAAATTTCACCCTATAAAAGTGCTAATATTTAGTAATTGGGAAAAAGGAAAAAAAAGAACACTGAATATAAGTATACTGTAAAATGTTTGGACTATGTCTTTTTTTTTTTTTTAAACAGAAAAAAAATGTACTTTAAAGACTCTTTGGACTTATGTTCTATTATTTTATGGTCCAGATAGGTTGATATATTATGTTAATTATTAGGAAGGTAACAAATTATTAAACTGAAAGTGTATTAGCTCTAATTAATAGCTATATGTTGAAACTGCTTATGGAAGGGTTTTGGCAGCTCTCATCATAGCATACGTTACTCCTCTGTGTCTTTTTTTACTGATAGCAAGCCTAATGGCTTCTCAAAAATCCCTACAACCTTATGTTAAGTATATTTTTAAAAAAAGCATTGTGAATTTTCATATGGGAATAATGTGTGTTACAGCCTTTGGGGGATACTAAAACCTTGGCATTTTCAGTGAGCTTTATTTATTCAACCCACCATAAAAAGTTATTATTACAAGGGAAGAAAATGGAAAGAAGCACTCTGGGATTCAATTAAATTCTCCAAAATATTAATATCACTTTCAATTATGATAAAAATGAATAACTTGCTATCATTGGAATGAAAATCTGGTTTGGGGCAACAAAACATCTTTTTTACGCTACAGTACACACTGAAATATCAGAAAATAGTGCTCATAAAGTATATCTGAATAAGAATAGTAAAGTGTCTGAAAAAGATACCCCTCAATTTTTATTCTTTTAACTGAGCATTTCAAGTATTTTCCATTTAAATGCTTTTCCTTGACCCAATAATATTAGCAACAATAATATCCTTCAAAAATTTATTTTTAAAAAATTTATAGTGACCAGTTAATCAAGATGGCAGTATAACACACTCCATGGTGCTGTTCCTATACAGAATCTTTGAACAACTAGCAAAAACTGGGAGAACCATCTTCCTCAAAACTCCAGAAAACAGTTAAAGGGTTGCAATAATTGGTCAAGTGCTGAAACAAGAAAACACAGCTTTAAAAATTGTAAGAGAAGTCCATAACATCTTTTCTGGTCCATTACCCAACCCCTGTGAAGCCAGCCTGCACTCAGATGGTGGGTCACTGGACCAATTCTGGAGGGTGCAGAATAACACCTATGTATATACTGGGGTACCTGTATTTTGGCTGCCAAAAGACTGAACCAGGAAACTCATTTTGGGCTCTACCTCCCAGAACTTGCCCTGCAGGCAAAAGCAGCTTATGGGCAGCTAAAGTAGTATACAGAAAAGTTAAATCAAAGCAGCCTGGGGCAAGGATTACCCCAGGAGGAAGAGAAAGTCTATTTCATAGTAAGTAGAGAGGGCATTCAAATTCCTAAGGCCACAAGCAAGCATGCCTGCTCATAAAAGACAAGAGGACCCTACATATAACATTCTTTTCTGACTGATCTTCTTTGATAGGAGGTTCAAAATGCTTGCCAACTAAGAATTTTATATCCAGCGAGACTGTCATTCAAAAATGACAGAGAGATTAAGACATTCCCAGATAAACAAAAGCTGATGGAGTTCATTACCTCTAGATGTGTCCTAGAAGCAGTGCTAAAAGGAGTACTTCAGACTGAAAGGAAGAGGCACTAGACAGTGGATTGAAGCATCATAAAAAATTAAAGACTTCCATTAAGGTGACCATAGAAGTAATTATAAATGCCAGTACTGTTGTATATTTTAGTATGTAACTCCACTTTTTACTTCATACAGATTATAAAATGCAAATACATAAAAAGTAATGATGAATGTATGGTTTTGGACATATAACATATAAAAACATAACTTGTAACATGTACAAGTAGTGTGGGGACAAAGAGCTATAGGAACTTCATTGAGTATGATATTGAAGTTAAGTTGGTATCAAATCAAATGTGATCCTAATAGGTTTAGGATGTTAAATTTAAGCCCCATGGTACACAGAAAGAAAATATATGAAAAATATATACAAAAAGAAATGAGAAGGAACTCAAAATGGTACATTATGAAAAATAAAATAAATATGAAAGCAGGCATTACCAGAAGAAGTGAGGGACAAAAAAGGTAAGAGGCTTTCAATGACTCAAGCAAACTGATGTAAGAAAGTGCTGTGTTATCAGTAGTTACTTTAAATGTAAATGGATTAAACTCTGTAATCAAAAGGCAGAGATTGACAGAACAGATAAAAGAAGATGATCCAAATGAATGCTATTTATGAGACTCACCTTTGACACAAGTACATTGAAAGTGAAAAAAAATGGAAAAAAAAAAAACATCCTATGCCAAAAATAACCAAAAAGAGCTGGGGTAGCTGTACTAATATTAAAAAAAAAAAGAGAGAGAGTTTAAGTGAAAAACTGTTAGAAGGGACAAAGAAAGTCATTATATACTGATAAAAGGGCCGATTCAACAAGAAGACATAACAATGATAAATTACATGCACCCAGAAGTACAGCCCCAAAATATATGATACAAATATTGACAGATTTGAATATAAAAATAGATAGGTCTATATTAATAGTAGGAGGCTTTAATACACCACTTTCAATAATGGAATAGAACATCTAGACAGAAGGTCAATAAGTAAACATATCTGAATGATATTATAAACAAATTAGACCTAATAGACATATTTACAACACTTCACACAACAACAGCAGAATGCATATTATTGTCTAGTGCACGTGAATCATCAGGAAAGGCCACATATTAAGTCCTGAAACAAGTCTCTATAAATTAAAAAATGTTGAAATCACACAATGTGTCTTCCCTGACTACATTGGAATTAAGCAAAGAAGTCAGTAACAGAGGGAAAATGGGGAAATTAAGAGATACATTGAAATTAAACAACTGACTATTTACCTGGATCAAAGAAGAAATCACAAGGGAAATTAGGAAATATCTTGAAGCAAATTTAAACAAAAACACAACATAACAAAAATTTATAGGAGGCAATAAAAGCACTGCTGAAAGGGTAATTTATAGCTTAAAATGCTAACATTAAGGAAGAAGAAATCTCAAATCAGAGAACCGACCTCACATGTTTAGGAACCAGAAAGAAGAAGAAATAAAACCCAAAGTTAGTAGATGCTAGGAAATTAAGATTAGAGGAGAGATAAATGATATATAGAATAAAAAAAATAAAAAATAAAAAAAAAAACTGAGAGAATCGACAAAACCCAAAGTTAGGTCTTTAAAAAGATAAAATTGACAAACCTTTAGCTTGACTTAAAAGATAAAAAGAGAGAAGATACAAATAACTAAAATCAGAAATGATGGAGGGGGGTGCAATAACATCAACAGAAAATAAAAAGGATTATAAGAAGATACTATGAACAAATTTACATCAACAAATTAGATAACCTAGATGAAATGGACAAATTCCCAGAAACACACAAAATATCTGACTCAAGAAGAAATAGAAAATCTCAACAGACCAATAACAAATAAAGAGATTGAATCAGTTATCAAAAATTTCTCAACAAAGTAAAGCCCAAACCTGATGGCTTCACTTGAGAATTTTCCCAAACATTCCAAGAATTAATACCAATCCTGCTCAAACTCTTCCAAAAAAATTGAAGAGGAAGAATATTTTCTAAGTCAGACCAGCACCACCCTAATTATACTCAATGCTTAAAGACTAAAACCTTTTCCTCTAAGATCAAGAATAAGACAAGGATGTCCACTATCAGCACTGCTATTTATCATTATACTGGAATTTCTAGCCTGAGCAATAAGGCAAGAAAAAGAAATAAAAGGCATCCGAATTGGAAAGGAAGAAGTAAAGCTTTCCTTATTTGCAGATGACAAAATCCTATATATAGAAAATCCAGAAAAATTCACAAAAGTGCTTCTAGCACTAATAAATGAATTCAGTTAAGTTATGTGGTACAAGGTTAACATGCAAACATCAGTAGTTTCTGTACACTAATAATGAATCTGAAAAAGAAGTCAAGAAAAAAATTCCCATTACAATAGCAATCAAAAGAATCAAATATCTAGGTAAAATTTAACCCAGGATGTAAAACACACATGAAGAATTGCTGAAAGAAATCAAACAAGAACCAAATAAATGGAAGGACAGTCCATGTTCATAAATTGGAAGACAAATATAATTAAGATATCAATTCTACCCAAAGCAATTTGTAGATTCAATACAATCCCAATCAAAATTCCAACAGCCTTCTTGGCAGAAATGGAAAAGCCAATCATCAAATTTATTTGGAAGGCAAGGGACTCTGACTAGCCAAAATTATCTTGAAAAAGAATAAAAAAGTTGGAGGACTCACACTTCCTGATTCTAAAACTTATTACAAAATTATAGTAATCAAAACATTATGGTTTTGGCACAAGACAGATATATAGTCCAATGGAATTGAATTGAGAGTCCAGAAATAAACCCTCACATCTATGGCTAATTGAGTGCCAATTTCACTCAAAGGGGAAAGAACAGTCAACAAATGGTGCTTGGAAAACTGGATATCCATTTGCAAAAAAAATGAAGGTGGACCCCTACCGCATATTGTATTTAAAAATTAACTCAAAATGGATCAAAGACCTAAATATAAGAACCAGAACTATAAAACTCCTGAAGAAGACATAGGAAAGCATTTTTAGGTCATTGTGTTAGTTAGACATTGGTTTCTTGGACTTTACACCAAAAGCATGAGCAACAGAAGACAAAAATATCAATAAATGGGACTTCATAAAAAGAAATCTTTCATGCATTAAAGTGCTTCATCATGAAAGTAACAAGACAACCTATAGAATGGGAGAGAAATATTTGTAAACCACATATCCAATAAGGGTTTATTATCCAGAATATAAAAGAAATCCTACAATTCAATAACAAAAGACAAACAACCCAATTAAAAATGGGGGAAAGACTTGAATTGACATTTCTCCATAGAAGATACACAAATGGCTAAAAGACACATGAAAAAATACTCAACATCATTAGCCATAAGGAAAATGGAAATCATACCACACTAGAATGACTACTAATTAAAAAAAAAAAAAAAAAAAGAAAGAAAATAACAAGGGTTGGAGAAGATGTGGAGAAATAGAAACACTTGTTCCCTAATGGTGGGAATGTATAATGGTCCAGTTGCTGTGGAAAACAGTTTGAGGGTTCCTCAGAAAGTTAAGGTTAAAATCACCATATGACCTGGAAATATCACAAATTGCTCTGTAAATCTGTAAATCTGCTCTGAATCTGTAAATTGCTTCTAGATATATACCCCAAAGAATTGAAAGCACGATTAGAACAGATATTTGCACACTGTTGTCATAGCAGCATTATTTATAATTGCCAAAAGAGGGAAGCAATTCAAGTGTCCATCAACAGCTGAATGGATAAACAAAATATGGTATATTATATACAAGGGAATATTATTCAGCCATAAAAAGAAATGAGGTTCTGATACATGTGACACCATTGATAAAGATATCATATTGAGTTTCCGGGCAGTATGTGGGGCTTGAGCCCAAGAGTTGTTCCTGCTGCCACCAACATGGGGACTTTGTACCAAGTCCCCTTCTTAGTGCTTGAATGTCCCAGCTGAAGCTGAAGAAGTTGCCCTGGGTGCACATGCTGTCGGCCATGACTGTGTATGCTCTGGTGGTGGTGTCTTACTTCCTCATCACCAGAGGAATAATTTATGATGTTATTGTTGAACCTCTAAGTGTTGGTTCTATGACTGATGAACATGGGCATCAGAGGCCTGTAGGCTTCCTGGCTTACAGAGTAAATGGACAATATATTATGGAAGGACTTGAATCCACCTTCCTGTTTACAATGGGAGGTTTAGGATTCATAATCTTGGACCGATCCAATGCACCAAACATTCCAGAACTCAATAGATTTCTTCTTCTATTCATTGGATATGTCTGTGTCCTATTGAGTTTTTTCATGAGTATTCATGAGGATGAAACTACCAGGCTATCTGATGGGTTAGAGTGTCTTTTGAGAAGAAATCAGTGGATACCGGAGTTGCTCCTGTTAATGAAATTTTAAAGGCTGTACCAATCCTCTAATGTGAAATGTGGAAAAGGATGAAAAGCAGCAGAGGAGGAAACATCTTGTGAAAACATGGAAGCTTATTAAAGCTTGGACTAGAATTTCTTCTTAGTAATATCAGAGAGACAATCTTATCACAATATATTTTCCTGCTGACCTACGCTGGCATACTAACAACATTAAATGGCATTTTCTTCTTAGTTTTCATTTCTAGAAGGAAATATACTCCATTTCTACAACTATAATATTGAGTAAAGTGATTTTTTTTTACAACTCCCTTAACAGTTTTTGGAGACAGCATTTCTGATTTTCGGAAATTAATGTAAAATCAGGAAGCGAGATCCTGTAACTTGAGAACACTGGACAGTTGATCAGCTTTACCTATGGTGCTTTGCCTTTAAACAGAGTGTGTGATAGTACATTATTTCAGATATGTATGTAAGGTTGTTTTCTGAACAATAAAATGTATGAAAGGAGCAGAAATAATTTTTCTAATTAAAAAAGATATATTGAGTGAAATAAGCCAGACACAAAAGGACAAATATTGTATGATCTCACTGATATGAAATAATTAGATGAACAAATCCATAGTGTGAAAAAGTAGAATACAGGTTATCAGAGGCCAGAGTAGGGGTAGGGAATGGGTAGTTAATGCTTAATGGGTACAGAATTTGTTTTGGGTAATGGAAAAGTTTCAGTAGCAACATTGTGAATGAAATTAACACCTCTGAATTGTATACTTGATAGTGGTTAAAATGGGAAATTTTAAGTTATATATATGTTACCAGAATAAAAATTTAAAAAAAAACAAAAAACCCACAGAACTGTGTAACATGGTGAACCCTAATGTAATATAGTTAAAGTGCAATTATAATAATATTGTTTTGACAATTATAACAAAGGTACCACATTGATGTAAAATATTAATATGGAAAACAGGGTAGGTTGGTACAAGGGAATTCTGTATTTTCTGTATGATTTTTTAAACCTACAACTTATCTAATTTTTAAGAAAGTTAAGGGAAGTGGGCATGGCTCAACCAGTTGGGTGCCCACTTACCACATGCGAGGTCCCAGGTTTGGGTCCTGGTGCCCCCTAAAGAAGACAAGCAGACGCTGCACCTGCCGCAATGAGGTAGACACCACACCGCCTCAAAGAGCAGACTTCTAAACCAGCAGACGCCACAGCCCACAGGGAGCATATGTGGCTCAGGCCGTTGGGCACTCACTTCCCATGTGGGAGGTCCCGGGTTTGTTTTCTGGTGCCTCCTGGAGAAGGCGAGCAATGAGCAGACAGACGAGAGAACCATCTGGTTCTGGGCTTGTTGAGGCGGTATGGTTTAAAATACAATTTAAAAATTTACAGTGAATATTATTAAATCTCCATTTATGTTTCTAAAATATCACCTTAAATAATGAATTTCATTAGGAGTATTTTAAAAAATTATTGAATGGAAATTATCCTCTCATTTATTATAAATGTACAAGAATTTGGGTAATTTAATTTTCATGCATATAAACAAGAACAATTGCTTAAATATTTTAAAACACTCCCAAAATATAACATATTTCCGAAGTACACTCAGAGACCCAAGTGGCAGGAAAGGCAATTGTGTCCTTGCAGTTATTAATAGGACATGAGCTTAATCTGGTTCTACCAAAAAGACAACTTCCATCAACATCTTTAAATAAAATTCCTACACTTTTCTGTACCATCCTCGGACCACATTAGATATAACTAGGATCACCCTGTAATTTATCATCCAAACCAGGACAGTTTTGAGAATTGAAGGGGGTAGTTTTAACTGGCAAAGACCAGGACTGTTCCAGTCAAACTGGGATAAATGGTCACTCTGGTTATAGCTATCTTTCTTCAGAATCTTTCTGCTGTCATTAAGCTATAAGAGTTCATGTATAGTCGTCACCTTCTCCAAATTACAATGTCTTCTTCCAGAGAACATAAGTAATGACAGGAGAGGGCAAAGGGATTGGGATGGAACAACAAGGTAGATTTCTTTTGACTTTGGAAAGGAGGAAAGCAGGCCAAAGAAAGTATGGAGATCAAATAGTTAATAGGGAGGGAAAAGGTTAAAAGAAATTTACCCAGCCTTCCCCAATTACTTGCTCTGAGTTACTTCTTGCTTTCCTTATAGCCCTTAGCCTACTAGAATAGGTTAGTAGTTTGTTTAGATTAGTAATTTGTTATTGTTATTCAGCAGCTCTAACTTTAACTTTGGCAGTCACGCAAACAAATCTAAATAAACATTGGAATAAGAAGTGGTTAATTCCATCAGATTTCATTAATTAACAATGCTCAAATGGCAGCTGTACTGATTTAGTTATTGTCAACTCATCACCATTCACCTATAATACCTACTTGTTTGTGTTTGTTATAGCAGGGAAGAGACTGTTCACCACTACTGGTTTATAGTCGTCTTTGTGACTGCCTATATCTATGCCCAGTGTTCTGAGTGTAAGTCACAGAAAATGATACCCTAACATCTGACTTGAGCCAGCAAATGGCACTTGGCCTAAAGGTGACTCAGTTACTAAAACTACCATCACTCCTGTAAGCCCATTGTAAGCTGGTGTTATTTTTGACATTAGTCTTTTTGAAGCTAGCTCAGATAAAGAGGAGGTTCAATGCCAAAAAATGCTTGTAACTAGGACTCTCATCTCTGTACAACAATATCTTATACAGATACGCAGATCATGATACAAGCCACTATCTCAGATGGTAAAGTTGTAAACTCTTACTATAAGTTAGAAATTGCTAGAAGACTTTGCAGATCTATGATAATATGATAAGGCAAATTTTATATAAAATAAATTTCAATGAAAAATAATAACCTCATTTTAACCCTCATTTAATTTAATATTTAATTGCTGAAAGAAATTTTATATTGAAAAAATTTAAACCATCATTTTTAAAAAATTAATAAATTCTAAACTAAAAATTTCAAAGGAAAAATCATCTTTTAGATATCTGATTCTTTTACTACTACCTCTTATACAGAAATCAGTTTCTTAAGTGAAATGGCTTTCTTAAGTTTTCTAAATTCAAATCATTAGACCCCTTTGGGGGATACTGAGCTTTTCAGCAGCTATTCTCACTTCTTCTAATATTCCTCCCTGGAAAGCTTAAAGATGATGTTTCTCATATGCTCTTTTTGCTATGGTTCCAGATATGATTTAGGATCTGCCATTAGGAAGCTAAATTACGGCACATGGAGAGAGACTCAGGGACTAAGGCATCTTGTTGTGATGCTGGGGGCAGTAGCAGAGGTGCAGTGGTGGCATTAACAGCAGCTCCCTTCACAGCACAGTTCTGTGATAAGGCTTTGGGAGTCATATCTAAAATCTCAAGCTAATGTTTGTTTGTTTTTTAGCCATCCCAAATGTTCTGTATGTCATTTAATATGTTCTAATAAATTCCTTTCTTATTGAATTAGCTGATGTGGATTTGTTTTCTGCAATTGAATTCTAACCAATATAGCATTTCTTAATATGGGAACACTATCACAAAATTACTAGTTTCATTATTTAAAAGAAAATAAAAATAGTGGCATAGACTTCTTCTAAGAGATAAAGTCTTAGTTGTCCCACTCTGGCTTATCACTTATCTTTCTCCAGTAGCAAATTCTTAGCACATCAAACAACTCCCAAAAATGATTCCGTTTAGTACATTCTTCAGTGTTTATTTGGCCATTCTTCCAACACACCCTTCCACCCCAGGTATATGTTTAAAACAACCATAGGCCGCACCATTTCTTTCTCATTTGGAGACTTAATTATATTCTTATATGACAAAAGCTAGAGTGGCAAAACAAAATTTTCTCATATAGACTATTCCTTTGAAGTAGTACTTCAGGTTCAGGTTGCTATATGGAGTTTCTATATGGAGTAAATGAGTCAGAAAGGTAAGGGATGGAAGATTCCACACTGCTCTATGTACAACTGTAGCTCTGTAAGGAAGACTTGAAATCTTTTCAAAGTGTACATTGAGATGGGCTTGAAGCAGAAAATAACTGGCAAGTTCCTGGATGCAGGAGTATATGCATTTATCCCTTAATAGAAATTATATAAGCATTTAAAAAACTGTTTTCAGAGCAAGTGTTTCATAAATAGTTTGCAATGGAAAATATAAGAATATCAAGGAACCACTTTGCTCTCTCTTCTAAATTACATGAACTAAATCCTTTATGATCTTTTAGTGTATCTACTTATTAATATGTTTTAGATTTATATTGCTGCATTAAAAAATTACCACAAACTTAGTAGCTTAAACAAACCCCATTTATTGTCTCACAGTTCTGTAGGTCAGAAGTCTGAGTTGGCTTGACTGAGTTCTCTTCTTAGGGTTTCACAAGGGCAAAATCAAGATGTTGACTAGGCTGGACTCTTATTTGGAGAGGCTCTCAGTTTTGCCCTCTGAACTCTTAATTCTGCCCTCTGAGTCACCCTTCCTTTTCTGTGAACAGTAGCATATGTTTGTAGCTGAGTAGTTTTATCAGCCTTCTTCCTGCCAGTAGAATTTTGGGTATCTGACAGCCTCCTATCATTTTGTGCTTTTTCTCTGTCCCTTTCAGCCCAAGCTGGCAGTGTTTCTGCTGATACAGTTTTCTCAAAAACTTTGTGGGTCTTCTGTGGATGGTTTGGACATTCACTGCATTTGACAGAAGGCACATCCACAAATATTTTCAGATAATTTCTTCTCTATCTTTGTCCTTCAGGTGGATGAAGGACAACACTCCAAAGATTCCTAGAAGCCCTCTGATTAACTTGAGAAGATCTACAAGGCAGGTACTTAATTTCTTCTGACTAAATACTCTGATATTTTGATTTTTCAGAGATTTCAGCAAAGGATTGTACAGCCACAACCTTGGCTTTATTTCCTATGCCACACTTTTGGAAGCAACCTTTTTTTAATTATAGCATCTTTTGGCATCTGACCTATCAAATCCTAGTTCCTTTTGGTTTAACAGTTCTTCCCTCAATTTCTCTTTCTCATCTCACATTTTACCCTAAGGTGCAGGAAGAACCAGGCCACACCTCCAACACTTTACTTGGAAATCTCTTTAGCTAGATATCTAAGCTCATCTTTTACAAGTTCTGTTTCCCATATAAGTGAAAGACACAATTCCACTACACTTCCTGCCACTCTGTAACAAGGATTTTCTTTCCTTTAGTTCCTGATAACATGTTCCTCACTTCCTCTTGAGCCCTTACCGGCAGCATCTTTAATGTCTCTATCTCTACCAACAAGTCTGTTCAAGGCAATCTAGGTTTTTTTTTCCTTCTTCCTATTTTGTTCCTCAAAATTCTTCCAGCCTCTACCCACTGCCTGATTCTAAAGCCACTCTTCAGGTATTTATTATGGTAGCAGCTCACTTTCAGGTACCTAATCTGTCTTTCAAGAAAGGCTCTGTTTCCCTTGGTTCTTATTCTTTTATAGCCTCCATTTTGCTTGTATTGTTGGTTTAGTGCACCATCTTATCTGAAAAGATGCAGCAATATTTTAACACAGTTCAGGAGTAGCCAGTTCATGAAGCATATATTATTTTGACTGTTTTTACAGGTAAAATGTACATTAGTACCTAAGTTTTTGTATGGACATAGTTTAATAGCATGTCAGTGATTGTAGATGCAAAGTTAAGTATCCTTCACAGTTTTCACCCCAAAGTCATTAGCTTCACTTTTGAAATTATGCTTCTGTGAGTTTTTCTTGTTCCTTCCATCTCCTTTTCTTGTGGTCACTCATCTGAATTATCTCTGCAGATAAGTCAACCAGAGGAGTATTCTAACAGAAGGCAGTATTGTGTAGGTCCTAAAATGGCTACTCTGAAAGAGAAAAATAGGGATCTGAATGTTTAAGTTGGAGGATGTTATTATATATCTATTTCTATCTTTATAGTCACATCCTTACCTCTCAAATCTTTGCACAGGTACTTTATATTGAAGGAATAATTAGTGTAATTCCTCATTGTCGGGTCTATAGAGGGGCAAAGCTATGCAAATTGCTTAACAAAACTGAAGTGGTTGTCTTGCATTTCTTGTTTTGTATGATGATTGCTTGTTTACATATCAGTCTTGACAACTACACTGTGAGCTCCTTGAAGGCAAGAACCAATCCTACATTACTTCTTTGTCTACCTCCAACACAGAAACCAGCACATGGTGAATGCCTAACAAAAGTTCACTCTAGTAGAAAGATCCACATTCCATTTAGGAAAAATGTTTCCAACGCCCACTTTTCCCTATATAATAGCAGCATTAAGACTTCCACTGTAAAGGAAATGGTGCAGTGCAGCTGAGTTTCTCAAAAGTTTCAAAACTATATATGGGGGAGCGAATGTGGCTCAAGCAGTTGAGTGCCTGCTTACCACATGGGAGGTTCCGGGCTCGGTTTCCCATGCCTCCTAACAACAAAAACAAACAACAAGGAAACAAACAAAAAAACTAACTCAGGGGAGCCAATGTGACTCAGTGATTGAGCACCGGCTTCCCACTTATGAGGTCCCAGGTTCAATCCCCGGCCCGCTATATATATATATGAATTTTAAAAAAGACAAAGTGAAAATGACATTATAAATGCATAGGCAGTTTTTATTCTTGGATGAATGAAGACATAAAACCCACTTGGGTATCCCAGCCAGCATCATTTTCTTTGAATATCCAAGAGAAAAAATGCATATTTTTACAAACCTTTTAAGTGCATTAGACAACCTGGGTATATTTCTTTAGCAATATCTAGAAACTGTATTTAGGTTTGGAGATGCTGCAAGCTTATCTGAAGTCTTTATGCTAAGGGGAATGAGGATTGAGGGTTCTGGGCTGGGTGAAGCAAGAGTAAGAGATTTTGAAGTTTGCCAAGCAACTACAGAAAATATCTCAAAGCAATAATAAAATATTCATTTATGTATAAATTTCTTGATTGTAATCTATGATTGTCATTTTTATGCCTTATAAACTAGGTAACAGCTATGGAATGAACAATTTTTCTGACTTTTAAAATAAATAGCAACTAGGATGTAAAATTTCTTATCCTAAATATGGTAACAAAAAAAAATATGGTAACAGTTTTGTAGTTTTGTATTACTGATTCCATTTTTTAAAAAATAGCTCAGGCATTATGCAAATAATAGAACCTGATATACAAAACTAATCTTGCCTCATGCCCAAATGATTTGAAGCATCTTCCATTTTCAAAAACACATTTACTGTCTGAATTGGGGATACAGTTATGACAGGTGAGCATATTTCTAAGGGAGTTACTTGGAATTTTGTAGTATTTGCGATATACCCATTATGAATATTCCTTCATATCAATAGCTACAAGGTCCCTGAAAAGAAACAACAAAGCTAGCAATATTGTTACAATAAAATGTCATGATCAAAAGAAAAAGTTTCCATTTTTAAACATCCTTTCCCCCAAATATGCCAATAGGACAATTTGTTTATTTTATTATGTTTCTCCACTAAAACTATAATCTGCCATGCCTTTTACTATGTTAAGATCCAAAGAGTCAACAATGACAAGATTCTAGGGTCAAGAATAAAATGATTCCATTTTTACTACTTAATGACTAACCTACAATTTTCATCACATTGATAGGAGATTACATGAAGTCTATAGTATCAAATGAAATTAAATGTACTTTGCAGTAGGTTCCACACTTAAGAAGAAATATGACAACAGTATTCAGATTTTCAGGATTATTGACTGCTGATTTACTGTTTAGATTCATTCTAGAATTAGTTATTTTATTTTATAAACTGAGATTTCATTAGAAAATACCCTGTGAATATATTTATGTAGCTGTCCACTAATAAAATGTGCAATGAGAAGATCCTTTTTATGAGTTTATTTTAAGACAGCGTACAATTATAGGTTTAGAATCTCATTAAACATAATACAACATGCAAGCTTTCTTTTTCCCCTCTTTTTAATGTTACACTCGTTATAAATATTCTACTCAGCAAATCACCTAAGACTGCCAAATTGGAATTGTATTTTCGAATATATCAGAGTTTGTACCTCTATTAGCCCATCTAGTTACTAAATGATTCAATCTCTTTCTGCCTTCTACAATGGTAACTACCCTCTAATTTTTCAAGATAAAACAGCATATGTATTGTCAACAAACGAGATTTTGGGAAAGCAGCATGATTTTTCAACTAGAGAAATATCACTTTTTAAATGGAAGTTATCATAATTCAAATGTTATATTAGAGGACAAAATCCTGACACTATATAATAAAATATATATTTGGAAAGTTCATGCATTGCCACTGGCATATCCTAATCAAGCAATAAATCATTAAAGTGCATTTTGGTATTTAATTTTCATCACTGATTAGTATTTTAAGAGCCTTTTATGTGCAAAGATGCTAAAATATTCCTTAAATACCTCTATCTCTAAAGTTCAATGTGATTCTACAGGAATTTCCAAACAAATTTGGGATTAAACATTGTGATTCTTACTATTAAAAGTTCTTCCTCATGGGTTTGGATTGCTATAAAATCCATTGATAATATGGTCAGAACAAAAAAGAGGAAAAGAGAGCATTGGTGCTTGACTGGGACAAATGTGGATTTCAGTTCTGGCTCTGCCCTTTTTGTCTGTGCCACCTTAGACACATTAGTCTACCTGCAAAGTGAGGATAATAATTCTGTCCACCATTATGGGGTTGTTGTGAGAATTAATGAGATAGTGGGCTTAAAACATTCAGCACAGAAGTTAGCAGAGTGCATACACTCAATATATGTTAAACTAGTGTCAGCACAATCTTCCAAGGCAGTCCAAAAGTTTAGATCATTTTTGTTGGGATCTGGTTCAGAGACTAAGAACGGATAAAACTTCGGTCCTTTAAAACAGGGTTTCCAGGATCTCAGTTTTTCAAAAGAAATTCTTTTTCATTCAAATACTGATACAGTGGCCAAAATACAGCATTATTTCACAACGTTCAATGTATTGTGGGAAAGACATAGCATACTTATATTGTACATTTTATGGTACTTTACAACCCTCAGAGTGCTATATCATTTATTTCATGCAACCATCATAACAATTCTATAAGGCAGACTGAGTAGATAATATCTCTAATTGCCCCTTGATAAAGGCAGGTTGACAATGGTTACATGAAAAAGTTCTCAAGGCAAGTCACTGGTAGAGCTGGGACTAGAGTTCAGTTCTTCTTAGTCCAGTACTTTCTCCACATACCCCATCCCTCAAAGAACTACAATAATCCTCTACAAGGGTGTGAAAAATAGCTACATTATACACCAATATTTTACCTATATTCAAAACTAATTTTATTGAAAGTTTCCATTTAGAAAGTGCCTCTGTATAATTTGTGACCAGTTTTACAGCTGATTCCATTCAGAACACTCTTATCCAAAGCCTTCTCTAAGGACTGGCACTGCATTCAACGCCGTGGGAGATATCAAAGTGAACCTACAAAGACTCTGCTCTCAATAAGTTTAAAATCAACTGGAAATACTGTTTTTAAAAAAGTAAGGATTCCTATGAAAAGGCTCATGGTGACTAGGAAAAAGGAGCAATCTCAAGAAGGGGTGGAAGTGGAAAGAAATAATAATAAAAATAATCCTGTACTAAAAGAATGATTCTATTATCTAGAACTTCTGAGTGTTTTGACAATAGGTAACAGTATTGGAACCCAGAATTTTTACTAGTTCTTTTAAATTTTACATTTAAAAATATCTATTAAAATATATTTTGAATCCTGTTCATTATATAAATTTGAATGTAAATAATATCCAGAGAGGTTTCCCAAGTATTTTTAATATTGTAAATGATCATAAACTTTATTACAGGGTTTATTCATGTATGAATTTAATTTGTTTTAATTTGTTGCAAAGTAAACAGCAAGACTGTTTTTGAGAAAACTTGCTTGCTTGCTTATAAATACCTATCCTTGTCAAAGTGGTCTGGAGGGAATGTTTCAAACCATATTTCCAAAGAGCACTATAACATTTAAAGTTGTAAAATGTCACTTTGCCTACACACGCCTTTCAAAGAAACCCAAAACCATTTTATATTCAGTAGCACAAGGGAATAGTATTTTCTTCTTAAGCAAGCTATATAATTGTAGAGTGACTTGTTTTCCACATTGCATATTTTTTAAAAGAACTAATTTGATGTTATTTTGTTTCTAGCTCCATATTTACTGGAACATTGTATCCTTTATTGTCCTATATCTTTAATATAAGAAAGCTCCTCTCCCCATCTTAAGGACTTTGGATACCTAATAGGAGCACGTTTAAATCATGGAGTATAATTTTTTAAAGATAAACTTTTAAAGATAGAACTTCCATAAAAATATTTTAATTCTACTGCATGCCGTTTTAGATACCACTCCTGGGACGAACACTTTGATTCTTTTTCCTGTGATATCTAATTTCTGATTAAAATAAAAAATAGGACATCAATTCCTGTCATACACTCTAGTTTGTAAGCCAATCCAAGTTATCTGTTAATTTAGATAGTCATGTTCTATACAGGTTCCAAGTGAAAATTTCATTAGTAGCACCAATTGTTAAATAGATTTTTTTTTTAATAGATTTTTTTTTTTAAATGAAAGAGACCAAGAAGCAGTATTTGAAATGTATTTGTGGATAGTGGGTCATGAAGATGGGACCTAAATGTAGTCATTCATGTTCGATCACCAACAAATAGGGTGACAGCCAGTCCCAATGCTTGTATTATGCCTGCATTGGCAGGCACCTGTATTAATAGCTCTCCTTACTAGTTGACTTCTTTCAGTGTGTGGAAAGTGGTCAGGAACCCTTATCTTTAATATGCATGTATTTTCATAAATTGCCAAATGAGCTTAATAATTACAGGGAGGCCTAATGACCATTACTAAACCATGTCCTTAAGAATGGTATTCCTAAGTGAATTAACTAATCCTAGCTCTCAAATATCAATGGTATTAGAGGCCTGAAGCCTCTGGTATTCCAGTAAATCAGGGTAGCAGAGACAATGAGAAAGCCAACTTTCCCTCTTCTCCATAGGGATTTTTATCATGAGACCTATGAAATCTTCTGAAGAGAACATTAATAACTAGGCAAGGAGGGCTTTCCTGTACCAATGAATTATGAAGTGTTTTACAACTACCTCCAGAAAATAAAGATCCATTATCTTGTAAGTCTGAGTAGACATTATTTGTTTTTGTAATAGCATAAAAAGAATTAGTAGCTGGCAGTCAACAATTTTGTAGAACTAATGTAACCATAACTGTTAATGTTCATACAAAATTATCTCTGACATGTTAATCAGATCAACTAGTAGAAACATTTCCACTGGTGTGTGGCATATGGGCTGAGATTGGAAATGGAAGTAGAATTTGTTTAGAGGGGGAAAAAAAGGTTAAGAGTGTCCTGTGACACTGAACACTTCCTTAAAAGTCTTCTAGATGTTAGGGCTGCCCAATGCCACTGACATTTTTCAAGTCCCTTCTCATTAGTATAGGCTATACTGTAGAGTGTCTGTTTCACCAACACAAGGAAGTCACATACATTCTTGAAATGTCTCATTAGACGTCTAGCAGTACAGTATTGTCTTCAGAAAGCACAATTTCTGCTTTCTCCTCTTTTGCTCTGAGAACAAGACTTTCACCTTAATGCTTTGGGAGCTGAGGAAATCTAGAGTTTTCCAAACTTTAGAGTTTAGGGGAATTTTTCTGAATGTCTCTGAAATATGCAAAAGAATTTAAAGTTCAATGGCTGCCATGTCATTCTGGCTTGTCCTTATTCTGTTCCTAGAAGAGCTTTCTTGCCAAAATATATTATTTTATTAAAATAATTGAAGTGTTTCCTTCTCATGATAAAAGCAATAGAGCTTTACCATAGAAATTTTGAAAAGCATAGGAAATGATAAAAATGAAAATATATACTTCCATTGCTTGGGGATAGCTACTCATGACATTTAGGGGTTGGTTGCATTTTCATTATTTCCATAGATTCCAGATATAATGAAATCTGGATGGTCTAATTAAGAATTTCTCATAAGGAGAAAGCTCCTCAAGGACACAAATGGGAGAGTACTTGCAGTGGTGTCTGCTGGGTCTTATATTAGCCTCATTCTGGGATCTGTGGCTTCTCCTTTGATACCTGTTACCATTTGCTTCTCTTGATTTACTGACCCAGATTATTTGGTTCTATCTGGACCTCATTTCTGTCTCATTTAAGGATGAGGATATGGGCATAAATATCTTCAAATAACAAATAACAAAGCAGACACGTGTGTGGTGTGAAGTGGGCCAGTACACTGGATGAATAGGGATGGACATGAATATTTGGGAATTGGAAGATAATCATAAGTGCATCACAGGTATCAATGAATGTGGGGAAGCCAGGCTAGATATCTAGGGATGGAGGCAAATGTAGTAAAATTACAGATATGCAGAAATCTTCAGTCCTCTTAAAGGAAGAGTAGGTCATAGCTCAGTGAGTATTAAAAGAGACTTTGGCAATTTCTATTCACTTTTACTAATTTATCTGGCTGGAATTTTCCATATAAATTGTTTTGAGACACGAACTTTGTGTGTCTTCTCAAAAACTCTTAACTACTCTCTTCTTTTCCTCTATCTTGGTCTGCACCCACCCTCCTTTGACTCACACCTCCACTTTCAGACTTGGAGATTGTAACCCAGAGTGTAGGCATGGCACCTCCCGTGTCTCCCGGTATGAATCTGTCTTGCAAACTGTCTGGAGTAGAAGTTCCACATGCTGAGCAAACACACTTGTGGAATGACCTGCTCTGCTCCTTCCAAACTCATTTGAAGCAGTAGCCAGCACAGAACTCCATTACTTTGCAGCTTCTCTTGCTGCACTTCCCTTTTTCCCTTATTATTACTCTCCTGAGCTTCCTCTCCAAATTAAAATGTAGCACTTTAATCCTTGCCTTTGGCGCTGTTTTCTAGAGCAGTTATTCTCAATTTTAATGTGGAAACAAATAGAGGGTTTTGTTAAAATACAGAATCTGATTGAGGAGATCTGGGATGTGAACTTGTTCTGCATTTCTAACACGCTTTCAAGTGATGTCCACACTGTTGATCTTTTACATAACAAGATTTTAGAAGCCCCATAATAAGACAGACCTCATCACCCCTACAATGTAAGCTCTTTGAGAGTCAAGACAGTCTATATTTTTTTCTCACTGTTCTATCTCCAGCATCTACAACAATACCTGGAATATAGCAAGTGCTTAATAAATATTTGCTGACTGAATAATAAATGAGTGAATTCTCCTAGATGACTTCAGTAATTCCTAGTCATGATGAAAATTTCTAATTTAACATTCAGAATTCTAAGGTGAATTTTCTTGTATAGCAATGAGTTTTCTTTGTTTCTGGTGATCGACAAATAAATGCTAACTGCCAAAAATAGCTTTAGTTATATATATTACCCCAGCATCAAGGGGTTAAAGCTAAAAGTAAATTAAATGGCAGAGTTACTGTAGCAGTTTGGTGTTATTTATAAATTTCAAAAATAGATATTGGATTATGTTTGTAAACTGGTCTGTTCTTCTGGGTGTATTAGATTGTATTAAATTCAGAGGTTTCACTTTCACTTGATTAAATAATGATTAAGGCTTTGATTGGGTCACATCAGTAGAATGTTGAGTCTCCGCCCCCTTGGTGGGCGAGGGACTCACAGAGAAAAAGACATGGCAGAGGAGAAAATTGGAGGTGTTTTTTATGCTGGAGCCCCAGGAAGTAAACACACAGGAGAACACAGAGGAATAGAGATGGCTCCATTGACATGGCAGAGGCTCCAGAAAGAGAGAGAGCTTGATAGTCTATAGCTCACCTTGTGGAGAAACCAGAGCAGCTGAGCCCAGAGAGAAATGAGCTCCAGAGAGATGAGACTTATCCCAGTCCACAGCTGTTATTGGAAGAAGCTGGGACCACAGAGTCTTAAGAGGAAGAAGGAAGACTGGACCCTTGCAGACGTTGGCAGGCATCTTGCTCCATCACATGGCAACAGATTTTGGTGAGGGAAGTTAACTTACGCTTTATGGCCTGGTAATTGTAAGCTTCTACCCCAATTAAATATGCTTTATAAAAGCCAACAGATTTCTGGTATTTTGCATCAGCACCCCTTTGGTTAATACAGTTACATTTTAGAAATTGGGTACTGGTTTGGAAGCACAGATCAATAGTACTGAGGTGTATCTAGTTTAGGAAACCTTCTGTTCATATTCCAGAGGCCAACTTTACCTTTAAAAACCTAGTTGTTTTCTCTCAGTTGCTAGAAAGCAAAGGGAAGTGTGCTGAAGAGCCATTATATTGGTAGCATCTTGTGTTTACACATCCAGCACTTCACTTTTTCTATAATACCTTTTATTACGGAGAGTAAATGGCAGTTTTCTGCTGAATTGTAAAATAATGTGTCATGTATAATTCATAAAAACTGCCAGTAACATCAACAGCCTCCTCTAGTATTTGTTCTATTTAAGAAATGTCACACATTAGACTTCTGTGATTGGTATTATGCCTATTATTGGATGTAATCAACCTTGTCCTACCGTCCCTTCCATTGCTACCAACAATCATTTGGACATTTAAGATTTTTTAGCTGACAATGTCAGCAGCTTTTCTTTTCTTATTACTGTTGTCATGGAGACATGGAAACAGCTGAATAGTTTTCATATATGGAGTTCCTGATGAAGGGGTAATACTAACCATGCTACTGTATGTCACTGAACTTGTTTCTAAATTATTCTATCAAGGTCAAGCTCTTGCACTTGAATTTTAAGGGATTTCCAAAGACCACAAGAAGTTTCCACAAGGAACCCACATGTGGCATCTCTATTACAGTGGTTCTCAAAGTGTGGTCCTTGAACTAGCAACATCAGCATCATTGGGAAACTTACTAGAAATGCAAATTCTTGAGCCTCTGGGTGAGTCCCACATGCACTACAGTTTGAGAACCACTGCTCTATTAGCTATCTTCAAGACTCTAAAAGATAGTTTTGATGAGACAAATTAAGGTGTCCTACTAGGTGTCTAAGAATTAGCACCTGAATGGGATTTTTCTCTTATATGTAATTAGAGAATTGTAAAGCATTGAGAAAAGGAGTAGGGGAGGAATTAACCAACCGTCTACTTTCTGGATGACTTTCGTGTTGAAAATAAACATTTTAAGGCAGTGGTTCTCAAACTTTAGTGTGCATCAGAATCACCTGGAAGACTTACAACACAGATTGCTGAGCCCCACCTTAGAGTTTCTGATTGAGTAGGTCTGGGATGGGGCCTGAGAATTGACATTTCTAACGAGTTCCCACTTAATGCTGATGTGGATGCTGCGAGTTCAGAGCCCACACTTGGAGAACTACTTCTGTAAGGAATCAATTCATAAGAATTTTGAGAACTTAATCCCCCTGAAAAGGGAGGAAAGTTAGTATTAGCTATGCCAGAAACTCTCTAATCACTCTTTTCTCCTTTTCTCTTGCTCTCTCTCTTTTCTTCTCGCTTATTGCATTTTACTTAGATCTGCCAATTCCAGCCTGAGAAAGTGATGACTCCCATATTCAGTAAATTTCAGAGAACTTTATGAAAGAAGAATGAAAGAAATCTCTAACCCTTATCTTAGAGGCATTAATTACCAGTTTACCAATAATTCTAAATCTAATTGCAAAATGTAAAATTTAGCTCTAGTGATGCCAATTTCTGTATTCTTGCCAACTTATTTCTTATCTCTACATACCCTTTCATAGATACCTATGATTATTCTCATGTTTAAGTTTTTTAACTTAGATTTCCCCCTGCTTTAAATGTTACCCAATTCCCTATCTATCCATGTCCATGACTTGTTCCAAGACATGGTTTCCTAAGATTCAATTCTTCCAAAAGATCTTTATTTAGTAGCTTTGACTCACACAAATTATTCACATGCTTTGCTTTCCAGTGGGTAAATATAGTTCATATACCCCATATTTCATTTTCTTCTATTTTCTAATATCTACTGGCCAACTTATCTTTTTATTTTTCTTTTTGCTATCTTTCTCTAACTACTGTACTCCTCCCCTGACCAGGAGATTATGGGGAATCCAAGCTAAAGATAGTTCTCCTGTCATTGAGTGAGCTTCTTGGCATATGATACAGCCAGATTATTCCAAAATGGGAGACCAAGAGGAGCAGGAAAGTACTAGACTTGACTTTCTCACATCTAAATTTAAAAGCCCACACTCCCACTGCCAGCAATGACAAGATATCCCTAAATTCCGGGTGCTAGCAGCCCCCAGATACTATTTCCCCAAGCTTATGCTGCCCATTTTTCTCTTTCACGTAGAACAGGCACAATTCCTATATTCAGGAAGGTAGCACAGCCAGAAAGGTAGTAGCTTCTGTTTTGAGCCTAATTTTTGCTACAATGTTCGGAAAATATAATCGTGCAGTTACTGTGAAACAGCACCTGGTCTGTTTACTAACACAATATTATAGAAGTAAAACATTTAAAAACAACTGGATGGCTGGGCCCCAGGACAAAACTCAACCACAAATTATCACCTTACTCTCATAATTACCACAATAATTTGAGTGTGGAATGGATGCCAAATGATTCAGGCCAGCCAGGTTGGAGTCCCCTGCTGTGCTGTGAACATTTCAAGTGCATCTTAACATTGCAATGCTGTGAATATCAAAAGCACAGTGAGGGTCCCCAGGAAGCTGACAACAACCAATAAACTTAGGGACTCACAGGCTTCCTGGAGCAAGATATTGTCAGCATTTTCTTTACTAAAATGATTTGTTCTATTAGATAAGCGGTTTTCAAAAATTTACTACCTTCTTTAGTGACTTTTTTCACTTTAGTGTTCACTCTAATACCCAACATCTCTGGAGAACCCAGGTACCCAAGTTCCACCCGATTTTTGTCTTGTTTCCTCATCCAGCCAAGATCCTGAAGCACCTCCTACATACTTCCAGGGCTCCACAGTGCCGAATTGAAAAAAAAAACAACAATGGTACTTTCTATTAGAATATACTTTATTTATTTATAACAAGGGCAATCACTTTAAATGTTCAGGTACTAGGATCCAATCTCATATTTATCCCTCCTCATTCACTTGAAAGGTAGTTGTATTTATAGTGGGAAAGGAGGCACACTCTTAGTATAAATCAGCTTGTGAACAGATTTCTGTTAATCTGAAACATCTAGACATGTTTCTTTGAAGGCCGTTCTCTCCAATCTAGGTCTTATGTGTGAAAATACACATGTGAAAAATAAGTGCAAGTTCCTTTAACCCTAAAAATTACTATTAAAGCATTCAATTTAGTACAGTGTATTGTGGCATAATAAAAAATAGAGTCAGAGCCAGAGAGATAGGGGATGAAATTCCAACTCTGTCAGTTGCTACCTATGTGGCCTAGTCAAGTCTCTCAACCTCTCTGAATGCTGTTTTCTGGTTTGGGTTTTGTTTTTGTTTTTTTAAATAGGAAAAATAGCTATATTTCAGAGTAATTGTGAGTTTTAGATATTGACAAGGCCAGATGCAGGCTTTTTCCTTGAACCTGCTGACACCACCAGACACAGACCTTTCCCTTTTCACCCCCTAGCCAATTTCCAGTTCTTTGTCTCATGAATGATTAGCTAAGACTAGAACTGCTTGTTCTCTTGAAACTAGCTAGACACAGAGATAAACATTTCCTAGTTAGCTGCGTGAGACTTCCCCTAATTGCAAAAACAATCTTGACAGGAAAGGCATCACCCACCTGTACTTTCTCTGCTCCTCCCTGTGAGAGTCTAAGACACTCTGATGGTTGGCTCTGGGGTGCTCTTGCAGTAGCCTGAATAAAATCAATTTCCTTATTTCTCTGGTTTTGGTCTTTGACAATTTCATATATATGAAAGTGCTTGACATATAGTTGGTCCTCAATAATTGGAAGGTTTTATTAAAGACCTTCTATAAACAGTGCTCTGAGTATAAACTACAAAGGACACACAGGTCAGAAAAATGCATCTTCTGTATTGGCATCTTCTGAAGTCAGTAGCGGTTTCATATAATTATGACCCTAAAAAATAGTTTTATTAAGTTTTCCTGACTACTATATAAATAATCTAATTTTTGCAGATCACACAGTAAATAAAATGAGTTAACTCACAAACTATTTTAACATGAACCTCATAGTCATCAATTCATAAAAATGATAGTATTCAGTTTAATATGCATACCAATTCTCTAAGACTTAATTGAGATGACTCCATCTCCATGAAGCCATCTCCAATTTCTACAGTCAGAAATAGTCTCTATCCTCTGTGATCCAGCTTGCATTTTTCTTGTACTTTTTCTAATAGCATCTTTTACATTATGCTCTGCATTAATCTTAGTTGTATGCATGTCTGATTTTCTCTCCAAATTTTATGTTGTTTGGGGCCAGGTACTAAGCTTTATTTTCTCTGGCACAGTGCCTTATGCAGAGAAGATAGGCAACTGCTGTTTGCTGAACTGGAAGAGTATATACTATTTGATGCTTGGATCATACTAATCAGGGATTATGCATACAAATACTTCTCCATAAAATGTCAGATCTACACTGAGAAGACTAAATAATCATAAGAGAGAATAACAGGACAGGGTTTAAAAGGGGTGGAAAGATAATTAACATGCATTGAGAAATCTAACACGTTAAAATTGCAAGTAAGCAAATGCATCCTGAATAATTTTTAAATGGAGAAAATGTTATACCAACTTTAAATATCTTTAGTACAGAAAGGGTTAAATAAGGCCGACACTTTGCCTAGGCTTTTAGAAATTTTACCTACTCTGACCAGTCAGACTCAAAAAGCAATAAAAATTAGAAGTTTGTGATATAGCATGTTCCTTTCCACAGCGGTCACCAGTGGGATGCTGGTAAATGTTAAAAACCACCTCTTGGGGGAGGGGGAGCCCTCATTTGTTGTGCTGCTGTTTTCTATGGTGTAAATATTGCCATATGGCCGATTTCAAGCTACCAGCATGTCACTGAATATAGATTTGGGAAGAGTTGCACACAATTGTCTCTCTCAAGCTTGTGAGAGCTGGCTCCAGCACACCACTGCCAATGCCCTTTCTTTTTACCTCCTCCCTTTTTTTTTTACTTCCTTCCAGTGAAGAGTGATGAAGCTAGGGGAAAGGGAAGCCAAGGAACAAGGCTTCACATGGAAATTTGCTCCCCAGTTTCCCCTTTGGGGCTGTGTTTTAGGGACAGTGGAGCACTCTGAAAGTCATCTTTTCAGTGCAACCTAAAAATCTAGTAATCACTTTGGAAATGAAATGAATACCTACTACCTTCTTTTAGATCACTGAGACTTGCTTCCTGATAAATGTTATTGTCAATTGGACAAAAAGATGTGAGTTTAGCTTTTCTGAATCTTGCAGAAACTATAAAATTAAACATGGGAAAGACTGAAGCCACTGATTTATCAGGATTTTTAGCTCCTCCACTGTGAACAAAGCTGTAACTTTCTTTTTTTTTTTTTTAAAGATTTTATTTATTTATTCATGTATCCCCCCCTTGCTGCCCGTGCTCGCCGGGTCAGCCAACCACGCCCTGCGGGCAGGCTTGCCTTCACCAGGAGGCCCCGGGAACCGAACCCGGAGCCTCCCATATGGTAAACGGGAGCCCCACTGATCGAGCCACAGCCGCTTCCCAAAGCTGTAACTTTCTAGCTACAAGTTACAGCCCATCAGATGAGTAGATATTTGCTTATAAAATTTTTTTTTTGTGGAGGAGCATATGTAGTTCAAGTGGCCGAGTTGCCTGCTTTCCATGTACAAGGTCTCAGGTTCGATCCTCGATACCTTAAAAAAAAAAAAAATCCTAAGAAAACAAACAAACAAAAAAACCAGCTCTCATTGGGGAATGGATGTAGTTCAAGTGGTTAAGCGCATGCTTCCCATGTATGAGGTCCCGGGTTCAATCCCTGGCACCTCCTAAAAAAAAAAAAAAAAAAAAAAAAAAAAATCTATTTGCATGCTCTCCTTTAACACAAAATATACTGAAATAAAAAGAAAACATTACCACGATTCTAAACACTTTTGCGGATTAGCAAGGCCTCAAAGGCCCATGGCTAGAAATGAATCAGATTTTGAGATATGAAACTATTAATAAAAATGTAATATAACAGCCCAGTCCTGGAACTCTACTTGTTCAGGGTCATCACTATCATACGCAGCATCACCTGGACATCTTTTAGCCTGGCTTGGACTGGCATGAACAATTATCCCATGGAGTTTCCTGGATTTATCTTAAAGGCTAATGCAGCCAAAATCCAGCTTTGTGTAGCACATACTTCATCTGTGGCATTTAACGAACACTGGAAAATCCGTAAGAAAAGCTTCCTGGAATAACTCAGAGAGGTACCAAAGTTAAAAATAAATCTTATTTTCTAAGTTTAGACTTGAATGGCTTGGGAGGGCATCCTCCCAGGATGGGTTATGGAAGTTATTTATATCCTAACTATTTTAGAATGGTATAGGAAGTATTTAGGTGCATTCTGCGTTTTCAGAACCTTGTGTTATATATAAGAATAATAATTTTTAATCACAACTAGTTGGAAAATCTTTTCTACCTCCCCACTTGTACAACTGCCACACCAGCGTGTGATCTGGCATGATTTTCTGTAACTGGCATTGTCAACTAACATTAGGCAGAAGACTGGCCTGCACCCTGGACAAGCAACAGCTGCCGAAAGTGCTGGGTGGTTGGCATAGGGCCTGGTGAGGAGAGGGACAGGCCTACCCAGCTGGCTCTTGCAAGAGCCAGTTCATGCACTACCATCATAGAGGCTTTCCTGAACCCACAGAGGGCAAACACATGTTTACATTTATTTTCAGTTTTCCCATTTAAAATATGAGCACCAACAATGAAATGAATTTGATTTTTGTCAAAACTTAAAAAGTTGGCCCTTGGCACTAACAAGTTGAGATGCACTTGAGGCTTGTCTGTATCTTGAAACTGGCAATGGCTCTGGGCAGGTTTGAATTTCATCACTTAAACTGAAATAGAAAATTAAGACTCCTTGGATTGCCTTTACTTGGGCATCGCCCTGAGAATTTAGCTTTCAAAATTCAGCCAAGAACTCAAGAATATTTGAAGGTGTGAATGAAAATTTTAGTGGACACTTGTCCTTTCTCTCTCTCTCTCTCTCTCTCTCTCTCTCTCTCTTTATACCCCAAATCTAAACCTCATGTTTCTGAGGAACTCTGTACCTTGAGTCTTGGAGCGAAGTCCACTCCCCGCTAGAGAGCACAAATGGCCACAATTCTTATTTTCTCAGCCTTCCTTGAGGCTAGGACATGAGTGCATGATTTAAGGTTAGCCAATTAGACATACCCTGTCTCCCCACTTCCTACCCCCCTAAGAGACAGGAACTGGGAAGAAGTCATTTTGGAGGCCTCAGTGGTAGCAGCAGCTCGATGGATTTCCAGGGGCAGGCAGGGGGCCAGCAGTGCTGTCCAGCTGCAGGGCTGCTGCTGTAGTGACCAGTACTTAGTGGCACCAGTAGTCCTGCTCTTAGCAGATGGATTCCATGGCATGAATCAAGACTTGGCTTCTAGCTTCCTCAATTCCCTTCCCTTTGCTCCCTCTGATATACTGACCCTGGTTCTCCAGGCTTCCTGGTGATTCTGTGAGCTCTCTAATGCCTTTTCAGCAAATGGCCTTTCTGTTACAGCCAGAATCAATTTCTGTGGCCAGCAATTAAACCCCCTCATTATTATACAAATAAATTATAGTCAAAAATGTTTGTTTCTTGAAGTAATTGTTAGAACCTAAAAATTTGGCAAATAACTTGTGCTTTCCTTTTAGATGAGCTTTCATATGCAACCATATTTTAAAAATAAAATGGCAGCCTGGTAGTGGTCTCTATGCTTTGCCAAAAATGGGGTGGATTCAAGCTTTGCCAAAAATGACCTCTCCTTAGGTTCACCTAGAACTAGCCCAAGATCTTTTATTTCATCATCTTCTCTTCCTTACTCTCCCCACTTTTCATTTTTATAAGCCCACTTTCCCTGCAAGTAATGTGAGAGTAAAATTCATGTGGTCATTCCAATATACCTTTCTTTATCTCTCCTCTCTAGGAATTTACCATTCTTCCTCTGCCCCAATCCAACAATTTTCTACGGCATCACCTTCCCTATTTGGACCCTCCCCTGCCACCCCTGTTTCTGTGACCCAGCTCTACTGGAATGCTGTTTACTGTGAACTTTCAATTTACAGAAATGATTATTCCTGCATAATCTGCATAAAGTAGATGCTTTATAGATACCTGACCATTCTAATGTTCTGATTCTGTTTGATGTTCCCAAACACTAGATCTTCTGTCTTCCCAGTTTACTCCCAAATCACCTGTAAATTTTTGAATGCAAACTAACAGGGACCCCCTTGCATACACAAAGCCTAACAAAAACAAGAATAGGACTATTATATTTCACTAAATGGGGTAATTAGCAGCGATACAGAGAAAAAACAATCAAGCAAAGTAGGATCAAAAACTACCCCCAGGGAAGCAGATTTGGCTCAAGTGGTTGGGCTCCCATCTACCATCTGGGAGGTCCAGGGTTCGGTTCCTGGGGCCTCCTGGTGAAAAGCAAGCTGGCCCACATGGAGAGCGGGCCAGCACAGGAGTGCTGGCCTGCGTAGAAAGCTGGCGTGGCAAGATGATGCAACAAAAAGAGACACAGAAGAGAGACAATAGGAGACACGGCAGACCAGGGAGCTGAAGTGGTGCAAGAGATTGAGCACCTCTCTCCACTCTGGAAGGTCCCAGGATCGGGACTCAATGCCACCTAAAGAGAAGACAAGCAGACACAAAAGAACACACAGAGAGCAGACAGCAAGCGCAAAACAACAAGGTGGGAGGGGGAAAAATAAATAAATCTTAAAAAAAAAACAAAACAAAACCTACTCCCATACATTTTTAAACTGCTCTGAAATGATGGGGTGGATTCAAGCTTTCAAAACATTTGTGGCAGAATAGTCCATCTTTGTGTGGAGGTGAGATGGTTTATCACTCCAGTGGGAACCTTGATAAAGTTGCCAGTTTCCACCGAAGGATAATTGACCCAATTCCCTCATCATAATTTTTTCTAAGAGATAAATTTGGCTTTCAACCAAGAACCCTAAATGCCCATCAGCTAGGCCCTTGCCGTGGCCTTACTCTTACATACTCACTACCATCCAGTTTACATAATAATTTGGTTGAGATAGGTAATATTTGGGGAGGATTGTTTAAATGATTTTCTCTAAATGTTCTAAGTTATATCTTTAGAACAAGCAAAAGATTACTTTACTAGTACATAATTTCCTGTCTTCTTACAGATTTCCTTCCCGTGGGTTTTATCATAAATACTTCAGCATTTATGGAGGAGTACAAATAACAGAGAAATAAAATTCATTGCTTTATTTTCTTGAGAAGTGGATATTTTCTTGTCTAGACATTTATTTTCTCCCACATGAAACCATGTGAGAAATGTCTTTTAGTTGTCTATACAAGGAAAACCTTTGCTTTCCTTGAGAAGCTGGATGTCTCTTTTTCTTTAATAGTAAGAATGAGGGAACTGACAGTATCTTCCTTTACTTGTTGCCACCGAAACATTCAGATGCAAGAGTGAAGCTCGAAGAGGCAACTGTGAAAGAACTTATAACTTGGCTATTTATATTTTTCCTCTGGCTTTACTTATCTTTCTGATATACAAATATAAATATAAGAATAAACATATATTTATAATTATTTGGTTCTTGATTTTTAAATATAATTCAGCCATTCTTTTTTTATTTATTCTTGCTATAGGCTGCCTCAAATCCTTTGTGCAAGGTAGAATGTCCATAAATATATAAACAGATTAATAAATATGGCCAAATAGTATGTTAGGGTAAACTTTAGTCATCATCACTATTAACAGTAACTGCTTAGTAAGCACATACTATTCTGTGTGTGAGGAATGTGGTGGGTGAGAAGCTAAAAGAAAGGTCTTTAAATCCAATTGAGAGTATAAGGCTAATACATTAGAATATAATAAATTCCAAAGATTTTAAAAATAAATACTTAATAAATATAATATTTTATCTAGTTATATATATGGCTTGACATTCTAGGGTCATGGGACAGGCCAAGTAGTATCCTTCTTGGTTAAGAGAGGAAGAAATAAAAACAGAAGGTGCATTTCTCCAATGATGTACCCCCCCCGCCCTGCCCCCCTTATTGCTCTCTGCTGTCCCCAGTAAGGCCAAAGCAGAGGTAATATCATGACTCCCCCAACTTCCTTGATATCCAAGAGAAGTTTGCTAAAAATAACTATGTTTCAGGAAGATGTCAGAACCTAGACATTATTTTGATCGGTATCACAAAACGCAGAGTTGTTATTTTCAGTGACTTTTTTATTGTATATTTAAAGCATGGGGTTTCAAATGTTGTTTGTTTGTTTTTTTTTAACCCTGACTCAATGTGAAATATAAATTTTACTTCACAACTCAGTATACACACACAAAACTGAAACAAAAGTTTCACAGAACACTTTTGATCTTTTCTATGTGCAACACACTCTGCTATTCTGTTCCACTGTGATGGTTAGGCTAATGTGTCAACTCGGCACATTAATTGTGTCCAGGTGTTAGGTCCAGCAAGCACTGGGCTAATTGTAATACAAGAGCATTTATGGACTTCAATCATCAGTGAGTTTACTGTGTGGATGGCTGATTACATCTGCATCGAAAAGGGAGATTGCATCATCAATGGGTGATGCTTTTATCCAATCAGTTGAATGCCTTAAAAGGGGAAGTGATTTCAATATTCAGAGAGAATTTCCCAGCTCATCGTTGGACAGCCAGCTTCTCCCAGAAACTCATCAAGGACCTTCATTGGACTTTCATCGGAGCCCCTGGTTTGCAGCCTGTCTGCAGAACCTGGACTTGTACATCCCCACGGTCACATGAGAGACTCTTATAAAATCTCACATTATTGACAGATATCTCCTGTTGATTCTGTTTCCCGAGAGAACCCTGACTGATACATCCACTAATTAAAAAAAGATACTGAGAAGCGGCTGTGGCTTAATCAGTAGGGCTCCTGTTTACCATATGGGAGGCCCCGGGGCCTCCTGGTGAAGGCAAGCCCGCCCGCACAGCGTGGTTAGCTGACCCAGCGAGCACAAGCAGCAAGGGGGGGATAAATGAATAAATAAATAAAATCTTTAAAAAAAAAAAAAAAAAGATACTTATTATGATTCACTAAATTCAATTCATTATAAATAGCACTGTTTTAAAGAAATTGGATGTCCAAAAATCCAAGGGGCAAATATTTTAATTTTCTGAAGAAAAACTTTTCTTTTAAGAATCTAAGAAGATTGGATTAATTTCAGACTTCAGATGGTGATATGGCAAACTGTCTCTTATCACCTAAGGATTTGCTCAGAAATCCAAAATATGTAGATTCATGATTCATGGAACTCTCACTCAGAGGGGAAAATACATCCCCAGTTGGACTCCCGGGAGGAACACATCAACCCACATACCTAAATCAAATTTCAGACGCCTTTAATATTAGTGTCTCCAGGTTCTGAAAATGGGCTTGACTTATAATTCAGCTTCTCTTTAATCTTAATTATAATGAATTTAACAAGATTTATATATTTGCATATAATTCACTAATTCTGAAACATCATTACTAAGTAATCAGTGATGATCCTAATCTTCAATTTCTATATAGGGAAAAATGGTTGTTCAGGAAACAAAGGAAAAAAATCCTCTTTAGGTAAATGATAGCATGGTTTATACCTCAACTTAAATAAAGAATTTGGAAAGTAAAATGCTATAATTATTAAAACACTGCTCAAATCATAATCACAATGGTAAATGGAAACATTAACAATTTGCTGGGAAGCGGCTGTGGCTCAATCAGTGGGGCTCCCGTTTGCCATGTGGGAGGCCCCGGGTTCGGTTCCCGGGGCCTCCTGGTGGGGGCGGCCCGCCCGTGTGGCGTGGTTGGCTGGCCCAGCGAGTGCAAGCAGCAGGGGGGGATAAATGAATAAATAAATAAAATCTTTAAAAAAAACAAAACAAAACAATTTGCTAACATAATCCTTAGGCTTTTTCATGGCAGAACATCTCAGCTGAGTCTCAAAGTTTCTTAGGAGAAGATTAAGAAAGTTATAGGCATTTTATCATGTCAACTACAAGATAATACTTTATTCTTATAGCGTATTTGCAGTGCCAGATCACATTGGACAGAAACCTCTACGTTTAACAGATAATTCTATTCTAGCCACAATCATATCACATTAACTTCCCAGCGTAACATTTAGTATTCAGCAGAATTAGAGATTGGTGAGCTTCTGGCATTTATATGACACTGTGCCTGAAACCTACAATTTTAACTAATTATAGAAACTCTGGGAAGGAAGCCCTATGAAAAGATGATAAGCCTCATTTCCTTTTGAAACTTTGAAACCATCCCCAACCAAGAGTTTCTCTCTCTCACTCTTAACTTGAGAAAAGAGGATGGTTAGCATGATGGATCACTCACAATATGACTGGAATAATACAAGTTCATTACATACTCATCTCATTTCATCCTTATATCTTAATGTTGCAGGAATTACTATCCACATTTTACAGAAAGGCAAGCTAAGGCTCAGACAAACTAAGTACGTTGATCAAGGACAGAGTGCATGTTAGAGTTGGGATCTGATTCCAAAAACGAATTCTTTGTTATTTCTTCCATTAGTGGGCTGGAGCTGGCCATACAGATTTGCAAAAGCCTGTTGTAGCTTGAAATCTGTCATGGTGGGAGTATTGATGCCATGCAAACTGGCAAACACTATAGATCAGGGATTTCTTGTTCAGAGATTTGTTTACCAGCACACATTTGTATTTACTATTTCACAAATATCTTTTTTTTTAAATCTGGCCCCCCTGCCCTTGCTGCTTGTGCTCACTGTGTCCATTTGCTGTGCGTGTTTTTTCATCTGTGTCTGCTTGTCTCCCTTTGTTGGGCCAGCTCACCACGCTGCCGGAGCTCTTTCACCAGGAGGCCCCGGGAGTCGAACCCCGGGCCTCCCATATGGTAAACAGGAGCCCAACCAATTGAGCCACCGCTGCTTCCCTCACAAATGTCTTGAGTGGATGTTTCTATGGATCAGGTTTTCTTTTTTTTTTCCATTAAAAAAACTAAGAAAATATAAATATACTTATCTCTGTGTGTGCTTCCCATGTTTATTGGCTGGGTACAATTGTTTACCATTAAAAACCTAGAATTTTCAGTTTCTAAAAGTAGTTATAAAATATAATAAATCCCTATATATCCATCATCCAGATTTAATAATTAACATAGAATCAAGCATATTTCATTTATGTTCCCCAAGTAATTTTGGGGACTAGATTTTTAAACAAATCATATCATCTTATCTGTAAATATATCAATTTGTAACTCTAACAGATAAGATCATTTTTAAACATTACAACAATATTTAAAATGATCTTTTAAAATATCAGTAATTCATTAATATCATCTGATACCCAGTCGGTATTCAACTTTCCCCAAGTGCCTCAAAGATGTCTTTAACCAAGGTGATTTATTCAAGTAAAGAACCAAAGTCTACATATTACATTTTGATGAAATGTCTCTTAAATATTTATTTTAGTCTATTAATGAATTTAATATTTGATAGCACCCCCTTTCCCCTTGCTACTTATTTAGAGAAAAAAATTGAGCTATTTGTCCTATGGAATGTCTCACATTCTGAATCTTCCTGATTGGATTCCGTGGTGTCATTTAGCATGTTGTTTCTTTTTCTGCATGTATTGAAAATTTGTGGGTTAGACCTAGAAGTTTAAGCAGAGTCACATCCTACTTTTTGGCAATATACTTCATGTGTATCTGCTACTGCACCATATCAGCAGGTATATAATTTCTGGCTGACTCTCCTTTAAGTGGCTTTTCTTGCTCTTAACCTAATCCATCTCTTACAAAGATCCCCCATGAACCTTGTACCAAATGATTTGGGCAGCCATTGATGAGCAGTTCCTAGATTCATTATGTCAATAGGGGTTGAAAAACAATGATGTTTTAGTTCTTTCATTCCTTCTGAATTTATTGGCTGGAATTCTTCTATAAAGCAGATATTTTTCTTATCAACTATTTGGCTAATTTGAATCACAGTTTTGTTGCTGTTTTTATTTTTTCAGGAAAGGCAGGATAAATGCTTGTTTCTTTCCCTTACTTGACCAATTTTCAAATGAGTTTATGTCCTTGTATCCTTCAAAGGTGATCAAGAAGTTTGTTTAGTTGGTATCATTATGAGCTCTTGGATTTTTAACATATTTGACGTTTATTAATAAATTACAATCATTATTCTTTTTGATTCTTTCATATTGGTTGTGCCTTTTTGATGGCTTTTTGTAGTCTCTGATAGCTTCCTGGCTTTCTGGGTGACAGGCTATTCCAGGTTCCTCTTGTACATTTCCTCCCCCAGCCCTGGAATCAGTCATTTCTCTGAGGAGCCATTTCTCTGAGGAGCCTGATTTCTATGCCTATCATTTAAACTCATTCTGCCTTACTCAGGAGAGATTCTCAACCAGAACACTCTGACCACTCACAGAATAAAGCGTGACACAGGTACTAATAGCCAGTAACTGAAATTTTATTTCTTTGAGCAAAAATTGCCATTTTTTTAAACACAATTGTTCATGTTAAATGATACAATATAATCTTTACTCATAACCTGATTCATTTTTTTTTTTTTTTTTTTAATTTATTTATTCATTTATCCCCCCCTTGCTGTTTGTGCTCGCTGGGTCAGCTAACCACGCCGTGCGGGCGGGCTTGCCTTCACCAGGAGGCCCCGGGAACCGAACCCGGGCCTCCCATATGGTAAACGGGAGCCCTACTGATTGAGCCACAGCCGCTTCCCCTTGATTCATTTTTGATAGCCTCAAACATGATTACAAGATATACTAAGAATACTTTATATAAATCAGTAGATGATCCGGCAGATCCAGATTTTTGTGGGACCTGAAATTAAACAATTTGGATGGTCCTCCTTAAGAAATTTTTTTTTTTTTTAAAGATTTTATTTATTTATTCATTTATCCCCCCCTTGCTGCTCGTGCTCGCTGGGTCAGCTAACCACGGGCGGGCTTGCCTTCACCAGGAGGCCCCGGGAACCGAACCCGCGGCCTCCCGTATGGTAAACGGGAGCCCTACTGATTGAGCCACAGCCGCTTCCCGTTCTTAAAAAATTGAATATGGAATTATAAATACAGACTTAGATAAGAAAGTGAATTTTTTTAGGTTGAGAAAAAAATCACAGCAAATCATATTATGAAAAAGCTAAAAAAATATCATGAACAGCACAAAATATGCAAAATGAATTCACAGCCTGACATACATCTATATTACTTTCCTATATTTTCTGGTTGCCTACACTTTAATCACCTTTTTCATATAATAAATTTGTGATATCATTCTATAGAAAGATTAGAAAGATAGTTCAGTTTTTCCTCTTGCATAGTTTGCATAGTTGGCCAAAATTTCTTTTAATTTTTGGTAGTTGGGATACATACAATTTGGGACTTAATAGAAGACATACTCCTATCTGTAGGGCTACTATGGTCTGTGCCATACTCAGATATTTTCATAAGTTCTATTTTAAGCAATTCACATCAAAAAAGGAAAAATGTATGATGCATTTATAATTCTATACACCAGTATATAATCGAGTATATTTTTAATAGGAGAGAATTTGCATTGTGACTAGGAATCAATTAGAAATAAATCGCCTCGTTAAAAGTTTACATTTCTGGTGACTAAAGAATTTTCTACAGACTAGCTGTTGGCTCTGTACATTTCAATCATTATTTCTCCTCTACTACCTAAGTACTTCTAGAGCTGGCACTAAAAGTCACATAAGTAACACAGCACAGCCTCTGGCCCTGTTGTGTAGCCAACCATGTATGTGGTAGGAGTTTCCTGGAAGCCTTCCCTGGGATGGCTGGCAATATACTTTTATGTATACTTTTTATACATAAAAGTAATTGTAGATTCCCATATCTACCCCACTAAACTCAGAGAGTAAATTTATCTCCAACTCTTTGTCCTCTCTGCCCAAAGCATCTCCAGCACCACCAAATATGAGGAAAAGTGAGAGGATGGGGGAAGCTGGAGTGGAAGTAAACCATGCTCTTAACCAATTGTGATTAAAATGCCTTACTATTGCAAATAATGCAAAAACATATGACCATGAGAACACATTGCTCACAGTCCTACCAAGGCCTTGGAAGGGGCCCAAGTGAGAATTCCTGAAGCTTAAGCTCCCTGCGCCTCACATTATGTCTCCACCTAGAAAGGATATTCAACACAATGCTTAGTCTTTTCTTTTCCAATTGTTAATCAAAATATTTTGCCTACAACCTTGTCCCATTTCCTTGAACATTTATATTGCTATTCTTTGATTCTTTGACCCCATTCTCAGGTGTCCTCAGTGCATATATTGAGAAGCCAGTCCTTTCATGCCCATCACACCTTCTTCATCATACCTTCCACATGAATGTGCAAGTATTATAATTTTGCACTGTCTTGAAAATAATCCCTTATATGTAATAAAAGATTCATAATGTCAGATATAATTTTTCCCTTGTCCATACTCTTCATTGGTGGGATCTACAGTTTATATGAATCTATAGTTTATATATAGCTGTTTGTGGCTTAAAAATATAGGCATCTATATAAATATATCTAGACACATAGATACATGGCTCAGAACCCAAAACTACTTTATGTAAAAACACACAGAATCCATAGAAAATGAATGCACACTCACTAACAAGAGTGGGAACAATACTTGGTTTAGTTTCATACAGTATGCTGCTGCCTGTCAAGCCTGGGAGTTGCTGGCAAGCATTTCAGGAAAATTTCCAGAGCTATTATTAGACATAATATAGACTTTCCTACCTAGTTTTTAGCCATGAGCTTTCTGGCAGATGCCTCAATGATTACAGCGGCAGAAATGCTTGGAATCTCAGCACAAAGATCCTGCTCCAGGACTAGCAGCATCAACTGACTGGGATTTTGCAGGAGGAATTTTTATTTTTATTTTTCAGATACTTGAAAACAAGGACAAGGTCATTTCCAATGCCAGAACTTCTAGCTAAGCCATAACTTTTCCCTGTGTAACGAAAGTACTGGGAGAGAAAAAGAAAATACAAAAAAAAAAAAAAAAAAGTTACCAAGAAAAGAAGAAAGAATTCTTCAATTGTAGTATTAGGACCTCTGGATTCCATAATACACTGTTTCAAATGTAACACCACCACTACCACCACCATAATAATACCCAGTATTTTTTATGCACTTACTATCCACCAAGCATTGTGCCAAATACCTCATATTATCTCAACTCTGTTACTATCCCCACTTTTACAGAGGAGAGAACAAGGCAGTGAAGGGCTAACTAACTTGCACTGGTTGCAACTAGTAAGTGGGAATGGGAGGTAAAGATGGGAAGGAGGATTTGCCCTCAGAAATCGAATTCCAGGGACAATTCATTAACTACTGCAATCTACTGCCTTGTAGTTTTAATATGCTTAAAGAAACGTCCTTAAATCCTGAAGTTGGAGTAGCTAACAAACATAAAATTTTTTTTTATTAGTACAAGAAGGAAAACATTTATTTATGCCTTTTCTCTCTTAAATAGTTTCTTACAGACCTTGTATGTGATAATAACACTGGATTTGGACTGATTTTTACAAAGAGCTACTGATGTAACATTTAGGTTTCTTAGTGTTTAAAAGTAGCAATATTTTGCATATTCAAAAATAGAATTAAATCAAGAAGGTAGGAAAACAACTCTTAAATCAATTATATTTGAAACAAATAAACCTAAACCTATATCAAACTGATAACGGAAGAAAAAAGAACTAATTCTCATATATATATATTTTTTTTTTTAGTATTCCAGCTATGTATATAGAAAAGTGTATTATAAGGACAAAAAGAAGTATAGAAAACACTGAACTTGATTCAGTGAGTTTGTTGCTGGTAACAGTATTAGTGCAACAGATGTGAAACTATTGTGTACTGTAGGACTCAGAAAAGGAGTAAATATATTGATATTCTGGGGTACCGGGGTTCTTATTTGGGAGAATGGAAATATAAATGTGGAATGGGAAAAGGAGAAGGACCAAGTAATCTGGAATGAAATTGCTGATAGCAGTATAGCAGTACTACACTAAACAGCTACAGCAGTATTTTACATGTATGGGTGGTATATTTGTGTGTGTGTATATTCTATAGCTTTGTCCACTGATAGGGCCTAGATGCAATGAAACTCCAGGAGCAATGACCAAACCTTGTGTCCAGATATTGGTTTCTGAATATCATTCCCTACAAAAAAAAAATCAGGCCTCCTAGAATGGAAAAATATAAGCTTGAAGTCTCTTGTGCCATAGAAGATGTGCCCAAACTGATGAGAACATGTCAAAAAGAAACAGAAATCAACTGGAATGGGCTCCAACTGGTTAATTTTCATACAATTTGAGAATCAAAATTTATGGCATGAATAGATTATAAAAATATTGAACTGAAAAGTGTATAAGTACATAATGATATGAAAAAAATTTTAAAGGAGAAAGGGAGAAGAATGGAAAGCAAAGAAAATAAACTAATCAATGTAGAAATAGGAAACCAGAATTTTGTAACCACCTTAATAATAACTGATTCAGACAAGAATTATCAATAGATACTAAGAACACTAAATGAAAGATTTAGGAATCAGGATATTCACACAGTTTCATTCACAACGTCTCAAAGAGTGTGTAGTTTATGTTTGAATTAAAAAGGTAAAAGGGTACTTTTCAATGGAGAAATCAGACAGTTTCACTAGTAACAAAACACTGACATCTTATGTCCTCTGAGAAAGGAACTGAGAAGGACAGAGTATTACCAATGTAGTAATCCTACCAAAAACATTTAATCTGACTCTAATCATAAGGAAACAATCAAACAAATCCAAAGTGAAGGACATTCTACAAAACAACTCACCTTGACTTTTTGAAATGTTAATGTTATGTAGAACAGCAAAAACAATAAAAAGGCTGTAGAACTGTTTTAGTTTAAAGAAGACTAAAGAGATATGACAACTAAGTGCAAACTGGAAAATAGAAAATTTTAAAAATGGCTATAAAGGATATTATTGGGACAACTGGGTAAATGTGTGTGATGCTTGTTATATAAAAGTATACAATACTAAATATTTCAGGTTCTAATTCTTAGTATATCCATTCTGAAGTATTTAGGGGTGAAGTGTCATGATGTCTGCAGTAATAATTGAGTTGATACACATATATACATATTAATATATATGCAAATTATAAATATGCAAAACAGTATAATACTTCAGAGAGTGAAAGAGCTAATGCAAATGTGGAAAAATTAATATTTAGCAAAATTAGGTGAGGGGTTTATGGGTGTTCCTTGAACTATTCTAAAAGTTTGATATGGTTTGAAACTGAGCAAAGTAAAAAGTTGGAGAAAAATTCCAAAGTTTATATTTATTTAAGTTCAATTTGTAAAGAATGATCAGTAAATTGATAAGTGGGAGAACATAGTGATGTGTAAAGATTCCACCTAGCTGATGTAGAAAACAGCTTAGGAGGAGCAGTGAAATGGACTAAGTCAGGAGGTCCTATTTGGTATTATAGTTGTTTGAGAAAAAAATAGAATAGGAAAAAAATTAAATGTTAGCTTGATGAGAATTTAAATTTTCAGTCTTCTCTTTATTAAAACAATGGATAATAACCACCAAGTTAGGTCAAGCTCATGGGTTATCTAGTCCAAAGTTCTCTCTACTTTCCAGTTTAAAGTGATGGATACATTTTATCACTCAAAAAGATGTTTTCCCTTAACTCTTATTATGGCTCTATTAAACACACGTTTTCCCAACCCTTCCTTGAATTATTTTTTTAAGAGACCTGTACCACCAACTATGGTAATGACCTTCATAATGTGACTACTGTATAAAAATAACTCATTGTTTTATTTGCTACTTTCGAACTCCAAAGATTCCCCTTTGTGGTACTCTTCAGGTATTTGATGAACAAGTGTGTTTGGTACTAACTATAAGCTGCAAAATTTTATAGTCTTTAATCATATTTCTTTGTCTCTCTAGTTTGAAGAAATGACATTCTAATCCTTTTAAGCAGTCTATCGATTGCTACTTTCCTGTCACCCCACTCACTTCTAATTGCCCTTCTTAGATCTTGCTCATGCAATTATGTTTTTCTAGAGGCAAAACAATTGGAATAAAGCAGACTTCTCTAAGTCTTTCTATACAGGCCAAGGTATGTTTACAGTTATTTTTCCCCCCAAACCTTGATGATTTAATTTAGTATTTTTTTTTTTTTTTTTTTTTTAAGAGGAGAATAACTTTTGGTTGTGGCTGTATCTCAGCTTATAACGTCTAGGGACAAACTTTAGGACTTTTTCTGAAGCAGAAATGGAATCTTGGAAATCACCATTCTATAAATATAAGATATAATTTAGAGTTTTGGCCCTAAAATAATTATGTTACCCATCTCTATAATTCCTGTCAGAGAATGAGATGTCAGAATCTTAATAGTAGAGAGTTGTATGAAAAATATTAAAATAATATGGGTGTACTCCATATTATTATTTTATTGGATTTACAAAGCAAATGGAAGAACCACCTGACTTCAATCGTGGCTCAGCGTGGCAGCTGGAACAACTTCCAGAAGACATGCATTATGACATCCAGTCTCAAGAAGGAGAAATTCTGGCAGTGTGGCCTAGAAATTCTAATCTTTTCAGGGCTGGCTCTTATCATACAGTTTTCTTAATTCCTGGGGCTGTTGATAAAATTAGACCATCGCTATCCAATAACCCTCTCTCGTTCTGGACAAACATCACATATTTTGCTTTCTTTTCTGTATCCTGATGTACTTGATAATAACAAGAGCTAGTTTGACTAAGCTTTATGTATTAGGCAATAAGCTAAGGGTTGCTCATGCATTATCACATGAGATTATAAGGGAGAGTTTTGAAGTAGCCCCTAAGTATCAGTTACTCTCAAGACTCGAGCCTTATGGCTCCCCAAATATAGATCATGAAGATCAATAAGATACCAAAGGGCTGGAGATTGCTTAAGTTTTCCCTATCCTGACCTTTATAACAACACTCCTCTTCCTTTAAGTCCTCATGTGCCACTTCCTCTGTGGAGACTTCCCTCATAAGCCCTGCCTGACATGAGCTCTTCTTTCTTGAAGTCCTATAGAACAGGGTTCATAGATAGGTGCTCCTTGAGACCTCTAGAGTCCCTCTGACACCCAGACCTATGTCCCACTTTCCTGAAGAGGAATATGCAGGGTGGGCCTTGTGAAACTTAGTATGTATATGTGCCTATGTGCATTTTTCTCTCTGTGGAGAAGATCAAAAGACTTTCATCTGATTATTAAAGGGGATCATAATCCTGGGAAGTTTAAGAATAACACTGGGTTTAAACTGTGCCTTCCTTTCCATCCCGCTGCCCTCCCTCACCTCAGATACTTTCCCCTGAATACTACAATGCCTTCGGGACTGTTCTCCTGCCTTTGTCTTCCCTTCCTGTATTCCACCCCCCAAAGTGCTGCCAGACTGATCTTTTAAAAACATAAACCTTTTGTCATATTCAACTCTGTATCCTGTTACATACTTAGCAGTGTGTTGAACACAGGAGATGCTCAGTAAGTATCTGCTCAAAAAATGAAAGAACAAATGAGCTCCTACTGACAGCCTGAGTCTTCAGCCTAGGACCCAAATATAGACTTCCCTGACCTGCTCCCTGCAACACCATAAGACCTTTTAAATCTATGGCTTGGCACTGTATTAAGTCTAATGAAAGTATTAATATACTAACGTACCAAGTCAAAATCACAATTTCCACTTGCAAAAATGAGCCCCTAGTTTAAATGTCACAGATAAAAACATTAAAATCAGATTAGTAGGTATGTGCTTTTGAATCTGTTTAGAATGGTCAGGGAATGTCTTCCTTTGCGAATATTTCAAAGAGCTATTGCATAAATAAATTTATATACTATTTAACAGATAAGCATAGATATTAATACTACCTATAATCTGGGAACAACAAACTTTTAGGGATTAAAATTTCATGCAACTTTTTTTTGATTATCAGTGCCAGATGTCACAACTTTGACTTTTGGACAGAATCAGACCAACTGCCTGTCAGGTCATGCTGACACAAACTCATTCTAGAATCCAGCAGTACAAACCTCCCATATCATGTCTTAGCTATATGTGACTAGAACATTAAACAGCTGCAAACTTCTACTACAGTCTGTAACATTCCCCAGGGAAACTTGACTAGGTTCTCTAGTTAGCATAAAATAGCTAAAGAAACCCTAGGGTGGCTGAAATTGTGCCCATACTAGCTTAAAACACTCAAGTTCCCTGAACTCTGAAGCTCCTTTAATCTTGAAGCCAAGACATGCTTCTACCCTGAAGCTCTCAGCCTGGAGCTACTTAGAATCATCTAGAGCCTCCTGACTTCCTGGCCTGGACACATATTGCTGAGTCCCAAACCTAACCCAGGAGGTCACTGTGCTCTAAATCAGCAGGAGGTGATCAAAGAGGGCCAGAATCTCCTGCTTTAGTGGCTATGGTATTGGAATGGATTTTCCTTAATAGCAGCTATACTGGAGACAAGAAAAAAAAAAAAAAAGAGCAAGTAAGTTGCTGGGAAACCCTAGGGATGGGGGGAGCCAGAGGAGTTGTTCTAGGTGTACAAGCTGAGGACTATCTACATTAAAATCTAAAATATGCTAACAGCATCAGTGATCACAGCGAAAAGCAGACTCACATAAGCCAGGTAAGGTGATACAAATATCTAGTTACATTTTTATTATTCCTTTGCAGTTATTCAGATGAAAATACTGGCAATGATTTTAAAAAGTTACTCTTTCCTTGAATAATTCCACCTTAAAGTCTTTATAAAAGGCAAAGCAAGGTGTAGACTTCTTTGGGGTGGGGTTAAGTAGCTTCAGCGAGTCAGAACATAGCAGGGTAAGAAAAGTGTCTGTGGCAGACAACTTGCATGGGGACTCCCAGCACGGGGAATCAGAGCCTCAGTAAGGTAATGACATTGCTTACACATAGAGGCAGCCCAGTGTAAAGTGTTGGTGTCCAAGAGGGGTTAGGGGCTTCCTTGCTGAGTGTGGGGCTCACCTCACATTGGTGGGCTGGTGAGAGCTTCTACATGGGGAAGCAATGGTCCCATGTGTGGGTCAGAGCCCAGGTGGGGTGAAGAAAGCACTGTGTAGGGAAAAGGTGATAGTGGCAATGAGAGATTGGCTACATATAGGGAAACTGATCAAATAAGTAAATATATTAAGAATGAGAGCCAGTTTCACATTGTACAAGTGAGTTACAAATAGAGAAAGAGAGACCATAAGAGCAAAGATTGGAGGTATCAGTGTGAACTTATGGTTTTCAATATATACCAGTATAGAAATGTAGATGTACACGTGCATGTATGTGTGTGCATGTACACTCATATATGTTCCCTATGATTGTCCACTGAGAGGCCCTGATAACAGCAACACCCCCAAAAGCAGTGAGCACATCTGGCATTTAGATCTTAGTTTCTAAATACCATTCTCCACTAAAAAGAACAAAGATCCCTTGGAAAAAAGGCTGAAATTGGGGGGCTGGCATAAGAAAAGTGCAAGCTGAGCCTGGAATATCTTAGGATACCAGATAGCAAGGAGATGTTCAAAGAATAACAAGACTCCTGAGTCAAAATAACATAGGAGTCATCTTAAAGGAGCTCCTTCTGGCCTAATCTGGGACAATGTGAACACCAAAATAAATATTATAAGAGATTATAATTCATGGAATAAAACAGGAAACCATGATCTGTATGAATATAATAAATGAATAAATGGAAAGTTTGATTAGGAAAGGGATATTTCATAATTTCACACCATGTCTCCACAAAACACTTATTAATTATAAAGGGGAGAAGAGTAAAAGATCAAAGTGAACATCATCAGTAATGGGAGAAATTAAAATCACATGGGACCTGAAAGTACACAATGAAAGGAACACTATCAATTCCTTGATATTCCTGCCAAAGATCTGGAATGTGAAGTTAATCAAAAGGAAAAAACAGAAAACCCCAATTGGCCTGTGATTCAAGAATCAAGATAATGAAAAAAAAAAAAAAAAAAAAAAAAACAACTAAGGAATTATTCCAGACTAAAGGAGACTAAATAGATATTACAGCTAAACACAGTGAGTGATTTTGAAATGGATCTTTTAATTATGAAAGACATTATTAGGAAAACTGGCAAAAATTGAATGGGGTTTGAGGATTAGATATAGGGATGTATCAATGTCAGCTTCCTAATTTTGATGGTTGTATTGTAGGAGATTGTTTTGTTTGTAGAAAAATACTGTGACAGTTTGAATTTAGCCAACCCCCCCAAAAAGATTATGTTCTTAAACTAATCTATTCCTGTTGGTGTGGTACCCTTTGATTGCACTAGACTCACTTTATTATTTATTTATTTATTCATTTACCCCCCCCCCCGCCTGTGCTCGCTGGGCCAGCCAACCACGCCATGCGGGCGGGCCCGCCCCCACCAGGAGGTCCTGGGAACCGAACCCGGGGCCTCCCATATGGTAAACGGGAGCCCCACCTATTGAGCCACAGCCGCCTCCCTAGACTCACTTTAGAACACTTGATTAGATTGCTTTTGATTGGACTACATCAGTGGGGCATGACTCAGGTTGATTTTCCTCCCTCTCGCTGGGTCTTATATAAACAGAGACACACAGGGAGAATGGAAGCTGCCATATTATACTCATCTTGCCATGTGAGAGAGGACTGCAGGAAAACAGAGAAGACCTGAGAGGTTGAGAGAGGCCCCAGTGTCTGGAACCAGAAGAGCACAGAAGCATGGAAAGAGGCCCGCAATGATCTGGACCCACGGAGCAGCCCACAGCTGAGGAGACAGAGCCTGCCATATGCCTGATTACCACATGGCAGGACACCAGGATCAACAGTAGCTGACTTTGGTGAGAAAGCATCTCTGATGGTGCCTTGATTTGGACATTTCACAGGCTCGGATCTATAAGCTTTATAAAAGCCAACCCACTTCTGGTACTTTGCATCAACAGTCTGTTGGCACACTAAGGCAAATACATACTAAGGTATTCCAGGCATCAGGCTAGTAACTTGCTCTCAAATTGTTCAGGGGGAAAAAAATTCCCTGATACTATATTACAACTTTTCTGTAAGTTTGAAATCATTTAAAAATTTTTAAATGTCTTAAAATAGAATGAGGGGTCGGATGTGGCTCAACTGGTTGGACGTCCGTCTCCCATATGGAGAGACCCGGGTTCGATCCCCGGGACCTCCCGGTAAAAAAAAAAAAAATAGGTAAATTTGTAAGTTATTTTATGGAAAAAGCCACAAAATATACCAGATATATGTAGAGGTTTGTATGTGTGTTGTTTTATTTTTTTGTTTTGCCTTGTTTTACTCTACAAAGCTAAAAATATATTAGCAGTGTTTATTTGGGTGAATGAGGATTAGGGACTTGGAGGAGAGGAAATGAAAGTTTTTCTTTTCATTATATACCTATCTATCTTTGTTTTACCATGTTATGTTTTGCTTTAATTTAAATTTTTTTAATGTTTAGCTTCATAAAGTAAAATCAGTACAAAATAAATTTTTTAAAAACTTTATTCAAATCCTAATATCTATTGGTATTTTCCAATACTATTATCCTTCCTTTCCCTGCTTTCCACCTGACTAGGCTAAGAGAAAAAATATTACCACTAAAGACCCAGTGCTTAGCACAGAGTCTGCCTACTGAGATGTAGCCAATGGTTATGTACAGTTGAATAAATGATGGAGCTCACAACTCATACATAGCCATTTCACAAATACATAATTTCAATATGGTTTTTTTCCAGGTATAGAAGACTTGTGTTTGTAGTCATGTCTGTGATGGGTAGACTATATTAAAGGTAACAAAACTCCTCTTTATGAAGATTCTAGAAGACTATACAAGCAGAGTTAGGGATTTCACCTGGAAAGATTGTGTGTATATGTATGGTTTGGGAGAGGGGGTTGGGAGAAGCATGAATGAAGTATGAGAAAAGGAAATAAATGCTGATTCACATTTAGCTCTTTTATACCAAAGCTTCATGTTTAGGACAATGGTCTTTGAAGAAGGTTTGCTTGGTAAATAGGGTTTATATATTCAGGGTCAATCACAAAGAATAGGTATATATGAAAGAAAGTGACATACATTATTCAAGATAAGAGATGCTTGAAGACAAAGTAAGTCCAAGTAATAGATACTGCTAAATGCTGAAGGGATAACATGATATCTTTCATGTTTGGGCTTGGTGCAAAGGCAGTGGGGTTTTAGTTTTTGAAGAGGAATCCTGTAACAAGCTCTCATTCTGAGAGTGTCACTGTGCCTTTTGCAGTCATTTAGCTATATCAGTAATTCTCATTTATTCCATCAGGGTGGCTATTTCATTGCCTTTATCAGAAGTACAAGAAAAGCAAATCAATAAGGTGGGGTGGTGAGAAACCAAGCCACAAAACTCTTTTGAGGTTATCTACGAAGCAGTATGAATTTTCTTTGAATTGATGTGTCACAGCAAGAGACTTGGCTGACTGATAGCTAAACCTTTCTCTGTCTTACTAGACAGTTAAGAGGCATTAAATCCACTAGACAATTGACATGGTCATGCTCAGATACAATGTAAGAATCGATTAAGACAAAATAGCATAATTATCTTAAGCATCAAAATGGAAAACATTTGGAAACAATGCCTATTGAGTCCTCTTTGCCTTTGTCATTATTCAAGAATGAAAGCACGAAGACAAATTAATGGCACAATATATGAGACAGACATAAAAACACTGAAACAAGTCTTAACTTCAAGGACTTCAGAGTTCTTGCATGATTTCCTGCAAGATTGCTTATCATTTGAAGAAAATCTGGCAAAGGGGTCAAATTGTACAGTTTGTCTGCAAAATTAGGTAACTAACATAGGATAAACTTTGTATACAGTATATAAGTTTTTTCAAACAGTATGTTCAATATGTTCTCAGGTGAAGGGACTCTAAATTTAAAGCGGTGGGTCTAAAGGTTGATCTGAAAAAATGTGAACAAATATATGGAGTATCTAAAAAAAAAAATTGGAAACACGGGGAAGATAGGCATTTGTTGTACTTTTTCAGATTAATAACTTGACCTAATGCTTTAAATTTAAAGTAGTTCACCTGAAAAGGTATCTGGAGGCTGAAGAAAAGCACACCAAGTGTATTATTTTAAAAGTATAGCTGAAATACTATATAAAATAAGTTTATACTGTTTCCCAGCTTTGTGGACAACTATATATTACACAGCACATAAACAGCACTAACCTCTTTCACCACCAAAAACGCAAAAATAAAAACAAAGTTCCAATAAAACAGCCCCTGAGACTAAATTTTAAAATGAGAACTTCCAAATATGGATCTATAAGAGCATAAAGGAGAACCTGAATCTTGCTTTGTAGAAGCCTCTTTGGCCTTTGAATGCTGAGCCACAGGGCACGGAGCCATGTGCACAGGCTGGTGTTAGCCAGGTAGGAACTAAGGTGTGAATCCAGTCAACCCAGGACATCCTAATGGAAAGTGACTAACATCCATTTCCCTTATCTTTATCAGGGACACCTTCCCTCAAAAATATAAGGTAAAAGAATGGCAGGAAGAGATGAAAAATGCATTTCATAGGAGTGCTTCTTTCTAGCATTTAGAAACATAAAAAGAGCCTTATTAGGCATGTCAAAACAATACTACCAGAGAAAATTTTCAGTTTTAGTTAAATTAAAAAACAGGACTGCAGAGCTTCCTTTTCAATATGTCAGAGGATGAGATAACTCTGGGGCCAGGAGAAAGCATTTTAAGGTGTAGATACAGAAATATAAGAGCTATCACCTTCTAAGTAGCTATATAGAATCCACAGTTAGAACCATTAAGATAGATAAATAATGCCAACTACTATTAGAACCACTTTTTCATGATCATGAAATTTCATTTTTCAGTTTCAGTGAGTACCTTTCCATAGTATAGGACTACAGTACCAATATAAAGAACTTATACAATGATCTCTCAACAGTTTCTACTGAGCCACCTAATTTAGAGTCATATGATTTATCCACAAACAATGTTATTACTGTGCTTAGAACTGTTTCATGTGTATATCAAAGAGTTGAACAGTTTATGCCAATGGATTTTGGGAAGCCCTGCTTTTATAAGTGAGTACTTATGGGACCCTATTAAATATGAGCACACACCTCTAACAGTGAGGCTTTAAATGATTTGCCTGAGCAATCAGGAAATTGGGAATTATGGTTATTTCTGCAATTCTCAGTCACCCTAATTCTAAACAACAGAATTAATTGCTAGACTTAGAGCACTTGACAGCCTGCCATTGTAGGTATTTGTATATATAAGCTTCCCAACCAGACCAGTAGTATCTGAACACTAAGATATATTAATTTCTCAATCCCTACATACTCACATAGTAGATGCTCAGAAATTATTTTTTGAATGAATGGACAACAATGATACTAGAGTCCAGTATTTGATAATCTCAACCATTCACAATGTGGTGGAGTACCAGAAAAAGTGCCCACCTCCCCCACCCCCAAAAAACATCAGAATATTAAAAGATTCTTAAGAGAGTCTCTGAGTTCTAAAATGAAGCATAAACTCCTTAAGGACAGAAGGCTTTTTGGCTTTGTTCACCTTAATATCTTCAGGGCCTAGCACTATGCCGGGCACATAATAGGTACTCAATAAAAATTTGTTGAGTGAATGACTAAATGAAGATTTATCAAGAATGAAAACAGTTGAATTCGGAAGTAGGAGCTAGTACCACTATAGACTGGCCCACGGACAGCTGTGACATATGCCAGCTGATGCCGTGATGACCATGAAAAGCATGTTTGAAAATGCAAAAGAACAGCAAACTGGAACTATTTCTTTCAGGAGCAAACAGATCTCAACCTCTCACACTATACCTTGGACACTACCGCTGCATGGCACAATTAACATTTGTATTAAGGATGCCGAGTTAAAAAAAAAAAAAAAGCAAAACATGTCTAGAACATAAAAGAAAGCAAAGAAGACCATGATGCACTAAAAGAGCTCTTGCATCCATTAGTGTTAAGTTTAAAATATTGGGTGGGAAACTTGTTTTGGGATAAGTTCAGGAGGTTACATGTGTTGGTTGTTCTCTATTTGACTCCCAGCTCCTTTCTCTACTCTGCCCATTCTGTGTGGGTGGTGGAGGGAGAGGTCCTCTAATTCTCTAGGCCCTGTGGCTTCAGGTCAGGTTCAGCCAATGGGAGGCACTATCAGAAAAATGGAGAACAGAAGAGACCAGTTGGAGGATTTCTTTCCTGTTCCGTCGCTGCCTACATTTTGGCACAAAATGATGTGATGACAGTAGCTGTTCAGCTGCCCCTCTTCTAGCCTCCAGTTTCAACTCTCAAGAGGCTTAGGCACCTCCATTACTTCCCTTCCCCCTTCAGGTGTGGGGGAGCTTATGGCTGGTCTATAGGTACCTAGACCTCTGTTGCTGACGTCCTTAACCCTGCCCACACCTCTGTAGAGAGGTCTGTAAGTAAATTCTCTCCAATAGTCCCCAGTAATTATGCCTTCAGTCAGGAATTTCTGACTGATACACCATAGAATAGAGTCAGACCATTCTACTTTGTTTAAGACTTAGAACAAATAGAGCAGGAACAAATCAATTATCAAACCAAAAAATCTCTATTTCCTAATAACCCATGAAAGCTAAGGCAACTTTAATCTTTCTAAAGGAATATTTGAGATACTTCTCCAAAATATTTTGAAATATTTCCATAAAGAGAAACAGAAAAAAGCACAAGGGTGAGCAAAATCAAAATAGTTTTTTTTTTAAAGATTTTATTTATTTATTCATTTATCCCCCCCTTGCTGCTTGTGCTCGCTGGGTCAGCTAACCATGCCGTGTGGGCGGGCTTGCCTTCACCAGGAGGCCTGGGGAACCGAACCCGGGGCCTCCCATATGGTAAACGGGAGCCCTACTGATTGAGCCACAGCCTCTTCCCTCAAAATAGTTTTAAAAAAGAAAAACATGGGTCTGGCTCAATTAATTTTCTTCTAGACCATGGAGGTAGTCCTTGGAATTGGTGGCAAATAGAATCAAGAGATGGAATAGGGGGCATTATATGACCTTCCACCATAAGAGAATAGAAGCCTGTCACTAGGCCAGGCCTCTTACCTGCCCTGCCTGGAGCAGTGGGAAGCACAGTGAATGGATCAAAGAAGTCCTGGATTGGGTTCTAACTCAAACTTTCTTAGGTGGATCATCTTGATTAAGTAACTTAGCCAGTCTGAACCTCAGATTTCTTAAATAGGATGAATAAGATCATATTAATTCCTCATGATGAGGATTATTCTAACCTCTTGGGGATGACACTTACACATTTCCAGGTTTGGTAACATTTTTTCAATGCTCAGTCCTCAAAGAGTATGGCTATTTTTCAAATCTCTCCATTTGGGTTGAAACATTTGCCTCCTTCCATCTGGAAAACTCTGATTCTTCCAATGGAATGGCATTAGCTAGACTTGAGAAAATTCTACATGTATTAGAATAAACATATTGTGAACCAAAACTCCAGGATATTACTTAATATGTAGGTATTCTTAAATATGGACCAACACTTCTTCCAAAGTGCTGTTGGGGTATGATTTTTAAAACATAAAGAGGCAGAATCTGAACTAATATATTTTATTTCAAATGAAGCTCTTTAATTTCTCATATGCTTTTGAAATGTGATGTTTGTCTACTTTGTGAAACTTTCTCCCAGCTCCCTGGAAAGCCAGGAAAAATCTTAAATAATTGTATCATCAGTGCTTTCTGAATTCCATTACTTTGGGCTATTTCAGTTGGATAAATGTGCTGCCTACAAATAATATTTTCTTTACTCTGCTCTTCAAACTACTGTGTTTTCTGCTGTCAAAGCCAAGAATTGCAAAGCTACCTTGTGGCATGGGGAATGCTACTCTATGGTTATTTGTTATTAAAGGACTTCTATTGCAGAAAAGTGAAAACATTGAGGAGATAAATTACAAAAAAGGAGGATAAACTGAAAAGGCAAAGGAAAAATGCATTTCAGAGCTGGTCCTTTATTCTATTCTACCACATCACAATCCTTAAAATTGAGGCACTCTTTCTCCATCAGAATTTTCATTGGTAGAGTATTAATCAAAGTAAAAGAAATAAAAATATCTTGGAAATGAGGTTGGCAGGTTGGAGTTTTAAAAGTATCACACAGGAGTGCTCATTCCTCATGCTGCACAAACAGCCACAATTTCACCTACTACTTGGACCTCTGAGGAGTGTCAAGAAGGGCAGATGGGGAAAATGGTGGAGTAGGCCGCTCCAGGAAGCAGTCCTTCCACCAGAGTGACTATTAAACAGGCATGAACTACCTGAATCAGCTATTTCAACACTCGAGTCCAGTAGAACTCTATACAGTATCCAGGGAAAAGAGGGAAGAGGCTGGTAAATTACAGTAAATACCAGTAAATTATTCTCTCTGTGCAGCAGTTACTATCACCCAGCCCTTATACTAACTACAGGCAGCAGTGGGATCCAGAACCTGATGTAGCTTGCTGATGCCAGAAAAGGACATAAAATTCCACTTCCACAAGATCTGTGGTAGGTATGGGCCAATTGCTGATCATGGCTTTTGATTAGTGGCTTTGGATTGCTGGAGACCTGGCTCTGAGCACAGCCATTGTTCTGACCCATCCCAGACAAAGGCAGCAGAGGAGACTTAAGATGGTATGCTGCCTCAGAGCTGTGGAGGACAGCTGAAAGGCTGATTTGCTGGCAGGTCAAGAAAGTGCAACTTTAGGAGTTGTGGAAGAAGTTCCTGGCATACTTCCTGGCCCCTCCCTCATCCCCTTTCCAGGGCTGTTTGGAGCTGGCAGGCACTCCCTTTATGGGTACCTGGCTTGTTCCAGCTGTCTCTCAGAATTTGCCCCCCAGGAAAAAGCAGCTTGAGACAGTGAAAGTAGCCTAAGAAACAATAGAGGCCAGGAGCCTATGACAAAGGCTAAACTGCTAAAGTCCCACAGAACACCTAGGAGAGGGAGAAGTTCTGTTTCCTGCGATGTGGAGGGGGCATTCAAACTCCTGAAAACAGGTGAACTCCTAGGTCCACTAGGAAGCACAAGCCCAGGACAAGATACAGGCCCAGAAAAGACAGGGAGGATCCTGCCATTTGCATTTACCTTGGGCAGACCTTCCTTATAGGAGAGCTGAAAGTCAAGAAAATCTCTGTCATATCACCACCTGGTTACAAACTCAAGAGACAGACATCGAATGGAATGAATCCCAGAATTGACACTTTAAAATGTTACAATGAACATATGTAACAAAAGATTATAAGACAAAGAAATGGGAAATGATGATCTATCCGAAGGAAGAGGATAAAAATCCAGAAAACACCAACAAAGAAGACAAGACTGTGGACATACTGGACAAAGACTTTAAAAATATGATCTTTAGCATGCTCAAAGAGATGAAGGAAAATACAGAGAACTAAAGGATATTAGGAAAACAATGAATGAATAATATGAGAATCTCAATAAAGAGACAGAAATTTTAAAAACGAACCAAACAGAACTACTGCAGTTGAAGGCCACAATAACTGAAATGAAAAATTAATAGGATGATTTCAACAGTACATTGGAGCTGGCAGAAGAAAGAATCAGTGAACTTGAAGACAAGACAACTGAAATGGTCAAGCTGAGGACAGAAAAAAAAGTTACAAAAACTGAAAATAGCCTGAGAGACCCAGGGACACCATCAAGTTTAGCTATATACACATTATAGGAGTCCCAGAAGGAGAAGAAAGAAAGAGAAGGGCAGAAGGAATATTAAAAGAAATAATGAGAGAAAACTTACCAAACTTAGCAAAATACTGTATATAAACATCCAAGAAGCCCAGACAAACTTGAAGAATCAGGATAAACTGTGACATACTGATCAAACTTTCAAATTAAGGGACAAGGTAAGAGTTCTGGAAACTGCAAGAGAAAAGCAATTTCTTATGTACAAGGGAGTCCCAACTAGAATAAGTGCCAGTTTCTCATCAGAAACCAAAGAGGCAAGAAGGCAGTGGGTCAAAATACTTAAAGTGCCAAAAGAAAAAAACTGCCAACTAAAAATTTTATATCCAGTGATATTTTCTTTCAAAAATGAGGGAGAGATTAAGACATTGTAAGATGAACAGAAGCTGAGGGAGTTCATCACCACTAGACCTGCCCCACAAACAATTCTAAAGGGAGTTCTTCAGACTGAAAAGAAGACTCTAGACAGTGTTCAAAGCAAAATAAAGAAATAAAGACCAATGATAAGGTAATCATTTGAGTAGTTATAAATACCAGTACTATAATGCAAATGCATAATAAGTAATCAATTTATGGTTTTGTACATATAATGCATAGAAATATAATTTGTCAAGTACCCAAAAAGGTGGGAGAATGGAGGGGTATATGGAAAGTATACATATATGCTAATGAAGTCAAGTTGGTATTAAATATAATGTTATATAGAGAGAATGTTAATTTTTTTTTTTAAGGAGGTACCAGAGATTGAACTCAGGACCTCATATGTAGGAAGCAGGCATTCAACCACTGAGCTACATCTGCTCTCAAAGGATATTAAATTTTAACCTTATGGTAACCACAAAGAAAATAATATGAAAATTATATCCAGATAGGAATGAGAAGAGACTCAATATGGTACAATACAAAAAATCAAATAAATATGGAAGTAGGCATTAATGGAATAATTGAGGGACAAAAAAGGTATAAGATTTACAAAGACTAAATAGCAAATGGAAGAAGAAAGTACTGCCTTATCAGTAGTAACTTCAAATATAAATGGATTAAACTCCCCAATCAAAGGGAAGAATTGGTAGACTGGATAAAAAGAAGCATACCCAACTATTTGGTATCATATCTAAAAGAGACCCACCTTAAATTCAAAGACATAAGTGATTGAAAGTGAAATGATGGGCTAGTGATACTAATATCAGGTAAAATAGACTTAAAAAAAAAACAGTTATGAGGGACAAAGATGGGCATTATATACTGATAAAGGGTTCAAGTCAATAAGCTGTAACAATTATAAATATATATATACCTAACAGCAGAGCCCCAAAATATATGAAGCAAATACTGGCAGATTTGAAGAGAAAAATAGATGGTTCTACATTTATAGTAGGAGAATTTAACACATTCTTTCAATAATGGATAGAATATATAGAAAGAAGATCAATAAGGAAATAGTAGACTTGAATGATATTCAAAACCAACTAGTCCTAACAGACATATATAGAACAGTTCACCCAGCAACCACAGGACACACAATCTTCTCGAGTGTGCATGAATCATTCTCTAGGATAGAGCATATGTTAGGTCACAAAACAAGTCTCAAAAACTTAAAAAATATTGAAATCATATAATGTATCTTCTCTGACCACAATGGTATGAAGCTAGAAAACAATAACAGATGGAGAAATAGAAAATTCATAAATATGTGGAAATTAAACAATATACTCTTAAGCAACCAATGGGCTAGAGGGGAAAACACAAGGGAAATTAGGAAATATCTTGAGGTGAATGAAAATGAAAATAGAACATACCAAAAATTATGGGATGCAGCAAAGTAGTGCTGAAAGGGAAATTTATAGCCCTAAAGACTTACATTTAAAAAGAAGAAAGATTCCAAATCAGAGAACTTACCTCAAAACTGGAAGAACTAGAAAAAGGAGAACAAACTAAACCCAAAGGTAGGCAAAAAAAAAAGGAAATAATAAAGATGCGAGTGGACTATGCATAATGTGAACCTCATAGAAAGCTTCTGATACCCTCTGAGTATCGGGAAAAGTAAGGGAGAGGAGTTGTTAATGACGCGACTTCTCCGGTTAACTGAGCTGATCCACCTGCCTTTCTCACCTAGTAAATCAACCCCTATATTTGGTTCCCTCTTTGAAACAGGTGTCTTGGTTAACTAGATCTATTTTATTATGAACTTTAAAAATGAAATTTATTGCTCTAAATTCATAGCAGGTGCCTTAGTTTTTGCTTTGTGTCAAACCATTCCATATCAGAATTTCCCTTGCTTTACTATAGAGAATTGGCTTTAAAATGTGTTTTTTTTTTTTAAATGTACAATGTCTTAATTAATTTGATGTGAAATAAGGATGGATTATGCATGTTTGGGTAAATGAAAGCTGTATCTTATTTGATCTGTCCTTTACAAAATAAAGTTCCCTGAATATTAAAAAAAAAAAAAAAAGATCAGAGTGGAGATAAATGAAATCAAGGATAAGAAAACAAGAGAGAATCAACAAAACCAAAGTTGGTTCTTTGAAAAGATCAGTAAAATTGACAACCCTTCAGCTAGTCTGATGAAGAAAAAAGAGAGAAGAAACAAATGACTAAAACTTGAAATGAAAAGGGGACATTACTACCAATCCCACTGAAATAAAAAGGACTATAAAATGATACTATGACCAACTGTCTGCCAACAAATTAGACAACTTAGGTAAAATGGGAAAATTTCTAGAAACACACAAACTACCTACACTGACTGAGAAGAAATAGATCTCAGCAAAGAGATTGAATCAGTAATCAAGAACCTCCTAACAGAAAAGCCCGAGACTAGGTTGCTTCACAGGGGAATTTTACCAAACATTCCAAGAAGATTTAATGCTAGTCTTTTTCAAACATTCCCAAAAAACTGAAGAAAAGGAACACTCTCTAATTCATTTTGTGAGGCCAACATCACTGTCACACCATAGCCAGATAAAGATACCATAATAAAAGAAAATTACAGATCAATATCTTTTATGAATATAAATGCAAAATTCCTCAACAAAATATCAACAAACTGACTCCAACAGTACATTAAAAGAATTATACATCATGATCAATTGGGATTTATTCCAGGTATGCAAGGGTGATTCAACATAAGACAATCAATTAATGCAATACACCACACCAACAGGATGAAGGAAAAAAACAAATGGTCATCTCAATTGATGCAGAAAAGGCATTTGACAAAATCTAGCACTCCTTCTTGATAAAACCATAGGCATAGAAGGAAACTCCTAAATATGATAAAGGGCACATATGAAAAACCCACAGCTAACATCATACTCAAAGGTGAAAGATTAACAGTTGTCCCTCTAAGATCAAGAACAAGACAAGGATGCCAACTGTCATCACTGTTATTCAGCATTATACCGGAAGCTTTAGCCAGAGCAGTTAGGCAAGAAAAAGAAAAGGTATCCAAACTGAAAAGGAAGAAGTAAAACTTTCCCTCTTTGCAGATGGCATGATCCTATATACAGAAATTCCTGAAAAATCCACAACAAAGCTCTTAGAGCTAATAAATGAATTCAGCAAAGTGATGGTACAAGATCACCAAAAATCAGTAGTGTTTCTACACACCAGTTATGAGCTATTGGAAGAAGAAATTTTTAAAAATACATTTACAATAGCAACTAAAAGAATCAATATATAGGAATAAATCTATCCAAGTATGTAAATGACTTATACACAGAAAACTACAGAACACAGCTGAAAGAAATCAAAGACCTAAATAAGTGGAAGAACATTCTGTGCTCATGGATTGCAAGACTAAGTATTGTTAATATGTCAATTCTACCCAAAGCAATTTATAGATTCAGTGCAATCCCATTCAAAATTCCAACAGTCTTCTTTGCAGAACTGGAAAATCCAATGATCAAATTTATATTCAAGGGTAAGGGGCCCCAAATACTCCAAGCCATCTTGAAAAAGAAGAAACGTAATTGGAGGACTCACACTTCCTAATCTTAAAACTTATTACAAAACCACAGTAATCAAAACAGCATGATACTGGCACAAGGACAGGCATATAGACCAACAGAATCAAAACAGCTGAGGAATCAACTCTCACAATTATGGCAAAATGATTTTTGACAAGGCTTCCAAGTCCATTCTATTGGGAAACAAAAGTCTCTTCAACAAATGGTGCAGGGAGAATTGGATATCCATATGCAAAAGAATGATGGAGGACCCCTATCTCACACCATGTATTATTCAGCCAAAAAGGGGTGCTGATGCAAAGTACCAGAACTCTGTTGGCTTTTATAAAGGATATTTATTTGGGGTAGAAGCTTACAATCCCAAGGCCCTAAAAAGTCTATCTCAAGATACCATAAGAGATACTTTCTTACCCAAAGTCATTGGACACGTGTTGATGCAAGATGGTGGGCGATGTCTGCGAGGGTTCAGCCTTCCTTCTTTCCTCTTAAGGTGCCATGGTCCCAGCTTCTTCTGATCTCAGCTGTAGACTGGCATAAGGCTTGTCTCTCTCCCTGAGGCTCATTTCTTTCTGGGCTCAGCTGCTCTGATCTCTTCACAATGTCAGCTGTAGCCGATCAGGCTCAGCTCTCTTCCTGAGGCCTCTGCCGTATCTAATAAACTGTCTCTATTCCTCTGTGTTTTTCTCCTGTGTATCTACTTCCATATGCTCTTGATTTATATAGCCAACCAAAGTGGGCAGGGACTCAACTCTGCACACCCTAATAACAGATCAAAGCCCTAATCGTCACATAATTTAATCAAAGCCATCTCAGCTGAATCTAATACAATCAAAGGGTATCACACCCAGAGGAACAGACCAGTTTACAAACAATCAATATCTCCTTTTTGGAATTCATAAATAATATCAAAATGCTACACACCATATAGAAAAATTAACTCAAAATGGATCAACAACCTAAATATAAGAACCAGGACTATAAAACTCCTAGAACAAAATGTATGTAAGCATCTTCCAGGGTATTGTTAGGCAATGGTTTCTTAGATTTTACACCCAAATCACAAGCAATAAAGAAAAAATAGATAAATGAGACCTCATGAAAATAAAAACTTTTGTGCATCGAAAGACTTTGTCATGAAAGGGAAAAGAAAACCTACACTGTGGGAGAAAATATTTGGAAACCACATATCAGATAAAGGTTTAATATCCAGAATGTATAAAGAAACCTACAACTCAACAATAAAAATCAACCCAATTAAAAAATGGGCAAAAGACTTGACATTTCTCCAAAGAGTGGAGAAATGGTCCAAAGCATATGAAAATATGCTCAATATTGTTAATTATTAGGGAAATGCAAATCAAAACCACACTATACCATTTCACACTTGCTAGAATGGCTACTATTTTTTTAAAAAAATTTAAAATCATTGGAGATGTGGAAAAATAGGAACACTGATTCATTGCAGGTAGAAAAGTAAAATGGTGCAGCTGCTGTGAAAGACAGTTTGGTGGTTGCTCAGAAAGCTAAGTATAGAATTACCATGTGACCTGACAATCCCACTACTAGGTATATATCCCAAATAATTGACAGCAGGGACTCAAACAGATATTTGCACACAGATGTTCATAGCGGCATTGTTCACAATTGCCAAAAGATGGAAGCAACCTAGGTGTCCATCAACCGATTAATGGACCAACAAAATGTGTTATATACATTCAATGGAATATTATTCAGCATTAAAAAGGAATGGAATTCTGGTTCATGTGGCAACATGGATGAAACTTGAAGACAGTATATTGAGTGAAATAAGCCGGACACAAAAAGACAATTATTGTATGATTTCACTGATATGAAATAATTAGATTAATCAAATTCATAGAGTTAAAATCTAGAATATAGGTTATCAGGGGCTGGGCTAGAGGTAGGGGATGGGGAGTTAATGCTTAATTTATACAAAAATTCTATTTGGGTTGATTGTAAAGTTTTGGGAAAGGATAGTGGTAATGGTAGCACAACATTCCGAATGTAATGTACAGCATGAAATATTTTTGAATGTGGTTAAAAGGGGAAATTTCAGGTTTTATATATATTACTAGAATAAAATTTTTTAAAAAATTCTATGAAACTGCATAACACAAACAGAACCCTAAGGTAAACTATGGACTATAGTTTATTGTACAATTATAAAATGTGCTTTAATCATTTGTAACAAATGTACCACACCAATGCAAGGTGTTAATAGGGTGGTATATGGGAATCCTGTATTTTAGGCATGATTGTTCTGTAAACCCACAACTTCTTTAATAATAAAAAAAAGTATTATCAAGACATGAATCCCAAATGAAACTAAAATAAATTATCAGGGTAGTAGGGGAAAGAAAACAATAACTTTACAGCAGAATAAGTCTGATGTAGTATTTAAACAAAACACATTTCAACAGAAATGTGAGAACAATTATCATTGTACATTTAATAGAGATTACATTAGCGTCTAAAGACGTTAAAACCTTAATTTAGATTTTATTCTGCTTTTATTTATGTCGACAGGCTGGTCACTGTTTTAAAGGAATACTAGAAGCCCTTTTAAAAAATTGGACAGTGTTGACACTTGTTCTTTATGGACAATAATACTTTCACCTCCCAAATTTAAATTCTGTTTTCCATAATATATTTTCAAGACAGTAGTTGGCTTAAAAAGGCACAACACATAAAAATTATAGCACTAGTGGCATACATTTATCCTGCAGCAGGCAATGTGAAGAGAACTTTTTGTACATTATTTTAATTTTTCCTTATGATCCTGGAATTTCACAAGGTGGACATTATGATCCCCCAAGGTAAGTAAAGGCAAGGAAAGTGAGGCTTAAAGAGGGTAAGCAATTTGCCAAAGTTCACAGGACAAAAAAGAGATGGGAATTGGATTCAAGTACAAGTACATCTTGTTCTCCTCCCTTTCCTCTTTATTTCCTCTTACAATTAAAAAGATTAAAGGCACAACAAATGACCATATTTGATTATTAGAAAATAAATACTGGTTTCAACTATAACCATGGAATCATACATGTTACTTCATACAGAATACATTTACAAACAATTCAGTAAAATTCTTACTCTCCAGGCTTACAGATTCCTTTGATATCCTCAGCTGAAACAAAATTTTTCAATCTTTTCTTTATTATTGGCACCCCTAAAGGGCCTTTTACGGCATTTTTTTTTTTACTCTTTTTTTTTTTAACTTTATTTTGTACATTTAATAAATGAAAACATAAACAATTAAAAACTAAAAAGTAAACACAGATGAATAAATATATACATTTCTCAATTAAATGTAATGGATACATGTAAATTTTTGTTTTTAATCAAACATATTACACAATATATTTGGTTCATAGTAACGCATTCATACAGTATTTGTCCTTTTGTGTCTGGCTTGCTTCACTCAACATAATGTCCTCAAGGTTCATCCATATTGCCATATGCTTTATGACTTCATTTCTTCTTACAGCTGCATAATATTCCTTCGTGTGAATAGACCACAGTTTGTTTATCCATTCATCTGTTGATGGACACCTGGGTTGTTTCCAACTTTTGGCAATGGTGAATAATGTGGCTATGAACATCGGTGTGCAGATGTCTGTTCGTGTCACTGCTCTCAGTTCTTCTGGGTATATACCCAGTAGTGGTATTACAGGGTCACATGGCAAGTCTATATTCAACTTCTTTAGGAACTGCCAAACAGTCCTCCATAGTGGTTGTACCATCCTGCATTCCCACCAACAGTGAAGAAGTGTTCCTATATCTCCACATCCTCTCCAACACTTGTAGTTCTCTGTCTTTTTAATAGTGGCCATTCTGATAGGTGTGAAATGATATCTCATTGTAGTTTTGATTTGCATTTCCCTAATCATGAGTGATGTTGAGCATTTCTTCATGTGTTTTTTTGCCATTTGTATTTTTTCTTCGGAGAAATATCTATTCAAGTCTTTGGCCCATTTTTTAATTGGGTCATTTGTCTTTTTATTGTTGAGTTGTAACATCTCTTTATATATCCTGGATATTAAACCCTTATCAGATATGTGATTTCCAAATATTTTTTCCCATTGAGTTGGCTGCCTTTTCACCCTTCTGACAAAGTCCTGTGAGGTGCAAAAGTGTTTAATTTTGAGGAGGTCCCATTTATCTACTTTTTCTTTTGTTGCACATGCTTTGGGTGTGAGGTCCAAGAAACCACCACCTACTACAAGGTCTTGAAGATGTTTCCCTACATTTTCTTCTAGTAGTTTTATGGTCCTGGCTTTTATATTTAGACCTTTGATCCATTTTGAGTTGATTCTTGTATAGGGGGTGAGATGGGATCCTCTTTCATTCTTTTGGTTATAGATATCCAGTTCTCCCAACACCATTTGTAGAAGAGACTGTTTTTTCTCACCAGCGTGGGCTTGGTAGGTTTGTCAAAAACCAGTTGACTGTATAGGTGAGGGTTAATTTCTGGATTCTCAATTCTATTCCACTGTTCGATATGTCTATCTTTATGCCAGTACCATGCTGTTTTGACCACTGTAGCTTTGTAATATGTTTTAAGGTCAGGCAGTGAAATTCCTCCCACATTGCTCTTCTTTTTTAGAATACTTTTGGCTATTCGGGTGCACTTACCCTTCCAGATGATTTGGTAATTGTCTTCTCTAATTCTGTAAAGTAAGCTGTTGGGATTTTGATTGGTTTTGCATTGAATCTATATATCAGTTTGGGCAAGATTGACATCTTCACGATATTTATTCTTCCAATCCATGAACACGGAATGTCTTTCCATTTGTTTAGGTCTTTTAAGGCATTTTTTTCCTTAATCATACCCCATGAAATTTTAATATCACAGCTATAACATATGTCTGTTTATGAGCTATATATATATAGTTGCTTTATACATAAAAAGAGTAAGATTTTATCGCCCCCTCCCCCAGAATGAATTTTTCCCATTTGGGGGCTACAAAATGCATAATATAGAGAATTTATGTATTTGTTTATTTCTTCAAAACCTCCCACCCCACTGACTATTCCTTCAAATTGCACGCATTAAGGCTTACATTTTTAGCTTAAAGTTTTTTAGCTTAAAATGCAAATACATAGAAGATGTTGACAAACCACTCTCACTCATTTAAAATAGACTGGAAAGCTAGTTTGGTAAAGCAAAGAAGGAAAAAGTGAGGGTACTCCATACTGGAGTGGGGAGAAATGAGAAGAACACAGAATCTCTGATGTCCAATTGCCTGTATCACAATTGTGCTTCAGTCTAGTCTTACTGAATATATTAACATGAAGTGAGCCTTTCAGGAAAAGATGCTAGCTCCCATTCACTACGAACAAGAAAACACAGTCATAAGCCACCTCAGAGACCATCACCCTATTGATCATTGTGTAAATATTAGGTTTCCTGCCTGTGAAGAATTTGCTGTTTGGTTCCTTTCAGGCCTGTGTGCATATTCCCAACTGCTACATGGCCAAGAACAAGTAAGTTTATGTAATGTTCCCAAAAACTACTCGACACCATGGCTCATTTTAACCCAGGTATGAATAGAAGACTGAGATGAATTCACAAATACTGCTTTCACATGCCCTGTAAAATATAATTTTTTTTTTTTCTGCTAGAAAACCAAAATGGTCTTAACCATTGGAGTAATTATAACTCACAATCATAATTTAGAGTTAGCTCTGGTTGTGTCTAAATTCACATGGGGAAATAAATCACTCAATTTATTGGAACATTGGAATAATTAACTTCAAAAAATCCATACAATTTTAGCAATCCTAGAAAATATGGTGACTCCAAATAGAAATCAGCAGTAGATCATTTAATAAGACGACAATAATCTCCTGCCATTTGTTAGTCACCTACTTAAAATGCCAATGTACTTCATTTAACACTTTTAAAATATTACCTCTTTAATCCCTTTTGCAATCTTATGAAATAAATATTTGTATCCTCATTTACAGGGGACGTACATTCAGAGAGAACAGGCAATTTTCCTGAAACCACTCAGAAGTGGAGGAGGGGGGGGTTCAAACTTGTGTCATCTGAAGTGCATGTTCTGCCACCTCAAGCCACTGAAATTATCTCAGTGAAATGGGGTAAAATACATCTGCTAACTTTAAATTTTCAATCAAATGAGAAATGTTAGATAAATGGAGACATCATCATGGATATGATGTGTAAAATATTTTGAGATTTTGCCTATGAGAAGCTACTGTTTAGATGATCTCAGCTGCAGGATTGCTTTATTGATTTATTTTTAAATAAAATATCTTCAATGTAGGTATTGATCAGAATTTTCTGACTTTAAGGACTGTGAAACATATTTATGTGTATAGGGCCTTGGTAAATGATAAACAAAGTGGTGACTGCTTCACACAAATATGGTTGCACTTTGCAGAGGCTGGAACCGTTTTCCCGAATCACCTACATCATTCTTTCCCCACCACTGTCATTGAACCATATAACCAAAGGGGCTCCCGTGTAAAAGGATGGCCCTTTGTTTACATTTTCCCATGTATTTTATACATGTATACAGCATCTCCTACATGACAAGATAATGGAAACCAGAACTAGAATAGAAAAAAAGAGAGGAAAATTTTAAGAAACCATTTTATAGAGGAGGCAACCCAAGTCCAAAGAGGTAAAGTGGTTGCCCAAAGTCCCGCAGTTAAGAGCAGTGTTGTAGATCCAGGACCAAGACCTGGGTCTCCTAACTCCTGAACCAGTACTTTTCTTCATGTAGTGCACTGTTGCTGAGTAGAACAATAGGCTTGAAATTACAACAAAATTGGACAAAAAATTACATCATCAATTATAAAACTTCTCTGTGAAGGTTGACCTAATATTTAAATTAGTTAAACACACTGACAAAAATAAAATAATTTTAGCTTTTAAATTATTAAACTAGTTATGTTTACTATGTTCCAAATGGGTTGTAAAACATCCCTAAACCCTAACATTGTGAATAACTCCAAAAGAGATGACTGAAATTGTTCTCACACATGAAGTAATATGTACATGTGAAGTAATGTACATGTGTAAAATGTACATTACAATAAAGATGTTTTCATCTAATTTCCTGAAGATTTCAGATGTTTGTTTAGCCTTTTTAAACTGGAAAATTCCTCAACTGACATATCTTATTCAGAAAATGTTTTCCAAATAAAGAATCCAAGTCATAAAATTCTGAATCCGTAAGCTTACATGCCTCTAACATCAGCCAGTGTTTCATAGCATTAACTTGACAGAAATGAAAGCATTTTATCAATGAATCATTTTTAAAATGTTTGTGTAGCTTCCAATGAAATTCTTATTTAATTAAGCTCTCCTGTGAAGTGAGAAAGCATTCTATATCAGATCTTCTTTGAAAGATTTTGTCAGATTTCTATTAAGACAAATGCATACAAATGTTATATTTAAAAATATCTTATATTGTATAAGATATAATTGTGAAGATTGCTAAAAATTTGCAACATAATGACATTTCACCTTTCCAGTGTTCTGCTATTTGAAACTAATTTTAAAGCTAACAATCCAGGCATTTATACGTATTTTAAATATTAATAAAATAATCATGTAGAGCCAGCCCTTTCTAGAAGATATATCATAGGATTTTAACAACATTTAGAAATCAAACAAAATTTTAAGCAAAAATCCATGTTAACATTTAGATCGTGCAGATTCTATTGCCTAAAACAGCCAGTGATTAAATCCCAAAATGTTAGGCTCATCTAAATGGAAGAAAAAAAGCCAAGTGCCAATCATGCCTGCTTCTTTAACTTATACATACATTTCCAAGATCACTGTAAATTGTCAAACCTCATCACATTAAAAAAAAAAAAAAAAAAAAACCTAGTAGGAAAAATAACACTATCATGATCTGCCTAGCATGGTATGAAATCTGTACGATTATACAAAATTAGAGCCAAAGCCAAATATACTTACACATACATTTCTATCATTTTGGAACTAATCCACCATTTGTAATTTGTTACTTACCTAGAAGCATGTTTCTTAGCAATAGTCAGCTCAGGTAGTCTGCAATTTCTCTATAATAAATGTATTAAGAGCTGAGAAGCGTTTTAACCTGCCACAAATTTTATTACAGACTGAGTGTGAGCCTTCCCAAATTCTTCCTTGTATCCTAAGCTTGCTGAAATTCTGGACCAACTACACTCACTCACTGTGTACCTCGTTTGAAACAAACAATACAGTGACTGTCAGTAGATGTTGCCTCTTTAGTCTACAGTCAACAAAAAAATTATGGAAAGGCAGGTTACTTCACTGGAATTTGAGATGTAAATTCTGAATTGATCAGGCTGTTTCTTTAAAATTCTAAGTAATTCTTCTATTCAATTCACTAAGAAAAAAATCTCAATTTCTGCAAATAAGTTCATAAAATCATGTTTAAAAATATAACTACCCTCTTTCTTCCCCAATGTTTTCCTTCTTTAAGAATTTAAACACATTTCACTATAAACTAAAAAGAAACTCTGCTACAAAATAAACTTGCATTTTTTTAACAGATCAATTTTATTGATTCATATTAATAAAGCATAAATCATCCAAAGAGTACAATCAGTGGTATTCGGTGTAATCACATATTTGTGCATTACCCTAATCTTTCAACATCCCAATAATAATAATAAACAAAAACCAAAAAACAAAGAAACTCATCAATCTCATATGCCTCGCTTGCCATACATAGCTATTCTTTTTCCTTCTCTCCAGTATATTTGTATTTATATTTTGTAAAAACAGTGTTATATATGTAATATTTCCCATATTCGTGTTTTACATGAGGTTTTACGATCTTATACAGTCCCATGTTAACAGTGTTTCACAATACTAACTTGACAGAAAAGGAAGCATTTTATCAATGAATGGTTTTTAAAATGTTTGTGTAGCTTCCAATGAAAGTCTTATTTAATTAAGCTTGTCTATAAAGTGAGAAAGCATCCTTTTGGCGATATACATAATCTTAGACTTTCCCTTTCAACCACTGTCATAACCACACAAAAACACTGCTAGTTACAAACATCATGATATACTTTCACCATTTTTATTCATTTCCAAAGATTTACAAACAACCTTTTTAACAATTCTGCACAGATTAACTCTCAGCTTTCCATTCTTTACCCTCCTTCTATTTTCTGGTGACCTATATTCTAACTTTTAACTCCATGAGTTTATACAATATATTTAGTTCATGATAGTGCAATCATACTGTATTTGTCCTTTTGTGTCTGGCTTGCTTCACTCAACATAATGTCCTCCAGGTTCATCTATGTTGTCATATGCTTCACGACTTCATTTCTTCTTACTGCTGCATATCATTCCATTGTGTATATACACCACAATTTGTTTGTCCATTCATCAGTTGATGGACACCTGAGTTGTTTCCAGCTTTTGACAATCGTGAATAATGCTGCTATGAACATCGGTGTGCAGATGTCTGTTCGTGTCTCCGCTTTCAGTTCTTCTGGGTATATACCTAGTAATGATATTGCCAGGTCACATGGCAAGGCTATATTCAACTTCCTTAGGAACTACCAGTCTTCCACAGTGGCTGTGCCATTCTACATTCCACCAACAGCGAATAATCGTTCCTATCTCTTCACATTCTCTCCAACATTTACAGTTTTCTGACTTTTTAATAGCGGCCAGTCTAACAGGTGTAATGATATCTCATTGTAGTTTTGATTTGCGTTTCCCTAATTGCTAGTGATGTTGAACATTTTTTCATGTGTTTCTTTGCCATTTGTATTTTTTCTTTGGATAATTGTCTTCAAGTCTTTTGCCCATTTTTTAATTGGGTAGTTGGTCTTTTTATTGTTGAGTTGTATGATCTCTTTTTTTAAGATTTTATTTATTTATCTATTTATCCCCCCTTGCTGCTTGTGCTTGCTGTGTCCATTTGCTGTGCGTTTTTCTGTGTCTGCTTGTCTCTCTTTGTTGGGTCGTCTTGCTGCGTCAGCTCACCGTGCTGCGTGGGCTGGCTTGCCTTCACCAGGAGGCCCCAGGAATCGAACCCGGGGCCTCCGATGTGGTAAACGGGAGCCCTATCGATTGAGCCACATCCACTTCCCATGTATCAATCTCTTTGTATATCATGGATATTAAACCCTTATTGGATATGTGATTGCCAAATATTTTCTCCCATTGAGTCAGCTGCCTTTTCATCTTTTGGACAAAGTCCTTTGAGGTACAAAAGTGTTTAATTTTGAGGAGGTCCCATTTATCGATTTTTTCTTTTGTTGCCTGTGCTTTGAGTATAAGGTTTAAGAAACTACCGCCTATCACAAGATCTTGAAGATGTTTTCCTACATTTTCTTCTAGGGGTTTTATGGTTGTTGCTTTTATATTTAGGTCCTTGATCCATTATGAGTTAATTTTTGCATAAGGTGTGAGATAGGGGCCTTCTTTCTTTCTTTTGGATATGGATATCCTATTCTCCCAGCACCATTTATTGAATAGACGTCTGGCCCAGCTGGGAGGGCTTAACAGCCTTGCCAAAAATTAGTTGACTGTAGATGTGAGAGTCTATTTCTGAGCTCTCCGTTTGGTTCCATTGGTCAATGTGTCTGTCTTTATGCCAATATCATGCTGTTTTTACCACTGTAGCTAAGTAATATGCTTTAAATTCAGAAAGTGAGAGTCCTCCAACTTTGTTCTTCTTTTTTCAAAGATCTTTTTGGCTATTTAGGGCCCCTCACCCTTCCAAGTAAATTTGATAATTGGTTTTTCCACTTCTGCAAAAAAGGCTCTTGGAATTTTTATTGGAACTGCATTGAATCTGTAAATCAGTTTGGGAAGAATTGACAGCTTAATGATATTTAGTTTTCCTATCCATGAACACAGAATGTCCTTCCCTTTATTTAAGTCTTCTTCAGTTTCTTTTAGTATTGTTTTGTAGTTTTCTGAATACTAGTCCATTATGTCCTTGGTTAAGTTTATTCCTAAATATTTGATTGTTTTAGTTGCTATTATAAATGTAATTTTTTTCACTTTCTCCTCAGATTGCACATCAGTAGTGTATAGAAAGGCTACTGATTTTTGTGTATTAATTTTGTATCCTGCCACTTTGCTGAACTAGTCTATTAGTTCTAGTAGCTTTGTTGTGGATTTTTCAGGAGATCAGTGAATAGTGAAAGTTTTACTTCTTCCTTTCCTTTTGGGTGCCTTTTATTTCTTTATCTAGCCTAATTCCTCTAGCTAGAACCTTTAGCACAATATTGAATAACAATGGTGACAGTGGGCATCCTTGTCTTGTTCCTGATCTCAGCGGGAAAGTTTTCAGTCTACCTATGTAGGTTTTTCATATATGCACTTTACCATATTGAGAAAGCTTCCTTCTATTCCTGTCTTTTGGAGTGTTTTTTATCAAAAAATGGTGCTGTATTTTGTCAAATGGCTTTTCTGCATCAATTGCGAGAATCATGTGGTTTTTCTTCTTCAATTTATCAATGTTTTTAAGGAAGATTTGCTAATAGAATTATATCACTCACTAAGGATCAGAAAATGCACACATAGTTTTCATTTGGTGTTAGAGCTTGAGCTTCAGTGAAATTTTATATTCACAGTAGATTATTTGACTCTAATACAAAGATAATTATTTTTGAAATCTGTTTCTTCTGATAGAAGAATAAGCCTTACAGTTTTAAAGCAATAAGGATATTGCAGTGAACATTTAACAAAATAATGTCTTTTTATTTCTCTATTGGAGATACATTAACATTTTAAGAATAGAAAATCTATATGGGCCCAAAGGAAGAATACATAGCATACCAGTTAGCATGAAAGCCAATGAGTTAGTTGATTTCTGAGATTACATTTTCTAAAATAGAAAAGAACATGGCACTTCCAATTATTACATATTTTAATAATTGTTTTTAAAGCATCCTGCAACAGATACTATCTTTTACACATTATAATGACAGAGGAGAGCAGTTAAACTCTAATCTGAGGTCCAAATACTTAAGCAATGAATTTTTCCAGGTATTTGTGCATGTTGCTGTATTCCCCTATTCCATAGTTGGGGATTCAGCTTTTACATGACTAGCTAATTTATTTTGTGTAAAGTAAGGTTAAAAGTTTGAAAATAGTAAAAATGAGGAAGAGAGACTGAGAAAATTATAAAAGGGAATGAATCTAGGTAATGAGGGAAGGTGGGGAAAGACTATGAAAACAGAATGATTTGGAACAAAGGGAAGAAAGGGAAAGAGATGGCTAAGGATGATAAAGATAAAACATATCTAGGTTTGTTTTAGCCATTGTAAAATGTAGATAGCCTCTTACATCTACAGCTGTTGAATTTGAATACATCCCTCTGAAGAATTACACATTTCAATTCCTATGTTGGGTAAACCAAGTATCAATTAGAAGTATAAATATATTTGTATGTTAATAAGCATTTCTTTGGAAACATGGAGTAAGTCTTCTTTTCCTGCCCTTGACTCCTACTCTCTTTAATCATGGTGTTCCCAAACTTTAGTGTGATTTAGAATCATTGGGAGGGCTTCAAAACAAAATGCTGGGCCCTATTCCCAACATTGATGATTCATTCTTTTTGGGGTGGGGCCTGATAATTTGCATTTCAAACAAGTTCCCAGGTGATGCTGATGCTTCTAGCCCCCTAAAACTCCTTTAAAAAGAAAGAGGGAGGGAGGGAGGGAGAGAGACCAATGCCCATTATGGTATCCTACAGTTTAGGATGAGGACAGTGTCCGTTGTAATTGATTTTATTACCATATTATATTTAGTCTAAGATTCACCTCCTCCTTTCTCCCCACATTTTCATATCTGTGAATCAGGATGCATCATATAATTAATTGCATCTTAGATACTTTCCACAAGCTGAGTGCACAACTGTAGCGGTCAGTGTCCGAGCATACATGAAATTGGTCATAGTTGTTCATATTGTTGTCTCTTCAATTGAGTTATATCATTGGTGGAACTATATGGGGTGAATTTAACTACCATTTATAAAGTCTCATAAAATCTCACGCTATGATTTGACCTTAAATGTAGGTCATTGGGTACAAAGACTGGCATGGAAACAGGTGTTATATATTTGTTATTAATGAAGCAGATGTTCATTATTAGAGGAACAACAGAAATTTCAGATTTTCTTTCAAAGCAGCAATTAGTTGTATTAGAGGATAGAAGAAAGGAAGGGAACCAGAAGTAGAAGATGTGATACATGCAAAAGTTTTGCCTATCACAGCCCCAGCAATGCAAATGAAGACAGAAGAAATCACCAAATCTCTCTAAATAGAAAATACAAAGCCATGAGTTGCTGTTGTGAATAATTCACAGGTCAAGAGGGTCTCTCTTTAGGGGCCTGTGTCATATTTATTTGGCAGTGTTTTTTTTTTCCCTTAGTGATGCATAAAATAATGATATGACTTTTAATAAAAAGAATCTTATATTTGATAAAATATATTATTGGGAAATGATTCCTAGCAGCAGCTATTTAAAAATTAATGATAAATATGTTGATTTAAAACACTTTTTTTTCTTTTCCAAAGTGTGATGTGAATACCACCTAAAGAATCACCAAGAAGCCTGCTAAAAATCCTGATATCTGGTATTACCGGAGATCTGTTGAATCAGTATCTTCAGTTTGAGAACCACTGACCATTTCATCTTCAAAGAAATAGCAATTTAATAGGACTAGCAACATTGAAGGCCTCCATTTCTAAATGTTAGGGGTAATATATTTCTGAGAAAACTACCTTTGATTTTGAATCAATTATGATAAACCTTTGGTTTTGCCTAAATGATTAAGACCATACAAGGATAACTATGAGACAGTGTATCCCCATAGAAAGTTTTAAAAACTGAAACACCAAAGTGCAGAAATATTCCAGTGGAGCTTTGTGAAGGCAAAGGAGAAAAAGCCAAAGACTATGGTAGAGGCTCATCTGATCAGGGCCCAAATACTTAGTACTTGCTGGGAAGGCACTATACTAGGAAGAAGAAATACATAGGAACACCATGTCTCCAAGTTGGAGACTCCAACACTGGCCCAGTACTAACTGGAGTCCCTGCATAGCCCTTGAGTGGTGTGTGAAGAATTTGAAAGAGGTGATACCAGAAACCAAGCTATAGTAGAAAGCCACCCAATATTGTTAAGCCTGTTTTCTCAATTATAAAATAAAGGTATTGTTAAAGCAGATTTCTATGGTCCATTCTGTTTTGTAAAATTATGTGTTATGTTTAAAAGCTTTCATAAAAGTAATTGGTTTCTTTCAAAGTTCTATTAGAAAAAATCTCATGAAAGTAAATGGCTAATTAATCAAACAAAAAGGTCATCTTTACTTTGATGATATTAAGTATATGCTAACTTCATAAAAGGAATTGGAGAGCTAACTACCACTCTCCCTCTCTTTCCCTAAAATGTATGAATAGCATTAGAAGTCTCTGTTTTTGGAAGGTTAGATAAAACCCAGCAGTTCTATATACTTTCTTTAATATTTTAAAGAATTATACTTTCTTTAATATTTTTCTTAATCAGGTTAGCTACAGATTTTCTATTTAAGTAACCCCTCCCCCCCACAAAAGTACTACTAGTGTTTGATTTTCTTTATACTTGCTTTATTTTTTTTCCTTGAATGTTTTCTATTCTACTAATATTTGCTTTTATCTTTATTAATTTCTTCCTAACTTCTTTTGGCTGATTTTGCTACATTTTTTCTATTGTTTTAAGATGCATACTTAATTCGTTTATTTTCAGTGTTTTTATTTTAATACCTAAATATCAGTTAAGACCACAGTTTTTGAACATTTCCCTTCCATTAACTTTTAGATTATGTATCTTTTCAGTTTTGATTTTCCCTTTTTCTCCTTACTTGATGATTAAAAGACCTAACTAAAAGGCATCTTTTAAGTTTGTGTCCAGTACTAATTAGCTATTTGGCTTTGAGCTGATCACTCACCTTTCCATGGGCCTCTGTGATATTGGCCGTATGAGAATCAAACCAACTAAATTATGACAGCATTTGATATCATAAATTACCAGAAAAATTTAAGTTATTGTGTTAATAACTTGACCAATTAACTATGCATAAAGAAATCAGGACACCCACAGAGAGATCAGAATTGGTTAACCCTAGAATTTTAACTTTTAATTTTTGTTTAGTTGAACTATTAATCATCTGTCAGGTTGTCTAGATGTTTATAACTTTATGGCATCATTTCACTCATTTGCTCAGTTTAACTGATGACTCTCATTGGTAGAGAAATTAATGACTAATTTAAGGAGCAAAATTATTTTAAAAATTCATCTCTTGAAATAATCTGTCATCATAATTTAAAAGCAGGAACAGAAGGACCTAGCATTTACTGAGAGCCAGTTATACGTCAGGCATTATTTTAGGTGCTTTATTCACTTAATTCTTCTATTAACCACTGTAGAGATGAAGAAACTTAGACTAAGAGAGATTAAACAAATTGCCTAAGGTTACAAATCTTCAAGTCCAGTGCTTCCTCCAAGCTGCCTCCTTATAAAAACCAGAGAATTGAGATAGCTTGGTTGAACCAAAACTTTTTTTCTAATGATTTTCAAAGAAAGTAAAATATTTCCTAGTTTTTTGGAATTGAAAATATAATTGTTTATAAGTAAAAGGAAAATTTATTTGGAAACAAGCATTTAAAGAGGACCTTTTGTTTCTGCTTGATTTTATTTCCTTTTTTACTTCCTACAGGGGAGAATGAAAATATCTGAGAGTAAATCATTTCACTTTGTACTATTCTATCATTTCAGATTTTTCTGTTATATCAAATATTAAGTTCTAGCACATTTTATCCATTAATTCAAAAGTCTTTATATTTAGTGTCTAAAATATATGAAAAACTCTTCAATAGCAGTCATTTTTTTATTCTAGCCAAGGTTTTAATTAAAATAAGACTAAGACCATCTAAAGGCATTAACTATTATTATTTCTGGTAAGATTATGAATAACTGAGGAAAATTTTGCAGCCTAATCAGCTTCTCAATTTTTCACATATAGAGAAAAGATAACTACTATTAACTAGGCCATCCTTTAATTGAATAGAGTGAACTATTAGGCAGTTATATAGAATTCTGAGTTTGAAAATCCAGAATGGATCCAGAAAAGATAAAGAATAAAAAGAAAGGGACTAAATTTGTATGAGACATTCTACATGTTCAACAGCAGAGGAATTGATTCATAAATTATGGTGCATCTATATTATGAAATGTTATAAAACATTTAGTGACACAGGAAAATGTTCACTATATAACAAGTAGGAGAAACGATATAAAATGGATATATAGAGGTCAAATTTGTAAAAATATGCATATTACATATCAATATGAATGTATATATCTGAAAAAATACATACGTTTGGGACAAAATAAAATATGTTAACATTGTGGGTTTGGAAATTTTACTTTATTTCTTTACTTTTTTCTGTATTTAAAAATTTTTTATACTAAACTGAAAAAAATCTCATTTAAAAAATTACGGTGGGAGGGGTTTGGCTATTTAAATAAAATATAAAGTTTATTTGAAAAAAAACCTGGATGCAGAACTAGTTAATATAGAAAATCTCACTTAAAACTTCATAGTAGGATAAGTAGGATAAGTGTTGAGAACACTTAATAAGTTCCCAAGTTTCTTTTGGGCCCTAATGACCCTCTGATTGGGCTGGAGTAAAATTAGAGACCAGGGCAAGTATGTGGGCTAAATGCACAAAGGAGTCTCACATTGATCACTGTTGGAATGCTAATATATAGTAAATGTTGTGAAATTAACAAGATGAAAGGGAATAAGGATAATGGCAAAACAGTATTTAGAATGAGCTTCAGCCATCAATCCCCACAACTCCTCAGTGACTTAATCTCATCACTTGTTGTTACTGCATCCATGTAAATGAATCAGGAGTTTGCAGAGAAGGGATTGGGGGGATCCAGCTCAACAATAGGCTTACATGCATGAGTTTTTTCAAGGCATTAAATCTTTTTGGTAGCATTGCCATTCTACCCACATGTTTAACTTATGCGAAGGAAATATGCTGGGAAAGATATGGTTTCCCAGAAACCTTTCATAACATGGTCCTCATTAAACTATTTATTCTCTATCAATGTCATCATAAGATTTCCATGACAACAACTTGCCATATAATTAACCTGGTTCAGATGCAGCAGATCTTTGCACAACTGGATATATCAAAAGAATTATTATATCATCAATGATGCTACCAAAAAGAGCACCTGCTCCCTTCCTACGCTGGATAGCAGATATGCAAATAATACAATGTAGGATTTCCCTAAGACAAATGCTCAGATATGTCAAGTTTTCAATAGGGTTAAATTAGAAATGATATCTTTTTTTTTTTTAATTTTGAAATTGAAAATATAATTGTTTATAAGTAAAAGGAAAATTTTCACCTGCCTAGTAGGCACCCACTCTAACTTGCTTATTTTTATGCAAAGCCAACTTGTCCTCCCAGGCAGAGTTTGCCTAGGGCAGCAAAATGCTCTGTGACTGTTTATCCTGTGTGAGTGATCACCACCTGGGAGGAATGTGCTTTCTCTAGTTTGCCTATGGCATCTATTTAGAGGGAGATGGACGAGACCAAAAAACTTTGGACAAGTTGGACAATTGTGAAATTAGATGATATTCTGCAAACAAATGTGTTTAGGTACATCCAACTTTGGGAGCTAAAAGCAAAAGGGATTTTAAGATTTGCTCTGCATTAACATAATATCTTTTAAAATCCCATTAAAATTGCCAACAGGCTTTGTTTTCTTTCAAGGCTGTTTGAAAATGAGGCTGGAAATCCTGTATTCTATAAAAGGTGAAGTTAATGGAATCAAAACTGCTGAAATATAGTTGTTTTTTTTTTTTTTTTGTTCTTGTTGTACTGAGCCTGAAGATTGGACCTCATATGTGGGAAGCTGGTGCTCAACCACTGAGCCAACTCAGCTACCCTGAGTTGTTTTTTTTGTTTGTTTGTTTGTTGTTGTTGTTTTATTTTTAGGAGGCACTGGGAACCAAACCAGGGACCTCCTATGTGGGAAGCAGGCACTCAATTGCTTGAGCCACATCTGCTCCCCTGAAATATAGTTTTAAAGGCATTTGGATAGTTTCCCCTAATTTAATGCTGTACTGTTAATTAGCTATAAAGTATTTTATCAGTAATACACTTTTTCCAAGATAACACACAGCTACAAATGTTAACTATTTTAGTAAAGAAAAGTTAAAGGCATTTTCTCTGTCCAGCAGAATGACTTTATTTGATCTCAAATGGAGAACATATATAGTTTTAAGAAAATATTTAAGAGATGCTTTGAAATTTTGAATACATTTTATAAAATCATAGAATCTTAGTACTTAAAATGACTCCAACACCTTCTCATTTTACTAACGAAGAAACTGAAAGCCAGAGAGGCAAATTATCTTGCTTAATATCATCCAGCTTGTTGAGGGAAAAATTATAAGTATTTATTCATTCTCTAAATCTTTATTGAGTACCCATTCTGTGCCAAGCACCTTTCTGAGTGCTAATGCTGCAAGGGTCCCTACTCTCATGGAATTTTTAGGACTATTTCCTTACTCTCTTCACAGAGTTCTTTTCATTTGCTTGCATACTTCTCTTGCCAAAAGGACTAAGCTACACAACTTTTAGAGGCTTCAATGTCTGATAAAATGCCTGTATTTTTTTTTTATTCCACTTAGATTTATCTGTCATGGTTGTTTGCTTGAAGATGATCACATTTATGCATACTAAAAGAAAAATCTCCAGATCTTTATGTTATTTATATTTCAAAGAACATAATAAAATCAGTATCAATTTAACATATTTGGGATATAATGGCATAATATAATTGGAAATATTTTTATGCCAAAAAAAAGGGAAAGGTTTTGAGATTCAGAGATACTTGCTATTTCTTCCCCAATTTAATCTTAATTACTTTCATTAATATTCAGCAGTCATCATATTATGATTCTAGTGAATGATTTAGAGAATTAACTATGTAATGCCAGGTGACTTAGAAACAGTCTGCAACTACAGCAGTAAATCAAAGACTTCCAACTTGTGGTTTTGTTCACTAATATTCTGCACAAATCATGCACTGCAAGCTTTAGCAGGAAAAGCCTTATACCACACACTTTATAATTAAGGCAGAATACAAGGCATGTTCTAATACTTACCAACCCCCAGTCTCAGTTACCTAATGTGACCCTTCTTTTTACCACATGGCCCTATCCCTTTCCAGCCATGGCTGATTAGATCAGGTATAGAAAATAGCTGATTAAGGGGTAGCAAATAATCAGAGATATGATTGGCAGCCTGATTCTAAACAATATGCCAATCAGTCCCCACTCAGGAATCTGGAATTGAGATGAGAAACAGTGGGGTCAGCGCTGAAGAGTACCTGGCTCTGATAAGGTTCACTGAGGGTAATGTTCAAGCCAGAATTTATGGGGAAGAAGAACAGGTCACTAGAGAGGGGAGAACAGAACAAAAAATGCTGGGAAGATGAGAGACCTTCAGAGGTGGAGAGCGACTTAGAGAAAAGATAGTTTCTGATGGTTTTCCAGGTCATGGGCACTAGTTTCCACAAATTCCAGCCTGCTGCAATTATTGTCCTTGGAGTTCCTGAGATTCTCTGTTGTATCCTCACAACAAATCTCCTTCTTCTTAAGTTAGCTTGAGTAATTATATTAATTGTAACCAAACAAACTATGGCCAAGAAAAATGGCCGTTCATGTATCTAAATTTAGTTTTTATCATAACAAGAAAAGGACAAAAGTCAGTCTCAAGTGGAGGACTCAAGTCCTCTTAAGTATCTTAAGGATCCCCCTATCCATAAGTCAGTTTGGGGTACTGGTTACTATGTCATTAATATTAATGACATGGTGGTATTTAATAAGTTAAAATTCTCAACCCTCTAAATGTAAAGCCATAGGAGGGTCTCAGGAGGCCATGGTACTGAATTAATCTTTCCCAGTTTTTAGCCTCAAAATAGTTTTTGGTGATGCTCATAATATATATTTACCTCAACTCTTCTCTTTTCTCTGTCTCCCAAGAAAGCCATAGGAAGTAGTATGCTGCACCTTTTATTTCCCATGGTTCTGATATTCTCCTTTATATCAAAGTGTTTTCTAGGCAATTCTTCCAAAGAATTTTGCTCCTAAATAGTATATTCCCTAGAGTTCTTCTTTATTCTCCATCTTATTAGTCATTGATCCTCCTAAGTTGAATGGATGAGAAATTGTGTTCTCTCTTTTGATTTTTATATTGCTTTTAAACATTTGTTCAAAGTATTTTGCTCTACTTGTTCATCTTATCACACAATTTTGTAGCAAACAGATTTTTTTTCCTATTTGTTTTACTTCCTTTGAGAATAGTGTCTTCATAACTTACTGCTGCCACCTCATAAACAAGAAAAAATAAATAAAAAATAATTGTATTCTTTACAATATAAAGGAAACATAATTTCCAGCCAATACAAATGCTTAAATTCAAAAGTTTTATTAAAATAATACAGTAAACATTGTTCAGCCTTTGAGCCCTGAAGCACTTTACCTTGGCTGGGGTTTTCTAACTTAAGGGAAAATAAAGAACTTCAGACAGTTAAAGAGGAAATATCAATATAATTAAAAGGCCAGCAAACAGTAGGAAAGATAAAAAAATATAGTAAAAAGACTATCAAGGTGCAGCATTCAAGTATGTAAATTGTAACAAAGAATAACATATAAAACTTTAAGAGAGTGTCCTTAGGAGTATTAATTCTAGCAACAAACACTTGAATGCCAGATCCTATGCTAAATGCTTTACCTGTATTAACCGATGTCTTATTATTCCAACTTTACACATGAGAAACTGAAGCTCAGAGACAATAAGTAACTTATCAGAGGTTACATGCTAGGAAGTTAAGGAGAGAGGATTTGAAAGCAGGAGTTCTAGCCTCATAGCTGGAACTCTTAATCATAGATTGTTCGCCTTCTCTGTTAATATTTTGGCCAATGGTTCTCAAATTGGCCATACATTAGAATCATCTCAGGAGCATTTCAAAGCATACCATCACCTAGGCTCCACCCCCAAAGGCTCTGATTTAATGGGTCTGGGTGGAGTCTTGTCATCAGTATATTTCTAAAAGTCTGCATGGGACTCTCAGGTAGAGCAAGAAGACCACTAAGCACAGAGAAAAAATGAAAGTTTACTTTGGAGCAATGAAATTGAGTTCCTTGCACCAAAAAGCCTCAGTTCACTGTGGTCATTAAACACAAGCATAGTGTGTTTCTTTGGAGATTATTAAAACTAAGATGGTGTCTCAATTTTCTGAAATAATTGTGTTAATGAGAAACTGATGAACATTTCCAAACTCCTTTGATTCTATATTGTAGTACTAATATAATTTAGACACCAGAGGGCTCTACTATAGAATTTAAACCCTCTATATAAATACAAAGACCTTCTGAGAATTAATTTAAGGCAGCATGTTTAAATAAGGGATAAAGGTGGAGGTACTGTGATAAATGATGAACAACCAGTTCTCTGGTGGAAAAAGCCCTGGTTTGTAACATAATGGCCAATTTCAAGTTACCAATGTGATATTACTGAATGTGGAGTTGGGAAGAGATGCTCAGTAGCACACTATTGTATAGTATTTCCACCATACAGGTACAATGGAAGTAAATAACCTCAAGAGCACAAATAATAGTAAAATAGGAAGTGATGGGTTTTGAATATTAATTATCCTTGTTTTAAATATAATTAATATAGGCATATAATTTAATTTTTAACATTGGCCTGTGCTTAATTGACTTGCAGTTGTTTTTAAAACTAACAATAACTGTCTTTATTATCATTTTAGGCTTGTAGATGGTTTAACAGTTCATTCAGTTTATTTTGAGTTTTAGCAAGGCTTAATATTTTAGTAGTGCTAAGCAGTTGCTAGTACTATTAAAATACTTGCCACCATAAAATATTTTTCCTTTATAGTTATTCACATGCATTACTGTAATCACAGCTACATCATATATTTAAGGTACTAGGTCCATCAAATAAATTTAAGCACTCTGTGTTGATTTCTATCAGGATATCCAGTTTGTAACATATTGTTCTACAATCCATCTCCCAGATAAATGGTTCCTATAAGTGTGGATCTTTATAAAAGAGAAGGAAATTTCAAATCCCACTAATAAACCAAAAAAAAGTTTTTTTTTGGTAACTTCTAGCAGATGTTAATAGACAAATACATTTATTTTCTTTTGTTTCCAATCATCAATAAATACAAAATAGCAAGCAATGGTAGATCCTGATAATCTTATTCAGTATTCCATGACCCATGGATTTTAGTGCACAAATATTCAACTAACAGTAATATAAAACTATGACAATAGGGGAGCAAATTAACTAAAGCAAAACAACAACATAAGGAAAAAAATCTAAAGTATTCACAGATAACATTTGCCAGTCATTTCTAGTTATTTCTTTTTATCATAAGCAAATTAATGAAAGAAATTGAGGGCAGTAACCTACTCTTTCTCTCTCACTCTCTTTTATTTTTCATTTTAGCCTCCTAAGAGGTAGGCTTGACTCAAGGATCTTTAAAAGGAGTGGAGGTTAGAAGTATCCACTGACTATGATTTCATTTTGTCTAGTATTGATTATCTTTCCTGTTTGTAGTAATCATATGAGTTGATTACAAAGTAATTCCTATGTATCCTTAACATTGTTAACTTCAGTCAGGTGCAAAAAATTAATAATTGGGTCTTGTGAACTGGTTCAACACACCACTTAAAAGGCATCCATTCAAATAATCACATATTTTTCTTGAAGAAAGGCAGTATTTCATCAAATAAATTGAACAAGAATGAGTCAATTTTTGTCATACCTATATTCTATAGAGAAAATAAACTTTCTTCATTAATTCAGCTTTCTCAAGAATGAGAACTTTTGATTAAATCCTCTAGAGCAAATCCAGCCTTCATTGATTTAGAGCAAGGGTTCTTAACCTTTTTTGCTCCACGGACCCCTTTGCCAGTCAGGTGAAAACCACGGACCCTTTACTAAGTCCACACTGTGCTGTGTATTATTTAATAAATATATCACACTGCACCAACACATCCCCACAAGAATGTTTTCTTAAATTTCAATTCAAGCTCATGGACCTCTTGTTAAGAACCTCTGATTCAGAGTGTGGGCTCAAGAGTCAGAATGCCTGAATTGTCTACCTGAAACTCTATGACCTTGAAAAAGTTACTTAGCCACAATTTCTCCATCATCAAAATGGGATGAAAATAGTACCCAGCTCATAGGATTGTTGAAAGAATTAAATGAGTTATTACATGTGAGACACTCACAACTGTGGCTATCACATAGTAAGTGCTCAGTAAATGCTAGGTGCTACACTCACATGAAAGTGTCTTTAAGTATGTAAACTTTGTATATTTGAGGTGGCTATGGCCACTGTTTGCTACTGAAAGTTCCCTGAACATACCGAGAACTTTCAAGCATCCTTGCCTTTTCCCATGTTCTTCCCTCTGCTTGAAATGACAAACTCTTGCATGTTGTTTTAAGTTCAGCTCAAAAATATTACTTCTCTTAACATTCTCTGATTAGTCTCCATCATGGGTGATTCAATAGCACTCTATAAGAACATGTTTAGTTTATTAATATAGGCTTAATGTGATCCTGAAAAAGTGTTCTAAGAGCAAATGCTTGAAGGCCAAATAAAAGGCATGCAAGTTATTATAGGGTGAAGGTTTCTGTTTCCTAGCATCAGCAAAGGCTTTGCTCCTCTGCAAGGTAGAGAGTTGGAAATGAAACTCCAAACCAAACTCTTTGAAAAGTAACCCTACAGCAAATCTGTTCATGAGCAAAGGAGGATGGCAAGGAAATTTGTCTGTTTTGGCTGGAGATTGAGGAGGAAGGGTGACTTCCTGAGGATTTATAACGACTTAATTCAGGGTTTAACTATTCATTATCTGCCTGGTCCAGGAAAACCCAAGGTAAGAAAAAGTAACATATATGGTCCAGGACTGTTTACATCCCAGTGTACCTGGAAGAAGCCAAAGTAATGCTTTCTGGAGAAGTGAACCCTCAATCCAGGCCTTGCAGAATTCCCACACAGAAAGTCCAGCAAAACATGAGCTCACAATTGAAAATTACAAAACACACAAAGAAACAAGTCACCCTGAACAAGAGACAGAAAAACAGAAAATCACAGGCATAGACTCCATGGGTTTATGTTAGAGTTATTGAATTCAGAATATAAAATACATTTGAAATATTTGAAGAATTATGGATTTCAGTTTTCACAGTGGTCATTGTTAGGGATTGAGTTGTGTTCCCCAAAAAGATATGCTCAAGTTCTAATCACCAGTTACATGAATAAGATCTGTTTGGGAAACAACATCTCTGAAGATATTATAAATTAGACGAGCCCAAACTGGATTAAGGCGAGCTGTTAATCTAATATGACTGATACAATTATAGGAAGAGAAAATTTGGACACATAGAAACAGAGTGGAGAAAATCATGTGACTGAGGCAGAGAATGCCATGAATTGCCTGTGAGGCACCAACAGAAGCCAAAAAGAGAGGCATGGAACAGATTGTCCTCTTGAGGTTTAAGTGTTAGCATGGCCCTGCTGACACTTTGATTTGGACTTTAGCCTCCAGAATTTGGAGACAATGTATTCTTATTGTTGTAAGCCACCCGGTTTGCCATACTTTGTTATGACAATCCTAGGAAACTATGACAGTCATTAAAGGATTCAAATGACTAATATTGTTATTTTATATAAAGGTGGGATAAAGAGAGAATGTGGGAACACATGTTTGGAACTATGGCAGTCTTCAGATGAGACCTTATAGCATTAAAAATGCTATTTTCCTCTCAAGCCCACCTGCAGCCTTCCTCTTTTCTGCCTCCTTCACTTGTCTTCCCTCTTCTTCAACCCATTTGGAAAACCTAGAATTTTCATTCTCAATCACCACAGAAAAAGGCCAACCCTGACAATATAAGCATCACTGCCAACAATTAACTGGAATCTTTAACATCTGGAGACAATATGCATGTTGTACTTTTATTTGAAGATATTATTTACAATGTTAATTTCAAAACATTCATAACAGCATATTTCCTCAACTTGATAAAGAACTGTGGTATTTCATGTGAATATGGTGGGTAGAGCATGGCAGGAACAGGGGGAAGGGCAGGCATGAGGACCTAAACTGGCAAGAAAAAGCAGGTGAGTCGAAGCAAAGAGATACTCAGAGTCCAAGTAGGCTACTTTAAAGAGTTCTATCTCTATCCCAAGACACTGGGAAGTCATTTTAAATTGGAGTGGCATGATGAGACTTCGGTTTTGGCTACAATATGGAGAATGAAGTGGAGAGCAGCTGAGGTATACATGCAGGCCAACCCAGCAAGCTATGTCAATCATTCACTGAGCTATCGTAGTAGGCTAAGCCCAGGGTGGTAGTGAAGGAGATGGAGAAAAGTGGACAGATTAGAGCAGTGGTCCTCAACTGGGGCAAGTTTGCCTCCTGGGCAGCATTTATCAAATGTCTGGAGACAGTTTTGTTTGTCATAACTTGGGGGTAAGAGGTTGCTACTGGCATCTAATGAGTAGAGGCCAAGTACACTGCTAAACATACTACAAAACACAGGAGCGTGCCCTATAACAAAGAATTATCCAGCCTAAATCATGGACAAGAGAAATACTTAGGGAGTAATGTGGACTTAATGTCAGAAAGTAGCTTTAAGTATAATATCAGATTTATCACAATAAAATGCAACGGCCACAAGAAAAACACCACAAGAGTCAGTAATAGCTTTAGGGACAAACAATAAAATTTAAATGAACATTTGCAAATCAAGGTAGTCATTAAATACATAAGTAGAGTTATTAAAATGCTTAGAAGGAATGGGAGCTGTACTGCATTCCCAGCTTGACATAAATACACAGTGACTAAATCTAGCATTGTCTGCAAAAGAGACATGCACTTCACTCCAGTAACAGTCAGCAGGATCTAATTTTAGTTTATGCTCTTAGTGCATTAAAATAGCATCAAGAAGCTCAGGAAGACTAAAACTATCACACTCCAAATTTCTGTCTATACTGTTAATAGCTACTTACCAAGATCCCTGTTGCCTGTGTGATTAGAGCCTATTAGAAACATGTCCTCTGTAAAATTCTCTCAACAACAGCAACAAAAACAAAAAACAGAAAGTTGAGTTAAGGAATGAGTCTAGATAAAATAATTGGCCACACAGATATCACAATGTAGGCATTCATAAGGAATATAGAGTAATTTCCAAAAAGAATTAAGTTTTGTGAGAAGCTTTATGAGACTTTTTTATTGTTTACTATAAAAGTTAAAATATTTTATCTCAGAGTTCGCTGTTACAATGGTAAATTAGAAAAGCAAATAAACATTTTTATTTGAACAGAATATCTACTAATTGCCTATCACGTGACTTGGATAAAAGTTGAACTCTGCAAATGGCAGAGTCAGGCTTAATATTGAAAATGAGAGGGAAGCGGCTGTGGCTCAATCAGTAGGGCTCCCGTTTACCATATGGGAGGCCCCGGGTTCGGTTCCCGGGGCCTCCTGGTGAAGGCAAGCCCGCCCGCACGGCGTGGTTAGCTGACCCAGCGAGCACAAGCAGCAAGGGGGGGATAAATGAATAAATAAATAAAATCTTTAAAAAAAAAAAAAAAGAAAATGAGAAAAGATTAAAACCTTCATTTATCTGTTTATTTTCTTCTAGTCAAACAAACAAATAAACAAAGACTTTTCCCTCCATTTCACAGCACCTTCTAGAATGCAGTTGCAGACTTCAAAATTTTGCTTCATTTTGTGAAATTTTAGTTCAAGATCTATTTCTTCTAAGAAAATGTTCCCAAATAATATCTCCAACTATGTTCTGCAATCATCTAAGCACATATATACCATGAGAAGAAAGAAGCTAGAGAGAGCTCAGAATTAATGTCTCACAGCAAGAATGATAGATTTTTTTTTTCTATCAAGGCCCACTAACAACAACAAAAAATCAGTAGCTTCAGAGCTAACATCAAATTAAATAATTTTGGATTTCCTTTTTAAAGAAGTATAATTCACTCTATTCATGGCCAGGTTATTTTCCTGTGTTAGATCTATATGAAACAGAAAATATATCTTTCAGTTAATCTGCCTCCTACACTCCTCAAGCAGTCCTCTACCTATGGCTTTAGCAAATTGTCCTGAGTCTCTCAATATGTGTCTTTATCAACAGAATCACCAATCTTTTAGCTAGGTACACAGTTACGTGGAGTAAAGTCTATACATACTAGCTTCCCCTCTTCCTAGCTTCTCTTGCAGGTATGCGTAGCCACGTGACAAAGTTCAGGTCAAGTGGGACTTCCAGGAATTTTACTTAAAAGGAGAGGAAGTAACTATTTCTTTCTTCCTGCTGCCTGGAATGTAGAGTAATGATGGATGCCTAAAAAGCCACCTTGGACCTTGATGTGAAAACTGTGTGCTAAGAATGTCAGAGCAAAATAAAGGAGTCAGGTCCCCTGACACCATGGAATACCATACCCAACATGGATGTCCTATAAACTATTTTTAAGTTTTGCTTAACCACTGTAATTTTGTGTTTTCTGTTACTATAGATATCCTTAATCCAAACTGATACAGTGCCTTCTCATCCACTTTTCTGGACAACTGTTTCCTCTGTCATATTCTCCTTGATTCTAATTTTTATAGTCTGCAGGTTATTTACTTTTGGGAAATCTTTCAAATGCTCATTCCCAAAACAATTTATCTTTACATTGAACAAGAACTTATCTACACATCCCTACCTGATTTTGAGCTTTAACAATATTGCATATAAAATTTTATTAACTTGAAATTATTCTATGTCTTCACTAGACTATAAATTCTTTAAGTTTAGAAATTATGCTTCCTACCGCTTTGTATTCTCAATGCTTTGAAGAGTTTGTAAGTGCTCACATAACTGCTAGTAGTTTTAATACATAGGAGGGGGAAAGGAAAGAAAGGAGGGAGGGAGTTAAAAAGGAAAGGAGGAAGAAAAGGAAGGAGAGACAGAGAGACAGAAAGAAGATGAAAATCACAGTCTAATAAATGGGTAAAAGCAACTAGTAACAATGTTTTGCCTCTAGATATTTTTGAGGGATAACTTCTGCATTTTCATACCTGTAGGCATTAATAGGCTATTATTCCATAAGATCAGCTTGAGCACCTGTTAGTTGAAAATTCCATAACAGCATTTTGGAAAGTACTGCTGGGTAAAAATCTTGGGGGCGAGAGGTGACTCAGCCTGACACAGAAACTCCCATGTGACTAGGGTATAGGAATCACCTCAAAATAGTCTGCTATTGCGCTTTGCTCAATTTAAAAAAAAATGTTAATAAGAAATGAAATTGAAGAAGGCATAGTATTTTGCTGGAAACTCAAAATGATGACCATCTGAGTCTGAAGAAATAAAAAGAAGCCACATCCAAGGATAAATCTATGAGCCAGGGTCAAGTTAGTAATGAGTTTTTCACTGGACTAATAGAGATTAAGAAAGTTAATCTTCTCATTGCTCAATTTGTCATATTAGACATTTCTTCTTCTACATGCTAGAAATAAAATTAGTTCTTACACCCCCTATTCTCTTATTTATTCAGGTTTTCTTAATCATGGTTTATCAACTGATTTTAAACTGTTAGGTCTTGACAGTTTATATTGCTTATATATGTTTCTTATTTATGCTTTGATAACCCCTGTCAACCTAAACTTGATTCCTGATTTCTTTCCATTTTGACTTAATTTTATTTGAAACTCATGATTTTAAAGTGAATTTTGAATACAATTATTTTTGGCTGATAAGAAATGGTTCTGCCTTCTTTCCTTTATCATTTGCTTTTTTAAAATAAACTTTTTATTTGGAATAATTTTAGATTTATATAATATCTTTTTTTATTAGAGAAGTTGTAGATTTACAGAAAAATCATGCAGACTAGTTCTACATGTACTTTCCCTCGCAAACACAGCTTTCCCTGTCATTAACACTTTGCATTAATGTGGTACATTTGTTACAATCGATGAAACAATATTATTATAATTATAGTATGAACTATAATCCACAGTTCACATTAGAATTCACTGTTTGTGTTTTACAGCCCTATGGTTTTTTTTAAAAAAATTTTATACCAGTAACATATATACAAACTAATATTTCTTTCTTTTAACCACATTGAAATATATAATTTGGTGCTGTTAATAATTACATTCCCAATGTTGTGATACCATCACCACCATCCAATACCAACACATTTCCATGACCCCAAACAGAAATTCTTTGCCAGTTAAGTATTCATTCCCCTCACCCTACCCCACACCAACCTCTGGTAACCTGTATTCTAGGTTCTGAATCTATTAATTTGTTTATTTTAATTATTTCTTATCAGTGAGATCATACAATATTTGTCCTTTGTGTCTGGCTTATTTCACTCAACATGATGTCTTCAAGGTTCATCCCTATTGTTGCATGTATCAGAACTTTATTCTTTTTTACTGCTGAATGATATTCCATTATATGTATATTCCACATTTTGGTTTACGTTCATCTGTTGATGGACACCTGGGTTGCTTCCATCTTTTAGCAATTTTGAATAACGCTGCTGTGAATACTGGAGTGAAAATATATGTTTGGAGTCTCAGCTTTCAATTCTTTTGGGTATAAACAGGCATACCTCGGAGATATTGCAGGTTTGGTTCCACACGACTGCAATAAAGCAAATGTTGCAATAAAGCGAGTCACACAATTTTTTTTTGGTTTCCCAGCGCATATAAAAGTTATGTTTATACTACAATATAGTCTATTAAAAGGGCATTAACATCATGCCTAAAAAACAATGTATATACCTTAACTAAAAAATACTTCATTGCTAAAAAGTATTAACCATCATCTAAGCCTTCAGCAAGTGGTAATCTTTTTGCTGGTGAAGGGTCTTGCCTTGATGTTGATAGCTACTGACTTAGGGTGGTGGTTGGGATGGCTGTGGCAATTTCTTAAAATAAGACAACAATGAAGTTTTCCACATAGATTGGCTTTTCCTTTCACAAAATTTTCTCTGCAGCATGTGATGCTGTTTGATAGCATTTTACTCGCAGTAAAATTTCTTTCAAAATTTGTAGTCAATCCTCTCAAACTCTGCCACTGTTTTATCAACTAGGTTTATGTCACATTCTAAATCCTTTGTTGTCATTTTAGCAATGTTCACAGCATCTTCACCAGGAGTAGATTCCATCTCAAGAAACCACTTTCTTTGCTCATCCATGAGAAGGAACTTCCCATGTGTCCAAGTTTTATCATGAGATTGTAGTAATTCAATCACACCTTCAGGTTCCACTTCTAATTTTAATTCTCTTGCTATTACCACAACATCAACAGTGACTTCTTTCACTGAAGTCTTGAACCCCTCAAAGTCATCCATGAGGATTAGAATCTTCTTCCAAACTCCTGTTAATGTTGATATTTTGACCTCCATCCATGAATCATGAATGTTCTTGATGGCATCTAGAATGGTGAATCCTTTCCAGAAGGTTTTCAATTTACTTTGCCCATATTCATCAGAGGAATCACTATTTATGGCATGTATAGCCTTATGAAATGTATTTTTTAAATCATAAGACTTGAAAGTCAAAATGACTCCTTGATCCAAGGGCTGCAGACTGTATGCTGTGTTAGCAGGCATAAAAACAATATTCATCTTCCATATCTCCATCAGAGTTCTTGAGTGATCATGTACACTGTCAATGAGCAGTAATATTTTGAAAAGAATCTTTTTTTTTTCTGAGCAGTAGGTCTCAACAGTGGGCTTAAAATATTCAGTATACCATGTTGTAAATAGATGTGCTGTCATCCAGGGTTTGTTGTTCCATTTAGAGAGTACAGGCAGAGTAGATTTAGCCTAATTCTTAAGGGCCCTAGATTTTTCAGAATGGTATATGAGTGTTGGCTTCAACTTAAGCCACCATTAGCCCGAAGAAGAGGGTCAGCCTGTCCTTTGAAGCCAGGCATTGACTTCTCCTCTCTAGCTATGAAATTACAAGATGGCGTCTACTTCCAATATAAAGCTCTTTCATCTACATTTAAAATCTGTTGTTTAATGTAGCCACCTTCTCAATTGTCTGAGCTAGATCTTCTGGATAACTTACTGCAGCTTCTACATCAATCCTTGCTGCTTCACCTTGTATTTTGATGTTATAGAGATGGCTTCTTTCAGGAAACCTCATGAACCAACCTCCTCTAACTTCAAACTTTTCTGAAGCTTCATCATTTCTCTCAGCCTTCATAGAATTGAAAAGAGTTAGGGCCTTGCTCTGGATTAGGTTTCGGCTTAAGGGAATGTTGTGGCTGGTTTGAACATTTAGACCACTAAAACTTTCTCCATATCAGCAGTAAGGCTGTTTCATTTTGTTATCATTCATGTGTTCACTGGAGTAGCATATTTAGTTTCCTTCAAAAACTTTTCCTTTGCATTCACAACTTGTCTAACTATTTGACCTATCTTGGCTTTCAAAATGTCTTCCTCACTAAACTTAATCATTTATAGCTTTTCATTTAAAGTAAGAGACATGAAAATCTTTCTTTCACTTGACTACTTAGAGGTCATTGTAGGTAATGAATTGGACTGATTTCAATATTGTTGAGTCTCAGGTAATAGGGAGGCCTGAGGAGAGGGAGAGAGATGGGGGAACAACTAGTCAGTGGAGGAGTCAGAACAAACACAACATTTATTGATTAAGTTTACCATGTTATATGGATGCGGTTCATGGTGCCTCAAAATAATTACAGTAGTAACATCAAAGACCACTGATCACAGAGCACCATAAGAGATATAATAATGATGAAAAAAAAAAAAAATGAAAAATTGCAGGAATTACCAAACTGTGATAGACACACAAAGGAGTACATGCTCTTGGAAAAAAATTGGTCGGGCTTTTTAAAAAAATCCATTCTGCCAATCTCTGCCTTTGAAATAGAGAATTTAATCCATTTCCATTTAATGTAACTAGAGAAAATGCAGGACTTTCTTCTGCCATTTTACTTTGTTCTTTTTAAGTCTTATACCTTTTCAGTCCCTGTGTTCTAATGGTAATGCCTATTTTCCTATTTATTACATTTTTTGTAGTATGCCAGTTTGAGTCCTTTCTCATTTCTTTCTGTATATATATTTTTCTTATATATTTTAGGGTTATCATGAAGCTTAAATTTAACACCTAAATCTATAACAATCATGTTTGATTTGATACAAATATAACTTCAATAGTATACACATAAACCTTTCCTATATTCCTCTGTCCCCCCCACCTTTTTGTTGTACTTCTTAAATATTAAATATTTATACATTGTATAAAACCATCAATTTATCATAATTTTTCTGTATTTGTATTTTAGAATGTTTAAGAAGTAAAAAGTGGTGCTACATACCAAAGAGTACAATTCTATAGTACTGGCATTTATAATTATGCATAAGGTTACCTTACTAGAGGTCTTTATATTTTGACACTTTGATCCATATCTAGTGGCCTTTCCTTTCAGTCTGAAGTACTTCCTTTATCATTGCTTGTAGGGCAAGTCTAGTTATGATGAACTCCCTCAGCCTTTGTTTATCTAAGAATGTCCTAATCTCTCCCTTATTTTTAAAAGACAGTCTCACCAGAAATAAAATTCTTGGTTGGCAATCATTCTCTTTCAGCACTTTAAATATTTTGTCCCACTGCCTTCTTGCAGCCATGGTTTCTGATGAGAAATCAGTACTTAATCTGATTGGGACTCCCTTGTATATAACATGATGCTTTTCTGTTGCAGCTTTCAATACTCTCTCCTTGTCCTTAGCATTCACAGTTTGACTACTATATGTGTGGGCATGGTCCCCTTCAAGATTATCCTGTTTGGGGTTCATTGGGCTTCTTGAATGTGCAAATTCTTGACTTACATAAAATTTGGGATTCTGCCATTATTTGTTTGAATATTCCTTCTGCTCCTTTCTCTGTTCTCTTTCTGTGACTCCCATAATGCTATATTGGTATGCTTGGTGGTACCCCACAGATTTCTTAGGCTCTATTCACTCTTCTTTGTTTTTGTTTCTTTCTGCTCCTTAGCCTGAATCATTTCAATTGTCTTGTCTTCAAGATCACTGATTCTTTCTTCTGCCAGTTCCAATCTGTTGTTGGAACCCTCTAGGACATTTTTATTTCGGTTATTGTGGTCTTCAACTCCAGTATTTCTAATTGGTTCCTTTTTAAAATTTCTGTCTCTTCATTGAGATTCTCATTTTGTTCATTCATTTTTTTCTTGATATCCTTTAGTTCTTTCTCTATGTTTTCATTTATCTCTTTGAGTATAATTAGGACCATGTTTTTAAAGTCTTTGTCCAGTATGTCTAATGTCTTGTTTTTTTTGTTGATGGTTCCTGGATTTTTATCTTGTTCATTTGGATGGACTGTCATTTCCTGTTTCTTTGATTGTCTTGTAATGTCTGTATATTTTAATATTTTAAAGTGTTAACTCTGGGATTTAGTCTGTGAGCTGTCTGTTATTTAAGTTGTATCTTCCAATTAATAGCCTATTGAGGATTCTAGCTAATGCAGTAAGGCAAGGAAAAGATATAAAAGAGTCTAAGAACGGTAGAAAAATAATAAAGATGTAATTATTGGTTGATGATGTGATTTTTGTGTAAAATATTTAAAAATTTCAGATAAACAAAAGGCAAAATGAATTTGGCAAGGATGCTAAATATAAAGTCATTCTAAAATATCAATTCAATATCTACTGAAACATTTGGAAAATGAAATTTTAAAAAATAGAAGTATTTACAATATCATGAAACATCAAATGTATAGGAATAAATCTAAAGAAATATGTGTAATACTTCTATATAGAAAACTATAAAACATTATTGAAATAATTTTTTAAAATCCCAGATATTATAAAGTATACATCATGTTTGTGGATTAGAAAGGTCAATGTTGTATTAATGTCAATTCTGCCCAAATTAATATCCCAATTAATTTTATGCTATCCCAATTAATATCCCAGAAGTTTTCTTTTTTCTTTTTTTTTGGTGGATACTGTCAATTTTATTCTAAAATACATATGGATTTGCAAAGGACCAAGAAGAACCAAGAAAAACTAGAAAAAGTACACAAAGTGAGAATTGTTTAACTGTATATCAAGACATATTATGAAGTTATTATAATTAAGACAGTATAGTATCAGTTCAAGGATAAACAAACAAACTAGTGGACTGTAGTTTGGTAACTGTCACACATATACAAGTACTGGATATATAGCAAAGATAGCAACGCACTGAAGAAAGGATGGTCTTTTAATAAATGGCATTAAGTCCATTAAATATGCAAGTGGTAAAACAAACAAACAAACAAACAAAAAACACTGAAATTTGAACTCTACCTCACATCACACATAAAAATCAATTCCAGGGAGTGGATGTGGCTCAAACGGTTGAGCGTTTGCTTCCCACATGGGAGGCCCTGGGTTCGGTCCCCTAAAGAAAAACAGACCAAAAAAACAAAACAAAACAAAACAAAACAAAAAACCCCAAAACAGCAAACAAATGAAAAAACCAACTGAAGGGAACTAATGTGGCTCAGTGGTTGATCACTGGCTTCCCACATATGAGGTCCCGGGTCCCCGACCCCTGTACCTCAAAACAATAAAAATAAAATAAAATCAATTCCAGCAGGATTATAATTCTAAATGTGAAAGGTAAAACAATAAGGTTTCTAAAAATATCGTAGGAGAATATTTTCATGCCCTTGGGTAGACAAATATAGCCAAACAGGAATAAAAAGTCCTAACACAAAAGAAAAGACTAATAAGTTGAACTACAATAAATTATGAACTTCTATTCATTAGAATACCCCATTAAGAGATCAAAAAGCCAACCCACCTGGCTAAGAGTGAGAAGAATGTGGGAGGACTCATATTCAAAACAAATAACTTTTACAAATCAATAATAAAAGACAGACAACTCTATAGAAATGGACAAGAAACTTGATCAGTTACTTCACAAATGACAATAACCAAATTGTCATGAAATTATAAAAAGGTGCTCAACTTTATTAGTCATCATGGAAATGAAAATTAAAACCAAAATGAGATGCCACTATGTACCCTAAGAATGGCTAAAATTAAAAAGTCTAACAGTCATAAGTGTTGGTGAGGATGTGAAAAAACTTAAGACTGTTTATGTATAAGAGTATTATGTATTGGAAAATTGAATGCATACCTACTGATCAAGTAATTTTACACACACACACAGCCAATAGAAATGCATGCACATATGCAAAAAAGCTGTATTCCTTCTAAGAATATTTAAAACAGTTTTATTTGTAATAGCTTCAAACTGGAAACAACTCAAATGTTTCTTGATAGCATATAGGAATAAACTAGGGTTATTAACAATATGGAATATTATTCAATAATAAAGACAACTCAACAATAGTTTTACACAACATCCCAAGAGAAGCCTGTTACATAAAAATACATACTGTGTGATTCCATTTATGAAAGTTTAAAAACAGACAATACTACACTATAATGTTAGAAGTAAGGATGGTGCATAGTATGTTCAACTGATTTTTTTTAGGTACCGGAGCTGGGGATTGAACCCCAGACCCTGTATGTGGGAAGCTGGTGCTCAACTACTGAGCCACATTGGCTTCCCTGAATGGGTTTTTTTTGTTTGCTTGTTGTTGTTTTTTTAAACAATTTATTGAAGTATATCATTCATACATGAACATACATAAACTATAAGTGTTCAGTAAACATCGTGATCTTACAAAACAAACATGCATAACATGTTTGCATAACATCATACAAGTCTCCTGCACATCACCTCCCCGCCTACAAACATCCTGCATAGTTGTGAAACATTTGTTAAATCTTGAAAGAGCATCGTCAAAGTATTAGTACTAACTATAGTCCGTATCTTCCTTCCCTATACAATTTTTTAAGGATGTATTTATTTATTTATTTACTTTTATCCATTTTTACCGCCCCCTCCATTTTTGCTGTTTCTGTGTCCATTTGCTGGGCAATTGGGACACATATGATAACATGGATGAATCCTGAAGACATTATGTTAATAAGTGAAATAAGCCAGACACAAAAGGACAAATATTGCATGGTCTCACTAATATGAACTAAATGCAAAGAATAAAAGCATGGATTTAAAACCTAGAGTATAGGTTATTAGAAGATAAGAGGAGGGCTGTGAAGGACTACTGATGCTTAATGTATGTAGAAGTTTTAATTAACTTGACTGTAAAAGTGTGGAAATGGATAGAGTTGATGGTAACACATTATAGTGAGTAGCAGCTGGTTTATAAATGGGATTGTGATTGAAAAGGGTAGTCTAGGGATGTAAATGTCAATTGAAACATTTGCTATATTAGCAACCATGCATGTGTCCCCAGACCTAGTTTTTCTCCCTAGGTCTGGTTTTTAGAATGCTGGTGATAAACTAAGCCTGATTTATTATATGATCATCTGTATGGGGAAAGACTGTAACTTTGGCTATCTTTGGTCAACCTTAAGAGATATAGCAGGAGGACAGATGTGGCTCGGGTGGTTGGGCGTCCATCTCCCATATGGAGGGACCTGGGTTTGATCCCCGGGACCTCCTGGTAAAATTAAATATATATATATATAGAAGGTGCATGGGCCACCAGGTTCTGGGTTTGAGTGTGCCGCTAGGCCCCATGTGCGGGTGCACCATCAGGCCCCGCGAACCACACAGCAAGATGATGACATAACAGGAGAGTGACACAAGGGACAGCCAAGACGAGGCACACTGAAAAACCAGGAACTAAGGTGGTGCGGGTGGTAGGACACCTCTCTCCCACATCAAAGATTCCAAGGATCAAATCCCAGTGATGACAGGAGGAGAAGGATGAGACAAGAGGGCAGGAACCGGACACAGAGAGTTGCCCAGTGAATGGACACAGAAACAGCAAAAACGGGGGTGGAGGGCTAAAAATGGATAAAAGTAAATAAATAAATAAATCCTTACAAAAATGTATAGGGGAGGAAGATACGGACTATAGTTAGTAGTAATACTTGACGATGCTCTTTCAAGATTTAACAAATGTTTCAGAACAATGCATGGTGTTTGGGGTGGGGGTGATGTGTAGGAGCCCTGTATGATGTGATGCATGTTTGTTTTGTAAGTTCACGATTTTACTGAACACTTATAATTTATGTATGTTCATGTATGAATGATATACTTCAATAAATTGTTTTTTTAAAAAAAGTAGTCAGGATGGTGTTACCTTTGGAAAGGAGGATGGTGGTTATTTGGTTAAGAGGGAGGCAAGAAGGTTTGTGGTAATGTTCTATTTCTTGACCTAGGTGGTAATTACTTAAGCATATTAACTTTATAATAATTCATCAAGGTAAACATTTATGTTATGAACTCGTTTGGGACTATGCTATATTTCAATATAAAGTTTATATGAAATAGTCCTCTTTTATAAATTTTCTTCTATTTCTCCTCACCTTTCCTGTTTTTCACTTTAGAATGTTAAATATTACAATCTAAAATTTTGTGGTATTGAGAGGAAATATATCACTCTTAAAAGTGTAAGTAATGTCATAATTATATAGCCATTCATGAATTTTCACGTCCATTATCTCTATACTCATAAAAATCTTGAGATATAACACATACTAAACATTGTTTGCTTTTTAAAATAAATGAATAAAGTAAGATTCAGAGGTGATTAATTTCCCACCAAGTTCATACATCTAGAAAATGTCAGAGTTCAGTCTAATACTTCAAGTTAGAATAATACTTTGCTAGTGAAATAATAATCATGAGTAAGATTACATTGTGTAGTTTAAATATTCTTTGCTTACTATAGAATGAATCCCTAACTCTTACTAGGTATTTTTTAAATTGTACGCCATTGATCACAATGAGTACCAGGAAAAAGGGTTCATAGATTTCATTGATGATCTACAAATTAACACTATTAGGAAAAATAATTCAAAGGGTATATAAAATTGATAATGCATTAATTAATATTCTTATCTTTTAATATGGGAAATTGTTTTTCTTTTCCATTGTTAATAACAGTATACATTAATATAGACTTTATGGAAGAAAGTTTAGCAAGAAGTATCAACAGTCTAGAATGCACATTCCCTATGTCATTAAAGCTTAATTTCTAGAAATTATCCAAATGAAACAATTATTGACAAAAATTAACCACAAGGATATTCTTTGTAGCATAGTGTACAGTAGTAAAAACTTGCTGGAGCATAAATATCAAATAATAATAGCTTGTTAAATTACCCAAATGCACATTCATAAAATGGGACACTTTGAACCATTAAAAATAATGTTTAAGTTAGGAATTGTTGAGACAGGTATTTGACCAGGCAAACCAATAATGTTCAGATTCAGTCTTCAACCAGTCTCCTGTGATGGTATCGAGGGACATAAATGCACATGTGAGAGGGTCAAGTGAAGGAACATATTATACCATGGCGCTGGAAACTCTCAATACTTCAAGGACAGTAGAAACAGCTCTTCCTGACATCAGAAGGACCTGCCTGTACTTACTATGGTGTTCTACTTTCCCCCTCTTTTGTGACCCTCCTCCCTTTAAGCAGGTCCAGAATGAAGTTGTGAATTTCAGTCCTGATTTTTTTAGATGATCTATTCCCTCTATTTCCATGTATAGGGCTAACATGATTTTCTGGATCTTGTGTCCTTCCCATTTCTTTCTGTTTTCCTCTGTTTTTATTAAAACTGCAAAAGTAAACATCCTTGTTATTTTAAAAACTCATCTCTTTTATTCCTTTTTTCTCATCCCTTATGTTCTGATTCCAAAAAGTCAGCAATGGTTTCAGTGTTCCTTTACCACATTTTGAAGGTTTTTTGCCTCCTCACTGTGGTTTAACTGTCTCTGGACAAAACTTTTTACTAGAACCTAGACTGACTAAGGCACAGGTCTGTGTAAGTTCCTTTGTAGCCTCTGCTTGGGTATGTGATAATTTTACTGAGTTTTTATTCTTCCTCAATCTAAGAAGGAAATATCCACCACCACCACCACCCCATTTAGCAGAGGTCCCCAATTCTTTTTAATCTACTTTTTAAAAAACACCACTACCCTATGAGGTTGGGTCAACGCTTTGGGTCCCTGAAATCTGTTGCTGAGATCAGAACTCATTCACTATGGCTAAGGGTCCCTAATCAGGAAAGAAAGACATCTCTGATGGGGCAGGGAGCATCTGGCTGGTGGAGGAGCAGGAGGGAATGCAGAGAAAACTTCCTTCTCTCAGTCTCTCTTTTCAAGTGTATTTTAATGGCTTATAAAGTAGGGCAAGTAATGGAAATATTTGTTTAAAAAAAGGCCTCCACAGCCACACATGAAATAAAGACACACACCAGTGGCTAATAGTGGCTGTCTCTGAGTGGTTTAAGAAGCAGGAGGGTGACAGTGGTTAGGGTTTAATTTCTCTTTGCAAGTTTATATTTTTGAAATGTTTTACCAAAAAAAAAAAAAAAATGCTTCACTTTTACATTAGAAAATACTGATGTTCATTTCTTCTTTTTAAAATAATAACATTCGGGAAGCAGCTGTGGCTCAATCAGTAGGGCTCCCATTTACCATATGGGAGGCCCCGGGTTCGGTTCCCGGAGCCTCCTGGTGAAGGCAAGCCCGCCCGCACGGCGTGGTTAGCTGACCCAGCGAGCACAAGCAGCAAGGGGGGGATAAATGAATAAATAAATATAATCTAAAAAAAAAAAATAAAGTATATTTATCTTTAAAAAAAAAAAAAATAAATAAATAGATAATAAAATAATAACATTGCTTGCTTTATCTTGAACACGTTGAACTAACCATGCTAAAGGTTTAAATTTATTTTCTGTTTTCAGTTTTCCCTGACTCCCCAATTTCATCATCTTTTTGTACCACGACTTTCTTTTATTTTTAACTTCACAATAAGAAATGTTATAGACTTAAGAAAGAGTAAATGTTTACATTTCTGGAAAGTGGACTTTACAACATTCTAATAATTATAATGAGCATGCATAATTTGGTTTTCAAGCCCTAGGTTTCGGAAACCTCCCATTCACATTCACAGTCTGTCAGCAGGACCCTCCATTAGCAGATCAAATTCATGCAAAAGGCCAGCGAACATTTCTAACCATTCTAAATCTGTACTTTGAATCACATTTGTGCTCAGATTAAAAATAATTCCTGGACAGAGACGTACTCAGAGTTTAGCCCATGGTTGTAGAGTTGTATCCATTTTGCTTTTTTGAGGCAAAGAGTTACATCTTCACTCTCTGCTCAGCAGCAAAGAACAAAAAACATTACATCATACACATAACCAGAAAGGCTTAAGTTATTTAAACTCACCTTCTAAACTTGTTCCACCTTAAAATCATAAAATAAAATATTCATGTGCTCTCATTATGTGTTGAACAAAGAGGCAAAGAAGGAGGCTTTTTTTTTTTTTTTTAAAGATTTTATTTATTTATTCATTTATCCCCCCCTTGCTGCTTGTGCTCGCTGGGTCAGCTAACCACACCGTGCGGGCGGGCTTGCCTTCACCAGGAGGCCCTGGGAACCGAACCCGGGGCCTCCCATATGGTAAACGGGAGCCCTACTGATTGAGCCACAGCCGCTTCCGAGGAGGCTTTTATATTACCTAATATTAATCCATGGTAGCCTATGGCCTCATATCAAGTCAAACATTTATGCCATCTACCTTATATATGAATAGGTAGAAAAAATAATGATAGTACAAGCAATGCTTGCCAAATAACTTTAGAACCAACAAGTGAGACAACTAATCAAACTTCCCAACAGCATGACTAATACACTAAAAAACATTTCTAACATACATTTGGCACTTTGAACAAATAACACTACCTAGTTAATTCACAGAATAACCTATGATGTCTAAGGATATCCAACGCAACCTGCCATTCCTGCAGATTCAGGAAACATAAACGAATACTAAAAGCAAGTTTATTTTCTGAATTCAAATTTTAAGTACTTTAAGTGAAATAAAAATACTGAAAGTAATTTAATATCTCTTAAGATAATTTAAAGTGTTTAACTCATTTAATGTAATTATCTCTTAACATTGTTATATAGTCTCTATTTTCCTAGTGCTCTTTAGAAAGGACAAAATACCCTTCCTTTTACCATAATTTCCCCCTTGTCTATATCTAATTGAAAAGCTTTCTATCAGGAAACTTGAAAAATTGAAAATTACTGCTCTGGGGCCTTTCGTCAACTATGAACTTGGGAATTAGAGTTTCTGGCCTTGCTTAATGAAAAGTGGCTGAATTAGATTTTCTTCATCTAACAAGTATCATTATTTTTTGTTTTGGTAAAAAGTTTCTTAGAGAATCTCTCTTAATAGCTACTGGCAAAGAACATAATTCTACTACTGAAACAATGAGATCTATTTTCCGGATCATCAATCTTCATTCTTTCGACAGATACAATTGTTTGAAGAGTTGCAATTACATTATCCCTTGGTGCTTCTTTAGCCTCCACATTTGACTGATTCCACAGTTAACAATTAAAAGGCCAAAGGAATTGAGGATTAATTTTTATCTCTAATAATAAAAAGTTCATTGCTTTGAATTTTTTGATATCAGCGTTATTGCCCTCATAATTAAAAGTGCAATAGTTATATAATCTTGCAGAAGGAGAAATGGAAATCAATACCCATTCATGGACTCTAGATAGAGTGTTGTAACTGAAGTCATCCTGACTGTATGGAAAGCAAAATTGTTTACTACCTATAAGTGAATAAGTTTAACGTGCCCAGCATGGAGCCTGACACATAGTAGGTACTCAAAAATATCAGTTTTCTCTTCTCCTTTGCTAGGCTCAACCTATATAACTAAAACTTAATCTACCCCCGATGTTAAACTACATGTTTTTGAAAAGCAAACTATATTTAGCAAGAAATAGGTCTGTTGGAGTCTAAACAAGATGTTGATAACTGGGACAGATGACACACACTATCAAATTTATTTTTGACTTTAGTTGACATCAAAGGCCAACAGGATCCAGGGTAAAGATAGAATGGAGGACTCCCACCTAGCTGGTTTCTAATCTGCAAAGGAGTAAAACCACCTCTTTCTCACATTCCCTTGGCCTACCTTTAGGCATTGCTACTACCTTCAGGCACACAGACTCCCTCACTCACTTGAATAAGATTGAATAAAAATATCTTTGGCTATCAAGGTGGGTATAACAGTATGAAGCTTTGTGAATCACAGAAAAGATCATATTCTTCAAACTAATCCATTCATATGGGTGTGCAGCCCTTTGATTGTATTAGATTCAGTTAAGGGATCTTTTGTTTAGGTCACTTTGTTTAGATTGCTTTAGGGACTTTGACTGGACTAAGCCAATCAACCCTCTTTCTGGAGTCTTACATAAATGGAGAACTGAAAGCAGAAACACAGAGAGAAAGACAGCTGCCATTTTATCCTGCCATGTGAGAGAAGACTCCAGGATGGCCTACAGCTGCAGAAAGACAGAGAAACCCCGAGAGGCTGAGAGAGAGGCCAGAGGCTGGAATCAGTGGAGCAGCCCAAGGTAAGAAGGGAGAGACAAGCCATATGCCTGATATCCCACATCTGAGCTCAGGGAGAAAGTGAGCCTGGAGGAAACACACAGAGATTGGCCACGTGGCAGGACTCCAGGATAGCCAGTAGCTGACCTTGGTGAGACAGCATCTCTGATGATGCCTTGATTTGGACATTTTCACAGTCTTAGAAATGTAAGATTTTCCCCTATTAAATTCTCATTTTAAAAGACAACCCATTTCTGGTATTTTGCTCCCAGCAGCTTTAGCAAACTAAAACAGTAGGGAAAGTTTACAAAACCCATTTATATAAACATGTTTACATCTCTTTACTATAGCACTAATCTCATTATGTAACCATCAGTTCTGTTCATATTGATCCCTACAATGGTGCTAGTGAGAGATAACACTCTATCCCTCCCCACCACACACACACACCTTACAGAGGTTTTGATTTCACAGAACTCCAGTGGAACCTAGGGATCTGAAATTTTCACAAGCAACCAGAGATGCTGAGGTTTGGTCTTAGGGCCACTCTTCAAGGAAAAACTGTTCCATACTGTGGCTTCTGGAATACTTCATGATCTTTGAAACCTGTGTACCTCAAGGAGGGTATCAGAGGATATAAAATGCAAAAACAGTGGCAGTGAAAAGAGACATTAGCATGAAAAAGGCCCGATTCATGTTAGAAACTGGTTTGGGAAAAGGAAGGCTCAAGGAAAAGCAATCCTACAAAGTGTTCTTTTATATATTTGCATCTCTGATTCTCAACTTCTGTACCTGTAAAGTTAGGTAGTGGAGGAGGCAGAAGGTAAAGAATGAGAATGTTGGGCAGTTAGAGAGGACAATGTTTTGGGTGTATGTTTTAGGATAGCTTTACTTGATCCAAAAGCATGGTTCCCTCGACTTGCTCTCCCCTAAAATCAGGAAAGAAAAAACATCCATGAAGTCTTATAAGAAATCACCCATATATATTATATTTCTATTTTAACATTAAATACTATCTTAATCTGCTGAAAACTGAAAGGTTTTCATCTAAAATAATAGAAATTTTGTTTAGATATACACATTTTTGAAAATTACCTGAAGCCTATGAAATCTTCAGAGAATTACTTCACAACTGAATAATCAACTCAAAATTATACTGTTTTATTAAAACATCTCCATATTTTACCCATTTCAGAATCTGAAGGTTAATCTCAGTGTCAGAACTCATCTTCCACAAAACTATTGTAGCCACATTTTCAACTAGAGGCAGTATATTTACCTCATTTCCCATTCGGTTATTATTTGGTATGATTTATTATTTGGTATGATTAAGAGCTATTAAAAATATCCATGGGTGCTGGAGCTGAGTCTTGTACTGACTGGGAGCCATTCATGAAGAAAATTATCCAAGCTATTAGGAAACTCCCCTGGGGGAAAGATGAGTATCATCTGGATTACTTTCTATCCAAATCTGAGCATGGTTGACTTCAGTATCATCCAATTTGGAGGATGGGCTGAAAATCCACTTGAGGAACCTGCTAATTGTCCTCTGGTTCCTGGCTCACAGGGTCTTCTCTTGAGTCACCTCATGAATCCAAAATATCTCTATTTCAAAATGATTGACATGGATTATGTTGCTCTACTACCTGACCTGCATTGCTCACACTATATCTTAGCAAGTCTGGCCATGCTTATTCTTTATTATCTCTTACAAATACACAAACCCTGGCTGAATTATACAGAACATCACTAAATAGAAGAAGCTACTATATTAATATTACCACTATGTTTCCGGCATATAATATTACAGAGCAGGCATCATAGGAGTACAGGTAAGTGACTTAGAGTACAGATATAGAGTCAAGTCCTGGTTCTGATGTGTACTATGATTATGTCAACAAGGTGCCTATGGTAGTTTGAGGCTTTTATGGACCCAAGAAAACCATGTCCTTAGAGCTAGTCCATTCCTGTGGGTGAGTCCCTATTGTAGGTGGAGGACCCCTTGATTAGAGTACTTCAGTAGGGCATGACCCAGGGTGGGTCTTAATCCTTTTATTGGAGTCCTTTATAAACAGGATGAAAATTGAGAGAGGCATAAGGAGAAACCCACAGAAGACAGAGAAAAACCCACAGAAATGGAAAGAGAAAGCCATGAGAGCAAGAAGCTGAAATCAACAGAACCTGGAAGATAGAAAGCTAGAAGCTGAAGCAATGAAACCTAGAAGAGAAGGGAAAGACCAACAGATGCCACCATGTGACAGTCTTCAGGGAGAATGAAGCCTTGATTTGGACATTTTCACGGCCCCAGAACTGTATGCTTATACATTAATAAATCCACATTGTAAAAATCAACCCATTTCTGGTATATTGCATTCCAGCAGCCTAGCTAACTAAAACAGTGGCTAAGCCTCTCTGAACTCAGTGTCCTCATCCATAAAGTAGTGGTAACAACCCTACTATGTCATTGGGTTTATGTGAAGATTAAAAATGATGCATGCAGAGTGACCTATGGACTGTGGTTAACAGTAATACTGTAATATTCATGCATCTATGCCAAAGATGTACTATGCTGCTAATGGGGACTTATGGAAAAGTTTGCCAAATGTAAGCAATGGATCTAGTAATAATATGATGATATTATCTCATAATTTGTAACAAATGTTCCACCACAGTGTGGTGTGTTGATAAAGGGGTGTTATATGGGAATTCTGCACATGTGTGTAATTGTTTTAAAACAATTTAAAAAATAATAATAGGGTAGGTTGGGGGAAAAATACACCAAATGTTAAGATAAGGACTATAGTTAGTAGTTAAGATTTTGATGATATTCTTTCATAATTTGTAACAAATGTCTTACAACAATGCAAGGTGTTGGTTGTGGGTTAATGTATGGGACCTCTATATGGTGTTATGCAAATTTGCTTTGTAAGTTCACAACTTTTACTATATATTTATTGTTTATGTATGTTCACATATAAATGACACAAAAATAATAAAAATAATAGGGTGGGCTGGGGGAAAAATACACCAAATGTAAGATACTATGGTTAGTAGTAATATTTTGAGGATGCTCTTTAATCATTAGTTAAAAATGTTTCACAACAATGCAAGGTATTGGTGGTAGGGTAAGGTATGAGAGTCCCGTATGATGTTACTTATGTTTGTTTTGTAAGTTCACAACTTTTACTATACACTTATTGTTTATGTATGTTTATATTTGAGTGATATACTTCAATAAATGAAAAACAAATCTGAAAAAGAAAAAAAAATGATGCCTGCTCTAGAGTTAGCACAAGGACTGGTGAAAAGTATGGGCTCAACTTCTTATAGAGGGAGCTACTATATTAGTGCTAATATTATGGAAAGAACACATGGTTTAGAGTCATAATTAGTTCACATCATGGCTTTGAATTTCAACTTCTTCATCAGTAAAGTGGGGCTGGTACCAACTACCCTACTGTGAACACTAGAGATAAATATATTCAATTTCTTTCCACAAAGCCTCGCCCAGAGTGAGCACTCAATAAATGGCAGTCATTGTAATAGTTACACATAGAAAGTGACTTTGGTTAATGTCTTAGTTTGCTAAAGGTTGCCAATGCAAAATAACAGAAATAGGTTGGTTTTTATAATAGGGAATTTATTAAGTTAAAAAACTTAAAGTTCTGAGGCTTTGAAAATGTCCAAATCAAGGCATCATCAGTGATGCTGTCTCATCAAAGATTGGCTGCTGGCGATCCTCGTCTCCTGCCATGCAGCGAGGCACAATGACAGCGGGTCTCTGCCGAGATTTCTGTTTACCCTCTATGCTCACTGTCTCCCTGAACTCAGCTGTGGGCAATCAGACACATGGCTCTTCTTACTGCCGGTCTGCTGGTCTCTCCCCTCTCCTCTGGACCTTGTCTTTCCAGTTTTGAGCTCCTCCATGGGCCTAGCCTCTCGGAGGTCTTTGTGCTCCACTGATTTCAACCTTCAGCCTCCAGGACCTCTCCTTCTGTTTCTGAGGCTTCCCCTGCGCACCCCCTCCCCCGGGGTCTATGGCTTTTCAGTCTTCTGTTTATAAAGGACTCCAGTAAGAGGATTAAGACCCACCCTGAATGAGGTGGGTCATGTCTTAAGTTAAGATCCCACTTGCCAAAAGATCCTACTTATAATGAGTCCACACACACAGGAATGGATTAATTTTAAGAACATACTGTTCTGGAGTCCACAAAAAAAGACTCAAACCAGCAGAGCTCATGAGACTATAATACATATGTCATAAGAATCAAATTGATAAAAAAAACAAAGTCTTTTTGATACCTCTCTATGCTGCTGTTCTTACTCTGTCACAGTCTTAGTTCTATGGGGCAAAAATCATTCAAGTAGTAGTACACCCAACCTTTCTACCCTATATCTGCTAACAAGGTCTCTGACTCTGCTAGCTCAGCTTATTTCCCTCCTTTGCCCTTGGAGGAAAGTTTTGTTGCCAGGCAAGTTCTTTGGGACTTTTGTTGTTCATAAATGAAAGAAAAGGAGAAGAGTAGAAAGAAGGAAGATAATGTGAGCTGGAATTGGGGGAGGGGTTAGGGGAAGACTTTAGAGAAAAAAGAAGATTAAGTAGCTGAGGGGGGAAGCAGATGTGCCTCAAGTGGTTGAGCTCCTGCCTCCCACATGGAGGTCCAGGGTTTGGTTCCTGGTGCCTCTTGAAAAAAAAAAAAAAAACCCAAAAAAACAAAAAAACAAGCAACAAGCAAAACAAATGGTAAAACCAACTACTCAGGGAAGCCAATGTGGCTACTGGTTGAGCACCGGCTTCCCACATAGAAGGTCCCAGGTTCAATTCCCAGCCCCTAGTACCTCAAAAAAAAAAAAAAAAAAAAAAAAAAAGCTGAGGGATGATGATGGCAGAGAAGCAAATAGAAGGGGGAAAGGAGTTTCCTAAAATACTGTTCTGTTTCATGTATCCTCTTCAGAATATTCAAGAAAAGCAAGGGGAAAAGAACTTAATTATTTTTTTTAAATGCCTGTATTTGTTGGACTGTGGTCTTTGAGTGCTAGAGCTCTGAGGCTTTGCCAAATGAGTCATAGCTTTTACTAGATAAGACTAGTGGCTGAAGGAGTTCCATTCATGCTGGGGCAGAAATGCCACAGAAATGAGGTATTAAAGGGAGGCAGGGTCTACTTCCCTGAGAGGGGCCCATTTAAGGGACATTCCTTTAGAACTCCAATATTCTGGAGCATCCTGGGACAAATAAATTGGCTGCCATTGGTGTGGCAAGGAAGAAAGGCTACAAGTAAAATCAACAAACCAAGGAATCAAGTAACCAGGGAGGGGCCTGTTCATGAGAGCTACCCCAGAATATGTAGCCCTTATGGAACAGAACTGGGAACAGAAAGTGGGCCCAGCACCAGGATAATATCACCTAAGTGGAGGAAGTAGCACCAGCAGCCCCCCCGCAAATCAGTGCATGGTGGGGGCAACCACAGGAGAGAAAACTTGGGAGAGCAAAGGAAAGGAATACAGAAAATGAGAGTGCAGGAGAAGAGAAAGTAAGCTTATTAGGCTACGCAGCCACGGCAGGAAAGCCCTGTGCAATGGATATTTTCCATTTGCCCTTCCAGACCCAATAATCCCCATTCTCTACTCCTCTGTGTGCCCTGGGAGACTGATCTTTGTGGACTACATCAGTGGCTCCTTTACCCTCTGGCTTCCTATTGAGTTCAGTTAATGTTGGCCACCAGCAAGAGACTGGACAGAAAATAAGAGTGATAGCAGATAACTGTTTGTTGCTTTGTTTTTTATCCCAGTCTACCCTGCCTGGTGGCAACAAATTGGCTGTATCCTTCATGGAAGACAGCAGCTCATTTCTTGTTAGGTGTCCCTCTCTGCTCCCTCCCCTTGTCCTTTCACATCCTAGGGAAAATAACTGACTCCATCTGTTTCTAGTTCCCAATTGTTCACTCTCTCTCACTGGTTCTCTTAGCCCTGCCTATACCTTTGTAAACAGTTCTTTCATTAAACTGTCTTAGATTCCCCTACTTGAGTGAACCATCTGCTATCTGTCATCAACTGAAACACCCAGGAAAGATAACTATTCAATGAGCAAATGGAGAAGGAGTGTGTTCACTTCCTGAAGAAGGCAGAGGAGAGGAAATATGAGAGTAGAACTGAGATACAATGACTAATTACCATGGGTTATAGGATGTTTAACTGTATGTGAATGCAAGACTAGATTCATGGTACTACGATCTATTTGTAATGATTTTCAATGATGGATTTCTTGGTAAAATAAGGTAATATATTTAGCATGATTCTGCTCTTCTTAGAATCAACTGATATGCCATGTTGCATGATAGAGACTTAGGTTTAAATCCCATTTTCACCACTTACTGTGTTAAGTTACTTCATCTCCCTATGCCTCGGTTTTCTCATCTGAAAAATGGGGGTCACCACTTTCTCCACAAGATTCTTGTGAGATTAAATGGAATCCTCCATGATGAATGCCTGCTTACACTAAGCCTTTAATAAATAGCAGTTGTACTTCTTATTTTTCTACTGCACTGAAATCCTTTCCACCACAATTCACAGTTTAAGAAATCTAAAGAGGTTCTGGTTTTTTCAAATATGTTCAGATCTGAGTGAATCCAAACAGTTCCCACAGCACTGAGTTAAGGGTTCTAGATGAAGACTCTTCTGGCTGACTTTACTGCATCTACCTTTGCGGCAGGGAGACTACGGCAAGGCTCCAGGAAGCAGCACCTCTGTCATATTATTTCCCTTTGGGAAAAACAAGCTCTGAAGTGTTTTTGTTTTTTTTTTTTTTCTTCCAGCAATATATTCCAAATCATGTAAATTTGTGGCACATGCCACACTTTAAATCTTCAAGTGATTAATCAATTGAAGTCCTAAGAATTACTCTTGAAAGTCTAATAAACTAGTGATTCAGAACTTTCAAACCCTAATATCCCTCAAAATCCACTTTTAAAATTTTATCTTTCCTTTGTACCATATTTGCCATAGTGGATCTTCTTGAGAGGTTTGCTCAAGATCTGCTTTGCTGAAAAAAAAAAAATCAACCACAGAGAAAATCTTTATGAACAAATATCTGAATGTTATTTCTGTTCTTTGGTAAGTATGTTAAGCAGCCAACATATTTAACATTACCACGCTCTGCTCACTTACTGAGTACCTACTATGTATTATGCACTGTTCTAGATTCTGGGGAAAATACCAGTAAAAAAAAAAAAATACATAGACACACACACACTGATGGTGCTTAAGTCTAAGTATGGTTAACAGCAGCTCAGGTAATTTATTTTCCTCATTTCTCCTATATCTCTCTTGCCAAAAAGTGCTAAATTTTCAAGGGACCTGGGGTTGCCAGATAAAATATAGGACATACTTGTACTAAAAAAAAAAATTGTTGTTTTTCTGAAATTCAAATTTAATTGGGCATCTTGTTTTTTGATTCGCTAAAGCTGGCAAGCCTAAAGGGGGTCACTGCTCTGCTCCCTACTCCCTGAGTGACTTTATGCACATAATTTAGCTTTCTTGGGCCTCAGTTCCCTCATATGTAAAATGAGGGATCTGGTCCAAGGGATATTTAAGGTCCCTTAGAGCTCCCTTGTTCAAGTTCTTCCCTAAGCAAGAGAACTTGTCATCACATTCACTCTCTCTCTTTCTCTCTCTCCTATAGTCTCTGAATAGATTTTAAAACTGACTGTCCATTCTCTGGCATTGCTCCAATCTCTTCTTTCTTCAGCACCTTTTGGTAATAATCTAGGTTCAACCCCTGACTCCATGCTAGTTGACATGTCTAAGGTTACCCACCAGCATTAATGCTAAATACCCTTTGAGTAGCATTTTATATTTCACAAAGCGCTTTCACATATATTGCTGCATTCTGATGCATCAAATTCTCTGTTTCATTCAAAAGTTGTTGCTAACATTGTCTTTGATGCCACATTGTAAATAATTTTTATCATGTACCTCTACAAGTATTAGCAACCCTCTGCTAAGAGACCTTCTCTCAATTAAAACAAGTCTGTTCTTATCCTTGAAGATTTAACAGGTATCTTCATGGTATCAATCTTCCATCTTGAGTGTCTCTCCCTCTGAGCTCCCTGAAGCTTCTTCCCTGCCCCTCTGGCTACAGGAGCAACTACTTGTCTCCTCCCACAACAGGTCCAGTTCTTTCACCTTCCAACTGCACTATCTTGAGAGGCCCCTTGCAAGCCTGGACCACACAGGCTCTTGGTCCTCGGTGTGGTCCTTGCACCAGCAGCCCAACACCCAGGTGCTTGGTAGAAAATGTAGTCTCGGACCCCACCCCAGAGCTGCTGGATCAGGATCTGCATTTTTAAGTTCCAGAAGCACTGGTTTAGAACATCTCTAGTCAGGCACAATTTTGTTTGTATTGTTCCAGGAGACAGGAAATACACAATTTGGTCCATATTTGTTAGCATATCCCTTACCTTTTTTTCTGCCAAGGTACACCCACAGATGACACCCACTCACATAAAGAAGAGAGGCTCTCCTCTGAAGCGATTCTCATCCACCTACCCCAAAACACTTCTTTTGCAAGTAACTATTTTAGCATCGGTTAGAATGCTCAATGACTGCCACTCCGCAGCATACTTATAACACTATTCCCCAAGTATGTGTGCAATAGGGATATATGAATTATGATCTCCCACCTTGTACTGGCTGATACGACCAAATAAATTTACTCATTTGGAAAATGGAGAAAATATGCAATAATGAATTCTTTCTGATACAGAGATGCTTAATGAATAATTTTAAAAGCAGTTTACAATTTCAAAGTTCTCAGTTTGATAACTAATTAAAATAATGCAGAGCAGTTTTCATTGACTAAAATTTTCTTTTTTTTTACATTGTGTTCTGCTTCACAGAGCTGTTACCAAAACTGATAAATGTGTAACATCATTCAAAATACTTTTAATGAAATAATCACAGATACAAAAAGATTGACATAACCAAGAAAGCAATAACTGCCTGTCTTGGTAAATAGGCATTTGGTTCCCTAGGTCCCCTTTAGCTCCAAAGTTTTTGTCTGACTCTAATACAGATCTTTGGATAACAAGATACCAAAAGGCAGAAAAAGATTCTGCTATATACTGAATCATTAAATAACACAAGTATGCAGGGTCAAAAATAAAAACAAATTGTTTTTTTCCTTGCAAAAAGAGCAATGCCATCATAAGCATAAGAGGCTAAATATATATGAATCCTAAAAATACCAACATGATGATTAGTGGCCTCTCATTCAGACATAGTTTACCTATTTTAGTAGTGTATCCAAGGATAAAAACTCAAAGGAATATCCAATTATTGTTAACAGATAAATGAGAACTACATTGCTTAAAGATCTTAAAAATCCAAATTCAATGTTGCTATTAAATTCTATGCAGGAGTTAACCACACATCACTGTCAAATCATAACTAAGCCAACCTGATAACCAACTCATAGCCATGTACAAAGCATGAACAACAAGAGAAAAAAAAGTAGATAAGTTGGACTTCCTCAAAATTAAAAACTTTTGTCCTTCAAAAGGATACCATTAAGAAAGTGAAAAGACAACCTACAGAATGGGATAAAACATTTGCTAATCATATATCTGATAAGGGACTTGTATCCAGAATATATAAATAATTCTTTCAATATAAAAAGACAAGCAACCCAATTTTTAAAATGGGCAAAGGATCTGAATAGACATTTTTCCAAGGAAGATATATGAACAGCCAATAAGCACATGAAAAAATACTTAACATCATTAGTCATCAGGAAAATGCAAATCAAAATCACAAGATACTACTTTACAACCACTAGGATGGCTTTTATTAAAAAAACAAATAACAACAACAACAAACAAACAAACAAAAAAAACAGAAAATTACAGGTGTTGTAGTGAATTTGGAGAAATCAGAACCCTCACACAACTGCTGGTAAGAATGTAAAGTGGTATAGTCGCTTTGAAAAACAGACCTGGCAGTTCCTCAAATGATTTAATGTACAATTACCATATGACCCAATGATTCCATTCCTAAGTATATACCCAAGATAAATGTAAACATGTCCACACAGAAACTTGTACTGAATGTTTATACTTGTAATAGCATATTATTCACAATAGCCAAAAGATGGAAACCATGCAAATGTCCATCAATGGACGAATGGATAAACAAAATGTGGTATATACATGCAATGGAATATTATTTAGCCATAAAAAGGAATTAAGTACTGATGCATGCTACAACACGGATGAACCACAAAAACATTATGCTAAGTGAAAGAAGTCGGTCACAAAAGACCACATACTATACAATTTCATTCAGATGAAAGTCCAGAATAGGGAAATCAATAGAGACAGAGAATATATCAGTTGCTTGGGGCTAGGAAGTGGGAGAATGAAAGGAGAGGTGAGTGACTACTAATGGGCATGGGGTTTCTTTTTAAGGTATGAAGATGTGAACTGTGGTCTATGGTTGGTGGCAAGGCCCTAGGATGTGTAAGTCCATTAAGGATGGTGGGCCACACTTGTGGGAGATGTTTGTGTGGGATGTGGTGGGAGGTGTGGGAGGTGGGCAACATGGGAATCCCAGGGGGTTCTGTGTAATATTTTAGGTAATCTAAGCACCTCTTAAAATATATTTATATATATATATAAATAACATTTTTGTAAGCAAATGCACATATATGCATATATATTTATATATCATTTTACAAATAGTGGTATGTATTGTGAAAATTTTGATTTTTACCCACAATAAAAAATAAGTAAATTAAAAAAAAAAAAAAGTTCTAAAATTGACTGTGGTGATGGTTGCACATACCTGTGAATATACTAAGAACCACTGAACTGTACAATTTAAATGCATGAATTGTATGGTTTGTGAATTATATCTTGGTAAAGCTGTTGAAAAAGAAAAAAATGAAAAACATTCTAGGACAATAGGCCTAAAATGGACTATCCTGGGAAAACTGTAATGTATTGTGTATTAGTCAGCCAAAGAGGTGCTAATGCAAAATACCAGAAATCAGTTGGCTTTTATAAAGGGTATTTATTTTGGGGTAGAAGCCCACAGTTACCAGGCCATAAAACGTAAGTTACTTCCCTCACCGAAGTCCATTGCCACAGGTTGCAGCAAGATGGCTGCCAACATCTGTAAGGGTTCAGGCTTCCTGGGTTTCTCTCTTCCCTGGGCTTGCTTCTCTCTAGGATAAGCAACTTTGTTTTCTCCACAAGGTCAGCTGTAGACTATGAGACTCTCTAAGCTATGCTTCTCTCCACAAGGCCAGCTGTAGACTATCAGGTGAATGGCTCTGTCTCTCTTCCTGGGGCTTCTGTCACGTCTAAGAGCTGTCTCTATTCCTCTGTGTTCTTCTCCTGTGTGTTCATTTCCTGGGCTCCAGCTCAAAACTCAGCATCAGAACTCCAACTTTGTCCTTTGCCATGTATTTTATCTGTGAGTCCCCACCCACCAAGGGGCAGGGACTCAACACCCTACTGATGTGGCCCAATACAAGCCTTAATCATTATTTAATCAAGTAAACCTCTGATAGACCAGTTTACAAATATAATCCAATATTTCTTTTTGGAATTCATCAATAATATCAAACTGTTACATATTCTAATCCACATGTTTTCGTTTCCTCGTTGTGAAAGCAAATACCATGCAATGGGTGGGCTTAAACAATGGAAATGTATTGGCTCACAGTTTTGAGGCTAAGAGAAGTCTAAAATCAAGGCATCATCAAGGCAATGCTTTCATTTCAAAGACTGGCATTCTGGGGCTGGCTATTGGCGACCCTCAGTTCTTGGCTCCTCTGTCATATGGCAATGCACATGGCAGCCTCTCCTGACCTCTCCCTTCTCTTATGGATTCCATTGACTTTTAGCTTCTGCCTGTTCCCTCTAACTTCTCTCTCTCTGTGACCCTCCCTATAAGGGCTTCAGTAATAGGATTAAGACCTATCCTGATCACCTGGGCAACACCTTAACTGAAGTATCCTCATCAAAAGTTTCTGTTTACAAGTGTTCACATGAGGTAATGTTTACCCAAGTCAAACCTTGCCACAGGTGTCTGTGGGGCGCTACGCCCCACCCGCTTCCCGTAGCCAACTTCTCTCTTCCCCGAACCCAACTTCCCTATTCACCGCAGCCTATCACAGCACCCCCTCACAGCCATAACCTTATTTGGACATGTTGGCCTTCTCCTCTAGCCTCCCCCCTCCCTCCCAAATCTTCCCCCCACGCCCAGCAACAGCTTAGCCCTATCAGAAGACAACACGCTCACCCCCGCCAAACACTGCCTATAAAACTGCACAGCTCTCCCTGAATAAAGGTCTTACCTTCCAGCAAGCAAGTGAGTGGTGTCTCTTCATTTAGTACTGTCAGGGAGACCACAGGGCACCAAACGGCGACCCTGTGACAACTTCTCCTTAACCCCCGTGAAGACCAGGGAGCCGGGCCTGCGCTCTCCTGACAACTTCTTCACCCCCCGCCGTTCCCGGAGTGCACGCCGGACGGTCCACAACTAGCTCGTGTCGCTCCCCGGGCTGCAGCAGGGCTGATCACCCTCAGGCCCGGAAACAAAGCGGCATTCACACCCACAGGAATGGATTAAGTTTAAGAACGTTTTTCAGGGTATATAGCTCCAAACCACCATACCACCCATATCTCTAACTCACCTTAAGTCTTCCAGAGAAACAATGGTAAGTAAGATTCAGCTTCAATGAATTTATCAACAACTTTGCATTTTAAAAAACTATAGAAAGAAATTCCTTTCCTATTAGCATACATATTCTGCACAGAATACTTGAAATCCAATAGAACTCAACATCTACATACCAGGTTTTGAAAGTTTAGTATTAGTTTTATTTTGAATTATAATACTCTGAGTACTAAGTTCCTTTGCAGGTTTTACTTAATCCAGCCCTGTGAATAAGGAAATATAGACAGCAGTCACAAAAGCAAAAAGTCCTTGGCTGGAAGGGAATTACTGAAAACAGAAGTCTTTAAATGCTGGAGTATACAAGTAGAAGCAAAAGACATAAATGTTAGAAATTGATTCTAGAGAAAGATAGGATGGCATTGTGACAGGACACATTAATTTATGTTTGATTCCAGCAACTTTTACTCCTTTACTTCCCCATACCCTAACATTCAAGATGGTAGTCTCAGAGGGGGTTTGTGTTGTGAAGTCAAAGCCTAAGAAGCCTGAGAACAGTCTTTCTTCCTGGTTTGTGTTTTAGAACTCGCAAGCTTATAGAGCAAAGTAGAGCAGAGGCATATGCCTTCAAGTGGATGATGCAGTCATCAGAGTATAGCACAGGGTTTTGGCATTTATACAAATTACAGAAACCCATGACCTGACCTCTGGGCAAAAGGCTTGAGGTAAAAACAGAAAAGTTGACTCCAGGCATTGGTTTCTGAGCCTCAGTAAATATTTCCATACCCAAGTATTTTAGTTTGCTAAGGCTGCCAATGCAATATACCAGAAATGCGTTGGCTTTTATACAGGGAATTTATGAGAGTAAAAGCTTACAGTTCCGAGACTGTGAAAACGTCTATCAAGGCATCACCAGAGATGCTTTCTCATGAAAGGTTGGCTGCTGGAAGATCCTGGATTCCTGCCATGTGGCAAGGCAAAATGGTAGCTCTCTGTCTGGGTTTCAGCCGCCTCCTCTAGGCCGCTTTCTCCCTGAGCTCAGATGTGGGTGATCAAGCACACAGCAGGGTTCCTCTCTTCAGCTTTGAGCTGCTCTGTGAGCCTAGCCTCTTGGAGGGCTTCTTTCCATGTCTTTGCACTCCACTGATTTAGAGTATACACATCCTCTGGCCTCTGGGACCTCTCTTAGCCACTCGGGGGCTTCTTTGTCTTTCTGTGACTGCAGGTGATCCTGGAGTCCTTTCTCACATGTCAGGGTCAAAATGCTGGCTATTTTTCTCTGTGTGTGTTTCTGCTTTCCATTCACAGTTTCTATAAGACCCCAGCAACAGGCTGGTGACCCAACCTGAGTCACACTTCAGTGACAAAGTCTAACCAAAGGCCCTAAAGTGGCCTAATTAAAAGTGATCTAGTGAAGTGGATGTGGCTCAAGTGGTTGGGCTCCCGTCTATGATATGAGAGGCCCTGGGTTTGGTTCCTGGGGCCTCCTGGTGAGGGCAAAGCTGGCCCACACCCATGGAGAACTGATGGCCCATGCCCGCAGAGAGCTGACAGCCTGCACCCATGGAAAGCTGGTGCAGCAAGATGATGCAACAAAGGGGAGACAAGCAGACACAGAGGAAACGCGCAGCAAATGGACAGAGAAAGCAGACAAAGAGCACAAGTGGCAAGAGAGGGGGAATAAGTAAATAAATAATCTTTTTTTTTTTTAAGGAAAGAGTGATCTAATCAAGGTCCCTTAACTGAATCTAATGCAATCAAAGGCTCCCACACCTACAGGAATGGATTAATTCAAAGAACATGATCTTTTCTGGGATTCACAAAATTTCAAACTGTCACATCAAGCTTGACACAGGCACAGGCATTGTTGTATGTTCAAGGGACAATGGAAAAATCAGTAAGGACCAGTGAGGACCAAAGACCAAAGCATCATTCCCATTCCCCACTGTTCTACTCTTTGTAAGAACCTCAGTACCTTCAAATGGCCCTGGGTGTGAGGGAGCCTCCAATTAACTGTTCTCACCACCTTGAAGTCATATTTAACTCCATTTATGATAATAAACATATGTATCATTTTTTCCAGAATTGACTTTGTGGAGTAAAATTTTTACCTGCCTCACTACCTATGTCCATCCAACAATGACTGTAAATGAAGCCCCTTGGCTTCTCTGAAGCCCAACTGGAGAGTAGACTGTAGAGATCCCTGTCTGTGTTATAATTTTAAGATGATTTTAATCACAAGAATTTATGTGTTCTTTGCCTTTTTCAGTAAATTGAAATAATATTTGTCAATGTGTGAATTGCACATCTGAATTCCATAAGAAATGGAATCATTAAAAAGAACATGCTGACTAGATAACCATTTATGTTTATGGAGAGAATTTTCAGTGAGTCCTTTAAGAAGGATAATTTGTTATTAGGATACAAAGCTAACCTTCAACAAAACATGGCTAAGGTGATAGAGAAAGTAAAGTATTTCTATCACAAAAGTTGTAAACTAGGTTTTAAAATAACCACATATATGCTGAAAATTCTTGAAAGCAATTATTACTTATTAAACTCTGACATCTCCAAAAGCATTTCAGTGCCTGAGAGGTTAAGATAACTTAGAGTGCCACATAAATTCAAGAATTATTTATTCAAATCAAATATCCATTTTTACATCAAGGGCAACTACTTCTTTATAAAAGAGCTATGTAATATATTACCTAGAAGTGAATGTTACATATTTATAACTCTGGCTGATAAATCCCTGTCATACTATTATCATGCCATTAAACTGGAAATATAGAGAGTTGAAAAGAGGAGTGATCATAATAAAAGCACTTTATTCTGCACATAACACCTGAGATTCAATCTAATACAACTTCCAAATATCAGAAGTTTAATGTTTATGGTCTGTATTGAATAATCTCTCTTTCTCTGGCTAAAGTCAATAAAAAGTCATCTTTAAACTTTTCAGTCAAGCTGGAAACATTACATTAAATTACAAGGTCATCAAGATAAGATTTTAAGAATAAAATCAAGAGATCAATCTTCTGTTCACTGCTGGCTGATGCTTCAGTGTGTTTCTTCTCAAACCCAACACTAGTTTATTTAAATGTTTTGACTGAATTGAAATTTGATCAATTTTTATTTGTTAATGAATTTTATTTGCATATTCATATTGGATTTAAGCTATTTCAAGAAAACTAGCTTAAGGTTAGCAAATAGTGTTATAAATACGCTGGGGCACCCTTTAGTATAGGAGGGAACAATTTTAAATAATATGTTTTTCAAAAAGATATGTTTATAAGTTGCAATTACACTACTAAGCAGAAGTCCGGATTTAAGAAGCTCTAATAGTTCTGTTTTATATTTTAGAAACAAAGATTGAACAAAGTCATTTGTTGCAATGTTGCTGGCATTGGTGATATGGGCCACAGTAGGCATAGTTGTTGATGTTACAGAGCACTAATATATTTTGGATTTTTGCTCTACAATTATTTTTAAATAACAGTGGGAACACTATAAATATTAGAGAATAGTGTATTAGTCAGCCAAAGGTGTGCTAATGTAAAATACTCAAACTGGGTTGGTCTTTATAAAGGGTGTTTATTTGGGGTAGAAGTCCACAGATACCAGGCCATAAAGCGTTAAGTTTCTTCTCTCACCACAGTCCATTGCCACGTGGTAGAGCAAGACAGCTGCCGGCGTTTGCCAGGGTTCAGGCTTCTGGGGTTCCTCTCTTCCCGGGGCTGCGTTTCTCTCCGGGCTTAGCTCCTGTTTCCTCCACAAGGTCAGCTGCAGACGATCAGGCTAACGGCTTGCTACTCTTTTCCTGGGGCCTTCTTTCTAATATCAAAACTGCTTCTCAAAAGACTGCCTTACCTTTTATATTCAATTCCCTAATCCTAACCTAATCATGCCCAGATTAACAGATCAGTTTACAAGCATGATTCAATTATATTTTTGGAATTCATAATTACATCAAACTGCCACAAATAGTAAGTTCTCGTATGATTTTAAAATTCCTGCTTTTAACAAAAGATTCTGAATATATATAGGAGGTGGGGATACTGAATAATGTGTTGTCATTTACATAGCCATATGACAATCCTGATCCACTGTAAACAGGGAGGGTGTTTAGTGTAATTTTCCTAAAGGATTTATAAGAGATGCATTTATACTTTCATATCAAATACTCTTTGTGGGCAGGTTGATGAAATGTATTTGTGAGTGGATGAAACACAAAATGGTGTGTAAAAAGGGAAATTCAATAATCAACAATAAAATATTAATTTAAAAAACAAATGAGGAAGAAAGAGTGACTTGTAAATGTCAATGAGGAGAAGTAAATCAAGTCTCACAAAAAAGTTCCCATTTTAGGCAAAGAAACTTTCAAAATGGTGACCTGACCTGAATAGAAGGAGGCATATGTATGTCTGTCTTAAATGACCTTTCTATATTTGCACTCTTTCCTCAAGTTCTGGAGCTCATGACTCCAAAATGTAGACCTGCATAATGAACAAACATTTGTGGACTGTATCTCCACAGGCCACATTTGTTCCACCTGATCCACCTTCCATTGCTGGCAAGCTATGCACCATTTTCACCAAAATTTTCAGACAACTGTGACCAAACTCATCCACTCTGACTTTTCATCCTTACTCTCAAATCTAAACTTCCATAACACCATGCTATACGCATGGACCCCCTCTCCACATCCAGATTCTGCTCTCTTACAGTGACGTCCCTTGATCTTCAGATTATATATCTGTGCCTACAAAAGCTGAAGACCTTCAGAGATGATGGAAAATGGCACAATATGGTAGCAAAGGAAGATATGATCAGTCTTCATGGGCTGCTGAATGAGGTCAGTTTGAGATATAGTGGGAGTGGGAAAACAGAAGCAATATGGCCCAATTTTCATGGTGATCATGAATGCCATTTAACAATAAAGCTCATCTTGGTGTCATCTAGTGCTGGATGTTTATCTCACTTTTCAGAACAAACTAAATATGATTACAATACTGGCCACCTTATTAATTTTCTATTATGTTAGTAATATTGATACAAGATTTCCTGACTCATACACTTTGAGAATCTCACACACTTTTTAGAAATCCTCCCCCACCTGGTCTCTGGAAGGACTGTTACTCACCCATTGATGAAAATAAAACAGTACACCAAGAATAGCCAGAGTAAGGATACCTATGGAATTATACATTTTCTTTCTTCACTTTCACGCAGTCTCTTCTCAATATGAAATTTATATATAAACTCAAGAGTTTCATTAAATTGTTGGATAATAACAGCTAATGATTATGAAGAGTTTACGATGTGCTAGGAACTGTTCTAAGAGTTTTACATGTATTAACTGATTTAATCTTCATGTCAATCCTATCAGGTAGAAACAATTATTATCCCAGTTAATACACAGTATAAATAAAGTAAAAGATAGAGAGAGAAAGAAAAACTTAGCTAAGTTCACCCAAACCTTACCAAAGGTTAAAAGAGATGCCAGACCACACTCTTACTCACTCATTTTGAATGTCAGAATTGTTTTTTCCACACATAAGTCATTTTTACTTTCCAGTTTTACCTATTTTTTAAAATAATACCCAGTGTTAAAAGGGGTGCATGACAGCACATATTGTTTCTCTAGAAGACCTAGCTATAGTTATTCATGCCTGTGATTTCTACCAGCTCAGGGCACTGTCCTGTGCTGGGCATCTTGGGCATTTTAATTCAGTACCTAGTATCTCAACAAATTTCTGAACATATTTTCTCAGCAATTCTCTGCTGACCCTCATAAAAGGGCCATTTAACTCATACAACTGGTGGTCATAGACTAAATGATTTCTCGGGGTTTAAGGCCAAAACTGGAGAATTCCCTGGAAAAACCTGAAGTAGGCATTCTATCACATGAAGAAAATGTTTTTATTTCTTATTCCTCTACAATTATAAAGGCATCTCATAGAAAGGAAAAAACATTATTCTAAATAAAGACTGATTCCTCTACCGCCAGCCTCCCAGACACTAACCCTTAAATCATAAATGGGAGTGGAAGGGAGCAAATACCAAATGTTTCTAACCGTGCCCAAAGAGTCCAGTTTGCTGCTTCCAGAGATTTTTCCAAAAAATTTAAGTGACATTCTCTGTATTAAGATGATTTTAATACTATACTTCTAAACAAGACATATCCAAATTATTTTTAAATGTGTGCTAGTGCAAACTATTAATATTACTCTTATTTTCAGACTTCAAACTCTATATTATGGTTTTGAATAATTTAATCAAGACAGCAAATAATCAAATTACTGTAAATGCTTTATTTCCATTTATAGTTATTAATGTAGTCACTAGAAAACTAATGCGTAAAAGAGAGGTCTGTTTTATCTATTATTCATTTAGTGTCATCTGGTTTCATTTACTGAAGAGTAGGCCAGGTGTCAAACAAATGCAGCTTCAAAATTCAGGGAAATTTTATTACAGAGCACCATGGTCCAAGAAATTTTATGACAGATATTAAAACTGGATTTGGGTATTACACATGATGTGCTTATTGAATAATGAGACTGATTCTATAAGACACACATACACAGATAAGGCTCCTTAATTATACTGACTGACACATCAAGCAAAAAATGTTAAGGAAACGGATGTGGCTCAAGAGGTTCGGCGTCTGTCTACCATATGGAGAGACCAGGGTTTGATCCCCGGTACCTCCCGGTAAAAAAAAAAAAAAAAAAAAAAAAAATGTTAAAATACAGAGAATTCTTTCTGAAACAATTTCAAATGAATATAGGCAGGATGGGTTACGTGTGAGTCTCATATTAGGTCAGTGGGGCTAAAATAAATAGTTGCTTGGTAAAGAGAAAAGAGGTTTTACTGTTTTTGTTTTTTGAGAGATCGAGAACCTTGGTGTTATCTATGATTCCTCTCTTTCTCTCACATACCATATCTGATCCATGAGCAAACACCCTCAAAAGAAACCCACAATTCAATTATTTACCACCACTCCGGTGACCCCACCCTATTCCAAATGACAATACTTTCTTGTCTGAATTACTGCTGCCTAACTGGTCACCTTTAGCCATGACATTTAAACATGTCATATTATAACTCACTCCAATGGCTTCTCTTCTCATTCAGGGCAAAAGTCAAAGTTCTGACCATGTCAGTATGAGCTGGCTCACTATTCCCACTCCGACTGCATCTCCTACTTTCCCTCTCCTCAGAAGCAAGAACACAAGCCTGCTTGTTATTCCCCAAACATGCCCAGCATGCTTTTGCCTCAGGGCCTTCACACTTGATGTTTCTTCAGCATACAATACTTCCCCCAGAAAACTGCCTGGCTAGCACCCTCACTTCCTAAGGAGACAGCTCTCCCTACCCCCTCTCCACACATAGCCACACACGTATACATACCTCAAAAGCCCCTTTCCCACTTTATTTTGTTCCCTTTAGCACTATTCAACTTCATATACATTTGACTTATCTATCTTTTTTATTTACCTTATTTACTAGAGGAAATAGACAATAGAATTTAAGTTCTGGGATGTAGATGCTTAATCAGCTTTCATTTAATGTAATATAATGAATGAATGAATTCAAGATCATAAGAAAACATAATTTGTGACTCCCCCTCCCAAAAAAAAAAAAAAAAACCCAAAAACCAAAAAACATTAAAACTCTTCCAGTAAAGGAGAATGAGGAATAAGGAAAAAATACACGTGCACATTTGTTTCTTTCAAACAAACATTCATTGAGTGCCTAAATGTAACACTTCCCAGGAGATAAAACACCTCAGGGAATTTAAAATACAGCTGGGAAGGTAAGCAAGTAAGCACACACATTTATAATACACTGTGATAAGCACTGTGATGGAGGTATTATTGGGATACCCCTGACCAAAGTGGCAGGGGAAGGGCTGTATTGAGAAATCAGGTTGGAGAGAAGGCAGGCAGGAGCCAGATTATAAATGGCCTCTTTTGTCCTGGAAAAAATTTAGATTTAATCCTGAAAGACTCAAGGTGGCAGGGTCAGGATTGTACCGAGAAATCAAGCTGGAGAGGAGGAAGGCGGAAACCAGATTAAATGGCCTCTTTTGTCATGGCAAGGAATTGTATTTAATCTTGAAGATCACAGTGCAGAGAGCAACTAAAAATTTCAAGCAAGAAACTATGACATGATCAGATTTTTGTTTTTTGAAAGTCATTCATATCAGGATATTCATCATATTGTATATAGTAACAACAACAAAAAATAGAAACCAAAGTCAACAACAGAGTTTTAGTAAATAAATCAATGTATAGTAATATGGAATACTATGGCTGCATTAAAAATGATTCAGATAGTATTTATCAGTAGGAAAAGTTTCATGACATATTGTTAAAAAATAATAAATTTCAAAAGAACACATATAATATGATTCCATTAACTAAAAAAATGTATCTGCAGAGAGAAAGTTTATAAGGACATAAAACAATGTTAATAGTTATCTCTAGGTTGCAGAATTTGCAGTAATTTTTACTTTCTTTATTATGATTTCTGTGTTATCTAAATTAATTTTACAGTGAGCACGTATGACTTTTACATTACGAAGAAAATGTGTTTATATTTTGTTTTATTCATTTTGGAGGGTAAAAAACAGAAACAACTCTAGGGGATTAGATGAGAGGAGAGAGCCTAACTAGGAGATCATGGCAGCTAATCCAGAGAATGTGAAGGAGGATTTGAAAGAAGTACAGAAGGCAGAATGGAGGTACAAGGTGACTGACTTCTGTGGAAGTCAGAAGTCCAGGACCCACTAGGGCAATGGGTTCTTAATCTTTTTTTTTCTTCATTTTTCATTTATTGAAGTATATCACTCACACATAAACATACATAAACAATAAATGTATAGTAATAGTCGTGAACTTACAAAACAAACATATGTAACATCATACAGGGCTCTCGTATCTCACCCCACCACCAAAACCTTCAATTGTTGTGAAACATTTTAAACTAGTGATTAAAGAGCATCCTCAAAATATTACTACTAACCAAAGTATCATACATTTGGTGTATTTTTCCCTTAACCCAGCCTATTATTTTTTTAATATCATTTATACGTGAACATACATAAACAGTAAGTGTATAGTAAAAGTTATGAACTTACAAAGCAAACATGCATAACATCATACGGGATCCCATACATCAACCCAGCATCAACACCCTGCATTGTTGTGAGCCATTTGTTACAAATTATCAAAGAATATCATCAAAATCTTACTACTAACTATAGCCCATAACTTATATTTGGTGTATTTTCCCCCCAACCCACCCTATTATTATTTTTTAAATATTTTTATGACCGAAGTTGTAAACTTACAAAACAATCACACACATGTGCAGAATTCACATACAAAACCCCTCTTTCAACACACCACACCATGGTGGAACATTTGTTACAGATTATGAGATAATATCATCAGATTATTAACAGGTCCATAGCTTACATTTGGCACACTTTTTCCAAACTCCCCAATTATCAACACAGTATGTCTTTGGCATAGATGCATGAATATTACAGTATTGCTGTTAACCACAGTCCATAGGTCACTTCAGTTGTATTTTTCCCATGCTTCTCCACATTCCCACCACCCTGCAATAGTGACATACATCTGCTCTAGCTCACAAAGGATACTCTGTCATCTGTACCATCAACCACAATTCTCATCCACTTCTGGGTTTACTGTGTTATTCAGTCCCTAGATTATTATCTATCCTTCTGCCAATTGGCATTTACACCCTTTAACTACCCTTTTCAGCAACATTCCCATTTATAAACCAGCTATTATTCACTATAATGTGTTACCACCAACTCTATACATTTCCACACTTTTAAAATAAAGCTAATTAAAACTTCTACATACATTAAAAATCAGTAGTCCATCTCAGTCCTCCTCTAAGCTCCTTTAAGAATCCCACCTACCACCAGGTCTTAAAGATATTTTCCTACATTTTCTTCTAGAACCTTTACGGTTCTTGCTTTTATATTTAGGTTTTTGTTCCATTTTAAGTTAATTTTTTATAAGGTGTGAGATAGGGGCCCTCTTTCCTTCTGGCTATCCAATTCTCCCAGCACTGTTTGTTGAATGGACAGTTCTGTCTGAACTGGGTGGGTTTGATAGGCTTGTCAAAAATCACTTGACCGTAGATGTGAGGGTCTGTTTCTGAACCATTAGTTCAGTTCCATCGGTCTATGTGTCTGTCTTTATGCCAGCACCATGCTCTTTTTACCACTGCAGCTAGGTAATATGATTTAAAGTCTGGAAATGAGAGTCCTCCAACTTCGCTTTTCCTTTTTAAGATGTTTCTGGCTATTCAGGACCCCTTACCCTTCCAAATAAATTTGAAAATCACGCGTTCCATTTATTTAAAAAATGCTGGTGGAATTTTTATCGGGATTGCATTGAATCGGTATATCAATATGAGTAGAATTAACATCTTAATGATATTTAGCCTTCCAATCCATGAGCATGGAATGTTCTTTCAGTTATTTAGATCTTTTTTAAATTTCTTTTAACAATGAGTTGTAGTTTTTTCAATACAAGTGCTTTAAATTGTTAAGTTTATTCTTAAATATTTGGATTTTATCTGTCATATTTTATTTTCACCACTCTTTTGACATTTTTAATTACTTTTACTGATATAAACTTCATTTCTAGACTCTCTTCCAAGCCTCTCTGTCCTATCTTTTCTTTTCAGGCTGTAGCACACCCTTTAGTATTTCCTGCAAAGCTGATCTCTTGATTACAAACTCTCTCAGTTTCTGTTAATCTGTGAATATTCTAAACTTGCCCTCATTTTTGAAAGACAAAATTGCCAGATATAAGATTCTTGGATGGAAGTTTTTCTCTTGCAGTATCTTAAATATAACACTGTCTTCTTGCCTCCATGGTTTCTGATGAGAAATCAGCACTTAATCTTATTGGGTGGCCCTTATGCATTGCTTTTCTCTTCCTGTTCTCAGAATTCTCTCTTTGTCTTTGGCATTTGACATTCTGATTAGTATGTGTCTCAGAGTTGTTCTATTCAGATTTATTCGGATGGGAGTACGTTGTGCTTCTTGAACATGGATATCCATGTCCTTCAGTAGGGTTGGGAAATTTTCTACCATTATTTCTTCAAATATTCCTTCTGCCCCTTTTTCCTTCTCCTCTCCCTCTGGGACACCCATGACATGTATGTTTGCAAGTCTCTTGCTGTCGGTTAGTTCCCTGAGACCTTGTTCAATTCTTTCCATTCTTTTCTCCATCTGTTCTTTTGTATGTTCTCTTTCAGAGGCCATTTCTTCAAGCTCACCAATCCTTTCTTCTGCCTCCTCAAATCTGCTATGTTATGATTTCAGTGTATTTTTAATTTCATTTATTGCACCTTTCATTTCCATAAGATCAGCTATTTTTCTATGCATGTTTTCAAATTCTTTGTGTTCATTTAATGTCTTCTGAATATCCTTAATCTCTTTAGCCATCTCATTGAATTTATTAAGGAGATTTGTTTGAACATCTGTGATTAATTGTCTCAACACCTTTATGTCATTTGGAGACTTATCTTGTTCCTTTAACTGGGCCGTATCTTCCTGTTTCTTGGTGTAGATTGTAATTTTTTATTGGTGTCTTTGCATCTGGCTTACTAGATGTATTTATTCTGGGTGCAGTTTCTCTCTTTAGTTTGGGGCTTTCTTGCCCTTTCTCTCTTGCTGGTTGTGTAGTAGGAACCAAGGATGTGGAGGCTCAAGCCCTCATTTCCCCAGGGAGTGATGACGCTTCTCCCAACTTTCTCCTTTGCCAGGGGTAGGGACAGAGTCACAGCCATGTGTAATAATCCAAGTCGTGCAGGCCTAGACTGTAGTTGCTCAGAGAGACTGATGAAACTAGGGCAGGGATGGAGCTGCAGGTGTGGGCAGCAATCTATGCCATGCAGGTCCAGAATGACAGCAGTTACCTGGATAGACTTCCGACTATTCAATCTGTGCCTGCTGAATGTACCTGCAGTTACCCGGAGAGGCTGGTGCAGGGTCCACCAGCTTCCTCCCTGCTAGAGGTGGGGCTGAAGCCTAGGCTAGGGCTGCAGGCCGATCTGGGTGAAAGAAGCCAGTCCCTACCATCACTGTGATTTTCAGTCAGCCTGGTTTCCCCTCATGCTAGGGGCGGAGTCAAAATGACAGTTACCAGCCTCTTTCTGACTTGGACAGGTTCAAACTTTAGCTGTTCTTAGGATTGTACTTTAGCCTGCCAAATTTACTAATCAGTAGCTGAAGTTGGTGCCCAATTGTCTCTTTCTCCCCCGTTTTTTGGGAAGAGGAGCTTCCAATTACAGCCGCGGAATAGCTCCTGAGGTGGCTTGTGCTGCCAGTTGAGGATGGACACCAGCCTCCGGGGCAGGCCGTGGAGTGCTCTATTTCTGAATCTTCTCTGCAGATGGGCAGTCTCCTCCTTCCATTCTTTCAAGGATGTTGCAGGATGCACTTCTGATCTCCTGGAGCCCCCAAATAGGTGCTTTAGATAGCTCTGGGTGATTACTAACTGCCCTGTAGCACGAGCTGACTCTAGGAGCTCCTTACTCTGCTGCCATCTTGCTGGTTGTCTCTGGTTCTTAAACTTTTTTGTTCTGTGGACCCCTTTGCCAGTCAGGTGAAAACCACGGGCCCCTTATTAAGTCCACACTATACTGTGCATTATTTAATAACTATATCACCCCCGCACCAACATGTTCCCACAAGAATAACGTTTTTGTGAAATTCAGTTCAAGCTCATGGACCCCTTGTTAAGAACCCCTGCACTAGGGCATGCAGCCATTCTACCACCTGGCTGAAATCCAGGGTCTGCCACTCACCCTGGCTGGGATTTCCACAGAGATGCAATCATTCCAGACCATACTGAATACATTATTTTCAGAGACGCATCTTGTTCCTCCCTGTCCACCAGAGGATCCCTGATGCCAATTCTTTAGAATGCTTAAAGTCACCTACTCCATGGTCATCCCCCAATGTCATACCACACCTACCCAAGAAAAGATTAGGACAGCTAATTTTCTTAACAGTCTAGTAGCCATAATGGGCACCATAAAATATTTCTCATGCCAGGAATGGTTCGAAGCAAAGAGAATACTGTGTAAACACAAATATGAAAAATTAAGGAAAATGCTAAGTCAGCTTACTCTGTCCTGCTGGGGATTGTGTCTAGTCAAACAATCCTGTTGAGGATTGAATTTAGAAAGTCTAAGGCAAAGAAGGAGGGGCAGGAGGATCCAGGGAGCAAGTATGGGACTGGAATAATAGTAACACAAATAATAACAATTACAATGATCATAATTAATATTTATTAAGCACACATGCCAATCACTCCAGTAATATCTCATTTAATTCTTAAAACAATTATACGTTATTCCATTTTATATATAAGAAAACTGAGTCAAAGAGCTCTTACATGACTTACCCAAGCAATGGTATACAGAGAGTAGGTGGTAGAGCTGGGATTTGAATCCCAGCAATCTGCTTTATTTTCAGTCGTGCAATGATGCCTCCTTAACAAAGGAGATAAGTTAGAGAGGGAAGATTTAAGGCAAGTGTTGTGGTATCTAACAATGGAAAAGGCTGTGGGGATCTAAAGCAATGGCTGTTAAGGGATAGAGCAAAATTTATTATTCACCCCCAAACCTTAAAGCTCCTTGATTTTTGAAAAGATAGAGCTCTATGAAAGTAGGTATGGTCCAATGCAGAGTTTTCTTCATCTTCTACAGCTGCCATGACTTTCCTGCCCACACTTTCCTGACCCAAACAGTGCACACCCAGTCATCAATTATCATTGCTGATATAAACACATACACACTCACAAATCATTAAGATGAGACACATAATCATCACTCCCAGAAGAATAAGGATCACTTTCATATGGTGACACCTCATTCCAAATCCCTGCACTATTTGCACTCCACTTGACCCCCAAACTGGCCATGTCTCACAATTTTAAACGATGACTTCCAAACTGACATTTCACTTCCAACCACTCATAACCCCAGGATCCCTTTTCCACCTCTGACTTCCTAACATGCAGGCATTTGCTCATTTTTAGTCTAAAAAACTAAGTCTAAGATGCCATATACCAAGTAAAAACCACAAGCCTACAGACTGTTTACAATCATAAGATTTCGATGACTTTCTACGAAGACTGTAGGTGTCTCTAGACAGATGGGCTTACTGAGCAAGCACTGGGACCCAAAACACACAGCTAGTCCCTTGACTTAAGAAGGCACACTAATGCAGTCCCTTCTGCACTAATGCAGTAACCTATTTCAGAATCTATTATATTTGCTTATCATAAAAGCTAGGATGCATAAACAAAATATCTTTACTTTGAGTGATAAAATACTAAATTGAGGTAGATATATGCAAATCCCCATTGACTTTTTCTGGGTAAATAATTATTAAGTTTTGCTTTAATTCTCGCTTTCATTTAAAATGTTGGAATGGTATGCACATTTAAATGATTCATGCCAGTATTTCATCTGCTTTTCAGTATCATTGAATTCCATGGCCTATAATAGCTACAGGATGCAATGCAAGGCATAATAAGAACCACATCAAAGTTTTGTCTAACATTCCATCAATTCTAACACAAGCTTTTACTAAGCTCAGTGGGCTATGTTTGTGAATCTATGTTTATCTTCTTGCTTTTCAGGGGTTACATTTGGAGAATCCGTCACTATTTCTTTTCATCTTAACTGAATTAATCTAAAGAACTGTACCAGTTAGTGCCCTGGTGACAACACACAGAAAGAGAAGGTTTAAGCATCCTGAGACTCTTATTTTGGTTTGAATAATGGTTTCAATAATAGAGTAGGTCATATTTTTCCATTCATGAAATCTCGGTTATAAAGAGTCTATAATAAATCCCATATGCTTATAAAACTATGTGTAATCCTCGATCTTTTTTTCCATTTTATGCCAAAGTTGTATTACATGGTAATCTAGACAGTGTCCATATTTTCTTCAGAAATTTCTTGAGTTAGATTATATTCTTTATATCAAAATGCTGCCTGCAAGTTATATATCTGATTTACTTAAAAGTTGAGTAGCAAATTGTATTCCCCAAAGATCCCCCATACCTCCTGTCCCACTGATCTTCTAGAACCTTCATATTCCCTCATCAAAAAGTGAAATCTAATTCCATTTCTCTTCAATGTGAGTGGGTTTATGACATGCTTTTAGCCAAGAGAATGTGGTGGTAGTGAGAGTATATGTCTTTCCAAGGCTAGGCCATTAAAGGTGCTGCAGCTGAGAGGTAAGCTGAAACACTCATGCTTGGATTCTTGAGTCACCATATAAACAGATTTCTCTAAGGCTGCCATGCAGGGAGGAAGCCCGAACTAGCCCACATGGAGAGCGGACATGTAGAACCCTGAGACTACATGGACAGAGACAGAGAGATGCCCAGCCACCCCAGCCATCCCAGCCATTCCAGCTCCTGCTACAGTCTGACTGCAGCCACGAGACCCCGAGGAATATTGGAGCCATTTTTTAAGACAAGGAATATAAATTACAAATATAAAATTAAGTAGGAAAATAAATATTTACTTAGATTGAGGGGGAAAAGTCTCTATGAAAAGCACATTTTAAGAATCTGACAAAATATTACCAAATTCATAAAATCCAGGAAAAATATTTATATTAATTAACTGCCTGACAGATATCTGTAATGCTTTTTTTCTACCTTTTTGACTATATATATACATTGATCACTTCTTCATATGACAAAGATTTTATAATATTTTCACAGATAAGTATGCCTTTCCTCCAGCATGACTGATTGAAATTCATTTTTTATTATTAATTGGTCTTAAGAAGTTGAATGATGTATTTAAAGTCATATAAGTTGCAGAACTGAATATATTCCTGAGAACTTCTGTTTTGACTAGGTATCAAAACAGGAACCATAATTCCTCTATTAAAATTTTACATTTCAGATGACTGAAAGACTTTTCCACAGATCAGCTTCCGGCTTCATACATTCCAAACTTTGTTTCTCCTCCATTTTACACATAGTTTGTTGCCATAAGATAAATTCATATTGTAATATGGCTCCACTGGGTAAGTTGATTCAGTAGGCAATGCAAATATTCCTAGAAGTCATTATTATGCCAGGATAGCTAGCAAAAGCTAAATATACAAGGAAGTGACTAAGAAGCTCATAAACACATCCCCTTTAACCCAAACTCAATGTTTTCCCAATCCAGCTTCTCCTTGGCTAGGTCCCAGACAATGCTCAGTGCCACCTGTCATGAGAAAATATGATGGAGGGGAAGTTGAAATAGAAGGAGACAATGTTCTTAATAGATTGTGGTTTACCCACAAAAACATACCACATGGGGGGAAGCGGCTGTGGCTCAATCAGTAGGGCTCCCGTTTACCATATGGGAGGCCCCGGGTTCGGTTCCCGGGGCCTCCTGGTGAAGGCAAGCCCGCCCGCACGGCGTGGTTAGCTGACCCAGCGAGCACAAGCAGCAAGGGGGGGGATAAATGAATAAATAAATAAATAAATCTTTAAAAAAAAAAAACATACCACATGGAAACACAACGTCGGGCTGTCCCAGATTTTGGAAGGGGCTTGTTCAAGTGAAAGGCTTGGAGCTGAGGTTTCATCAGGCTCATAGTAAACCCACCTTTGTTATGACTCTACATACTTTTGATCCCCTTAGGAGAGTTCTCAGATCCCTGAGGAGAGTTCCCCATCCCAGGCCAGGCCAAGTCAATTGGTCTGTCAATTGATTTCCCTGTCCATCACCACAGAGAGGGCAATGGTTTTCAGGTTGGCTACTCAGCTTAAACCATTTCAATTAGTTCATGTAACCCAAGAAAGGCCAATGAGAATTATTCCTGGGATTGATATATGGCTGTTTAGGGAGAGAAATACTCCTTCTATGGGAGATGCTAAACAGAAAAGCAGTCTGGGTATGCTGGTGGCCAACTTTTTGTCTGAGACTGAAAGCCAGAATTTAAAAGCATTACCAGCAGATGGGGGCTCAGCAACAGTATAGCCTGTAGTGTCAGCCATGCACCCTCCCTAATATCTCGCAGTTGTAGCAGACAATTAATTGCCTTCTTACTTCAGCTATTTTGAATTGAGTTCCTAGCACTTATAACCCTAATGGACCTGAGCGATACATCCATTCTTTTGCTACAATAGAGGGTTTTGCCCCAGTTATTGAGTAGTAATTATATAAAATGCAAATTTTAACTAATCCATTAATAAACATTTCCATCATTTTGAGAATTTCTCAAATCTGGCAACACAACTAACCCAAAATTACCATGAACTCAGAAGAGGGAGAAAAGTTACACACACAGATGTGATAAAGTGTTTAGACAAGGCAAACCACAGGATAGTTTTTGCTAAAATTAGGTCTGATAGACTTAAAATAAAACTTTGTTAACCCTGAGGCATTCTTAAAGAGGATTTGCATTATCTGGTCCAAAAAGTAATGTAAAAAGATCGTTTTTAAAATGCGTGCTACCAGTATAAGACAAAAGATCAAAGGAAAAGATTGCAAGTCCCCAAATAGAATAAATCATATAAAATAGAGATGATAGAGGTGGCACATAAAATCAATGAGAAAATTAAATATTACTTGAACAGTGGTGCTGGGGTTACTGGTTAAGTGAGAGAAAAAAGAGAAACCAAATTCATCCCCAAAGTGAAATTAAGTTCCATATGACTTTTTTCCCCACCATGAGATATTCCATGACTGTGAATTTTTGGTTTATTATTCTAGCCCCATTTTCGATTCATATACAAAATGGAATCTTAGTCATATAATAATGGAATCTTAGACACAGTTTTATAATAATCTGCAATTTCCTTTAAAACATAATATGACTAATATTCTATGTGATTAACTTTTCTTCCACTGAATCATTTTTTCACTGTTAAACAATTTTGGGAGCAGATGTGGCTCAAGCAGTTGAGCGCCTGCTTCCCACATGGAAGGTCCCGGGTTTGGTCTTTGGTGCTTCCCAAAAACAAACAAACAACAAGCAAACAAACAAAAAAACCAACTCAGAGGAGCCTATGTGGCTCAGTTGTTGAGCACCAGCTTCCAATATACGACATCCCAGGTTCAATGCCATGCCTGGTACATCAAAAAAAAAAAAGTTTCTGTCACAGCTTTACTGAGATATAACTCATACACCATAAAAATTTACCTTTTAAAGTGTACAATTCAGTGTTTTGCTTGTGTGTTCACAAAGATGTGCAACCATAAACCCTAATTCCAGGACATTTTCATCACCCCAAAAAGAAATCCTCTTCCATTAGCAGTCAGGCACACTTCCTTATCCCATCCACTGGCAACCACAATCTACTTTTGGTCTCTATGGATTTGCCTGTTTGAACAGTTCCTATACATGGAATCATATAATACATGGCCTGTGGTATCTTGCTTCTTTCACTTAGGATAATGTTTTAAGGCTCATTTACAATGGGAAAGTTCCATATGATTTTAATGCTTTAAATGTAAAAGACAACATTTGAAGAAAATATAGGTAAATAATTATGTGGTCTTGGAGTGATGCAGTATAACACCAAAGACAGAATTCTGTAAGTTGAAAAAGATTTACATGACTGAAACTAAATTGCAATTACCAAAATATAAGTTTAAAATAAAAATACAAATGAAAAAATAGAGTATTAAAAAACAAATGACAAACTGGGAAATTATATTTTAATATATTTATAGACAATAGGTCACAAGTACAATAAAGAAATAAAGAATAAGTCCCCAAGTAAAAATGTAGATAAAGGGATAAGTGTTTTCTACCCATACTGGAAAAGGTATATGATATGCATCAAAATGTTGACAGTGGCTAATATCTGGACAGTGGAATTACGGGTGGTTTTTGTATGCTATTCTATGTTTCTCAAGATTAAACATGTACAATGTTTTAAATAAGAAATGCTTTATGAAGGCAAAATGTTATGATAAACATTGGACAAAGAAAACAATCTATAGAAAATTTACACTAGAGGGTGAGACCCTATCCTAGCCAGGTCATTACTCTCTGTGAAAGTTTAAGCATTAGTTACTTGCTTCTGTCCCACACTATATGTTAGAAACAAAACTTATCAAATGCAGAAACCTTTATAATTTAACTATTTTATTAAGTTAAATGTACCTAAGTCCTTACCAGTGTTGTCATGGACTGTAGAGTAGACTATTCTCTTAGAATTCTACATTAGGTGGTGACTAGTAGTTACATGTCTTCCTCTTCCTCAGATTGTCAGTGCCTTCGAAGACCCATCCTCATCTCTGTAGGCCCAGCTCAGTGGCCAGTCATGGTAGTGCTCAGTAGTTCATTGGCTCAATTGAACTGAACTAAACTAGGCCTCTGTGATTATCAAACCTGATCCGGCAAGAGATGGTAAAACAGAGTCAATAAGTCATTGTGTGGTCCTTTACATGGTCAAGTATTCTTGAAAGTTCATTTACTGTTTACTTCAAATCACTTATATTTTCCACTCCTTTGCAAAATAGTCTACATACCTCAAACTGAAATGAATTCATAGTGAAATTTTAGTGCTTTAATGTTTATAGAAATACACATAAAAGTTATGGGGAAAAAAGCACAAAAAAGTAAAAAATTTCCCAGGTATTTAATTTAAAAAACATAGTAGAGACTAATTCATATTAAGTACAACCAAATATTTGATTATATTAAATTAGAAACAGTTTTCACAAATATTCGGAACCTCCACTTAACATATTGTTTCCAAATTGAGTTTTGGATGGATATGTTTTTAAAAATGTCTGTCATTAGTTATTATTTGCATAAATGTATCAAAATCTTTAAAAGCAAATTTCCTTACACAGATTAATATTGTCATCTGAAAACTTATTTTTCCTATTAAATTACTTGGCAAATGTATTTCTTAATAGGTAGTCTAACATTTAAGCTATGCTGAGTCAGTGACATTCATAAGGTGTCAATTAGTAAAGCCTGAATTAATGAGACTTCATTATTCTAGCAATATTTTAATAGAATATGATATAAAGTATAAGTACTTTTAAAGAATGATCTTTACCAACACAAATGGTACTGTTATTTAATGTAGAAAGCATTATCTAAAATTTTATTTTCTCCACAAGCACGTTAACTCCAGAATAATGAGAATTTTAGCTTTACTTGTTTTAAATATTAGGTCTTAAAAGTGTTTTCCTCACTTTATGATCAAATATAAATATATATTTCTACCTTACAGGACAATTCTAACACCTGCAAGTATTTTGCTTTATACTTAAATGTACTTTTATGTTTCATTACATGCAAAATCATCAAAATAAACAGTGAGAATTATGAATGCCTGGCTTTTAAATGACTGCTTCTGTATACATTGTTTCTTTACAAATCACTGTTTTCACTTTAAGGGTAATCAATCCGGAATCAGAGAATAATAGAGCTGGGCGATGATGTGGAGACATTACAAATTTACTCACACTTTGCAACTCAATAGGTTTTTTTAAAAATGTAGCTTTTTTTCTATAACAGATCTGATCTTCCTCAGGAATCCTCCTCGCTCACCAGCTTATCATGAGCTGCTAGGAACTCCTGTATGTCTCTCACTCCTGACCACACCATTCCACCATTTCTTCTTTCCTGGGCTTCTACATGTCACTGGGCAACCTAGTCTAGTAGGTCTCCCCTTCATGCCCCATCCCTAAGCCTACCCCAGGTTTCAAAAGGTATCAGGGGAAAAGTTGACTTGTTTTTTCACTTTCCCACTAACCTATTTATCACCACTACTCCCACTCCAGGATTCAACCGAATTTGGGAGGGAAACAATTATATACATGGACTCCTTCTCTCCTCCAGTTTTGCCTCTCTCTTCCATCCCTCACTGCACCTAGATGAAAGGGGAAGCCCTTTACCTCCTCTTTCATTATAAATACCTCACACCCTCTCCTGAGGTAGCCCTTTGCTCTGCCTTTTCCCCAGAGGCATAAGGGCAGATGAAGTACACAGACATACTAGATAACTGAAACCTGAGCTTCAAGAAGAAGGGATGAGCAAAGCTATTGGCAAATACGTGGCTTGCAATGCCCACTATGCATGGCCAGCAGTAGTTTTGGCTTCAGGCTGACTTTCACACTCACGGGAAAGAATAGGTTTTAACATGACCAGGTTTTCTTAGAAGGATACAATGCAAGAAACAGAAGCATCAAATACATTTTCAATAGAAGTTCTTACATCTATCCAGACATTGCTTCCCAGGTCCTAATAGGAGCGTGATCAGCTGAGGTGTAAGAAATGTGATACCACAAATGAATGCAGGATAACTGTGACATAAGGAAGCCTCAGACACGAAAGGAGTCACATCTTGTGAGTGTATTTAACATGCCCTTACAAGGCATATACTTCAGGTACAAGAGATATCATCCCAGGAATCGAGGCTATGTTTTCTCTGACAGATTTTTTTTTTTTTTTTTAAGATTTTATTTATTTATTCATTTATCCCCCCCTTGCTGCTTGTGCTCGCTGGGTCAGCTAACCACGCCGTGCGGGCGGGCTTGCCTTCACCAGGAGACCCCGGGAACCGAACCCGGGGCCTCCCATATGGTAAACGGGAGCCCTACTGATTGAGCCACAGCTGCTTCCCATGACAGATTTTCATATACTTGTGATCACATGGGCCTTTGAGTCTATGTGTCAAGTTATAGTCTCCTTAGGCTGGATCAGGAGTTGTTTTCACAATAAACAACAATGAACATAACTGACATTTCACATTTATCTTAACCAACTATGCTTCCCAAAAACAAAACAAAACAAAACAAAACAATTTTGGGAGAGAGTAAACTCAAGGTCATCATCATGTGTAAAACAGGCTTAGACTTGATAACTCTTTCTCTCAAAGAGTAAATCTAAAAATACATTGGCAGTTTAAAACAATAATAATAATGCATAATTTGTGGGAAGAAAATAATTTGAAATTAACATACTGGTTAAAAATTGGGTATAAATTTCAGAGTGACTGTATTTTTCAGAAAATGATAAAAATATTGATTAATTTCATACTTTAATTATATTGCTAAAAATAGCTGAAGCTATTTTTGAATGTAAGATTTTCAAACATGCAGAAAGGTGAAATGGTATTTTAAAGCTCAGTCCATCCAAAATACATGAGAAAAAATAGAGAGCAGACAAAAAAAAAGCAAATAGAAAGTACATAACAAGAAGGTAACTGAGAAATCCAACCATATCAGTTATCATATGTAACTGCTAAGTACATATGTATAAATGGACTAAACGCTCCAGATTAGATGCAAAATAAAGAATACGTTAAAAACAAAACATAAAAACACAGTAAAATTATACTATGTGCTTTTTATAAATTAAATAAAATCCCAGTAATATTAATATCAGGCATAATAGACTTCAAGGCAAAAAAGATTACAAGAGATAAAAAGGTACAGAATAATAAACTTTCAATATAACAGGAAGGAATATACAAAAAATAATGTTAGGACTGAAAAGAGCAACATAATTAGAGACACTGAAAATACTTAAACAGATTATTAAGGGCTATTATTAATAAATTTAAAATACAATTTTGAAAATATAAATGGAATTGAAACATTCCTAGAAAAATACACTTAACCAAAACTGACTCAAGAATAATGTGTTGTATCAGTGGGTGGAGACCTACATAATGAGTGGGAAGGAGCTGGACTCCCATCCTGGGGAAGACCAATATGTTCTCAGAGAGTCAGGAATCTCTCGAGAGCATGGGTGGTTCCTAATATGGGAGGACAAACCAGTGTGTCAAGACCTCAGTGTTGTTGCAAGTAACTATGAATCTTGTCATCTAAGGAGTGAAGCCGGGTGGTTGCCATGGGCCCCGAGGGGAGGTGGACGGAGGAATAGAATAGATAGAACAGGGGATATTTAGTGGGCAGTTGAAGTGTTCTACATGATCTTGCAATGATGGACACAGCCCACGTTAAGTACCATCAAAATTTATAAAAGTGTATGGTCTAAAATGTAAACCATAATGTAAACCATTGACTATGGTTAGTAACTATGTTTCATAATTTGTATATGAGCTGTAACAAATGTACCATCCACATATAAAAAGGTATTAATATGGGAAGGGGGAAAAGGGGGAGGATATTGGGTATATGGGAGTCCTCTGCATTCTGTATGTGACTCTACTGTGACCTAAAACTTCTTTGAAAACAAAATGAAAAAAAGTAAGACACTGAGGAATAAATGGAAGAAAATATCACTGTATATAAAGGACAACAGAAATTACAGTGAAGAAAGGCAAAATGTCAAAAAAATTAATATTTTTCATTATTTTTTAATATCCCAATTTTTTAATTTAAAGTTTTCTTTAAATTTTTATGTATTTTATTTCTTATATTTAAACTAACTGTTATTATTTCATTTTCCTAATAATTGTATTTGGCTATGTTATTGGCTTCATTTTTGAAGAAGCTTTAGATCGCAGAAGGGTTACAACTGGGGCAGGGGAGGATCATTGGTGTGGGGTGTCAGTGATGGGGGATACATGGGAGGAAGTTCACCTAGACATACACATAAGGTATATAAATGTGTTGTGGGGTGCCTAAGAGTTGCCTCCTGAGAGCCTCCTTGTTGCTCAAATGTGGCCTCTCTCTAAGCCAAACTCAGCATATAAATGCATTACCTTCCCCCAGCGTGGGACATGATTCCTGGGGATGAGACTCCCCGGCACAGTGGGATAACTACGAAGCACCAACTAGCAATGCAACCAGAAAAAGACCTCAAATAAAAGGGGGGAAAGGTAAAGACAAATGAGTTTATGAGGCTAAGAGACTTCAAAGTGAGTTGGGAGGTGATCCCAGAGGTAATGCTTTATACACATCTCAGCAGGATCTCATAGTCTGCCAAAGTGGATACTACCTCAAATAGTGGGGCTCTGAGGGTTCTGGAGACACCCAGGTCCTGTGGTCAGGGCAGATAGCTCCGGAGTTTGGTGCCTTGCTAGTGGGCCCTACTTTGGAGTTTGTGTTCCTGAGAGTGACAGAGTTGGACTCAATTATGGCTCCTCTACACATGGCTCATCTGTCCCTTCTATTTGAACCTATACTTGATGCTGGAGTTTGTAGGTGCACATCCAAGAGACTTGAATCTTTAGGTGGTACATGTGCCAGCTGGGCCCTGAGCCTCAGTGGAGTTACAACACCTATTCTCCAGTTCATTGGACTCACCCAGGACAACTAACAAAGAGGTGAGGAAATGAGAGAGCCTACAATTGCAAGCAAGAGAGCCCCATCCATTGGCTGTATGGGATCGAACCCCCCTCTCAATTAGAGGAGGAATGGATACCACCATCCTAGAATCCTCAGGATTGGGGAATGAACTATGGACTAGAGTGGACTATTCTACAATAGACTTGTTGTGATTCTCGCAATGGAAGAAATTATAGCATTGATGTGGAGATAGTGGCCACTAGAGGCTCTAGGGGTGGGGGGAGGGAAAGACAGGTGTAATGCGGAGGCTTTTTCGGGACTTGGGAAACATCCTGAATGGCACTGCAATGACAGATATATTCCATTATATATCTTCCCATAGCTTGCAGAGTTGTGTGGGAGGGAGTGTAAACCACAATGTGAACTATGGTCCATGCTCAATGGCAATGCCCCAGGATGTGTTTATCAATTGCAATGAAATGTGCCACACTAATGAAGGATGTTGTTTATGTGGGAGGGTGTGGGAGGTGTAGGGAGAGAGGCATATGGGAATCCCTATATTTTTTGTGTAACATTTGTGTAATCTAAGTATTTTTTTTAATAAAAAATATATATTTAAAAAAAGAAGAAATAGAAAACCCAAATAATTTCTGTAAGATTGGTTTTACAGGTGACTTTTACTGATCATTTAAGGAACAGATAAATTCAATCTCCAAATTCTTCCAAAGAGTTGGAAAAAAAAAAAAAAAAAGAAAGAAAGAAAGAAATACTCAACTAATATGGGCTAGCACAGCCTACAACAAAACCAGGTGAGGGGAATAGATATGGCTCAAGCACCTGCTTACCACATGGGAAGTCCTAGGTTCAGTTCCCGGTGCCTCTGCAAAAAAAACCAAAATCAAACAACAAGCAAAACAAATGAAAATAACCAACTTGGTGGAGCTGATGTGACTCAGTGGTTGAACACTGGCTTCCCACATAAGAGGTCCCAGGTTCAATCCCCAGCCCCTGGTACCACAAAAACAAAACAAAACAAAAAAACAGGTGAGGATAATATAAGAAATACAAGGGAAAAAGTTATTCCATTCTCCTTTAAGAAGATAGACTGAACAATTCTAAAAAAGTTAACATACTGAGGGATTAAAAGTTATGCATTTAAAAAAAAAAAAAAAAAAAAAAAAGTTATGCATTACGATCCAGGCAGATTTACCCATTAACCACAAATGGTCTAATTATAAAATCATGTAATGTAATTCATTACATTTATATATATTTTAAAGGTAAACCCATATGAGCTTTTCAATAACACAACAAAGTATTTAACAAAATGCAAAATCACTTAAAATGAAATTCTTAGGACACTAGAAATAAAGAACATTTCATAATATTTTATAGGACAGCTACAAAAGCTTCATACTTTTTCATGAAATTTGAAAGTATCCCCTTCAAAATCAGGAAGAAAAACAAGAATGGATACTTTGCCCATGACTATTTAACATTATTGGAAGTTCTAGACAATGCAAGAAGGCAAGAAAAAGAAGTATAAGATATAAAGAATAGAAAAGATGAAATGAAACAGATGCTATTTGTAGATTATATTATTATCTACATATAAAATATGAAATAATGTAAAAACAAATAATTAGATTTAATAGCTTATCAAGATATGGATGGATACAAAAATCAACATTTTGGTACAATAGCAATAATCATTTAGTAAACCTTATTTATAAAAAGATATACTTAAAATAGCAACAGAACATTAGATACCTAGGAGTATATCTAATAAAAGATGTGCCAGTCCATTTTGAAGAAAATTATACAAGTCTATATAAGGATTTTAAAGGAGATATAAATTCATGGAAAGACCACACAGAAAAATATAGCTGAAATAACTGCTAGAAAATAAATGCTTTTAAATAGAAAGAATTAATATTTTATAATTGTAATTGTCTCCAAATTAATCTGTGTATTTAATATAATTCCAACAAAAATTCCAAGTTATTTCATGAAATTCCAGAAGCTGATCCTAAAATTTGTACAGAAAAGCAAAAGCCAAGATAGATATTCCTGAAGAAGAAAAACAAAGTGGAATGCTTGGCCCAAACCAGCTGACAAAACTTTTTGTGTCTGTTGATATTAAGACAGTATGGTATTGTTATAGAGACTGACAAACCAAATGGAACAGAATAGAGTGTCCAAAGACAAATTTTTATATATCCAGAAATTCCATTTTCAATAGAATATGTATTGAAAATCAGTGGGGAAGAAGAAACTATTCACTAGTCTGGAACAATTGGTTATCCACATAGAAGAAAGAAAATTACATAAAATTGATTGTATAAAAATTTCAGGTAGATTAAAGACTTAAAATTAAACTACAGGACTTTTGGAAGATTAATATATTTGGGATCTTTATGACTCCAGGGTAGACAAAGACAAACAGAAAACAAAAAGCACAATTTATAAAAGCAATAGAAACATTATATTAAAATTACGGGTGAGCTTTATCAAGAGACATCAAAAAGAGTGAAAATCCGAACTATAAATATGAGAAGATACCTGCAACTTATAAAAATGAAAAAGGACTATCTATATAATATAAATAACTGTTACAAATAAATTTTGGAAAATAAATGATTCAGTTAAAATGGCCAGTGAATATGAATAGGAATTCCACAGAAGAGGAAACACAAATGGCCAATTAACAGGAAAAGATGCTCAACCTCATTAGTTAACAGGTATATGTAAATTAAATCTCCATTGAAATTCCATTTTACAACCACCAGATTGTCAACAATTTTAAAAAGTGATTCAGTTTCAAGTGTTGTCAAGAATGTGCCACAACAGAATTCTCATCTGCTGCTGGTCAGAGTATAAATTGATACCATCACTTTGGGAAAGAGTTTGGCATTCATTCATTCATTCATTTATTCAATCAATATAGATTAATTGACTATTTATTATGTACCTATTACTATTTTGGGGATACAACACGAACAAAAAAAATTACCAATTCAAGTTGAACATTTACATATCATACAACCTAATACCACTTCCTAGAAAATATATGATCCATAGAATATAAGTACAAAACCTACAGGAATCTGTACATTTGTACATATATGAATGTTCAAAATTTTACTTTTAATCAAATTGAGAAAGAAAGGTATTAAACAAAATGTGGGTATCATCAATAAATTGGAGTATAGGATACAAAAGAATATAAAACAGCATTAAAAATAAATGAATTACAGCTATATATCAATAAGTATGAATCTCAAAACTATGTTAGTGGAATAAGTATATGACAATAGGCAACACTAAACATACTTAGAGACACACATATTTAGTGTTAAATTATGAAGAAAAGCAAGGAAATGATTAACAGACAATTTCAGAGACAAATTACTTGTGGGTGGTAAGGAAGAAGCAGGGAGCATCTAAGGTAAATTTCTGTTTGGATTTATTTTTTCAACACTATATGTTTTATATACTTTTTGAAAATATGATATGTTTCGTAATAAAAAATACTCAGTGTCTTTAACACATTAATTGGACTCAGTTTCTTTCTCTGGTTTTCAATTAGTGACCAAAACAATAAAGCTGTGAAATCAAGGACTCACAAATGTTTACTGCTCATAAATCATATAAAAATAGTATATCCTAGTATTAATGAATAGTATATTTTTTGTCAGAGAAAATAAAAAGAAGCAATTTATAGTCATTATAAAACTGAATGAAAAGTCTATGATAATAAATGGTTATCAGGAACAAAATCTACAGTATTATAAGAAATTGTTTAAAGTTTCAAATAACTTATCTCTCAAAAAATATTTTATATAATTAAATTCTTCCAGAGCCATGACAACCATGGCAGAATCAATCTATAATTTGTCCCATTAAGAAATAAACTTCATGCAAATATTCTCGCTGTCCTGATTTCGTGATAATCAGGGTAGGCTAAATATTTGCTATATTAGAAACCATGCATGTGTCCCAGACCTAGTTTTTCTCCCTAGGTCTGGTTTTTAGAATGCTGGTGATAAACTAAGCCTGATTTATTATATGACCATCCTGTATGGGAAAAGAATGTAACTTTGGGTATTTTTGGTCAACCTTAAGAGATCTAGCAGGGGGACAGATGTGGCTCGGGTGATTGGGTATCTCTCCCATATGGAGAGACCTGTGTTCGATCCCTGGGACCTCCCGGTAAAAATAAAAAAGAGAAAAATATAGAAGGTGCATGGGCCACCAGGCCTCGTGCGCAGGTGCGCGGCCAGGTCCCAAGCATGGGTATGCCACCCAGTCCTGCGTGTGGGTGAGCCATCAGGCCCTGCAAGACACGCAGCAAGATGATGACATAACAGGAGAGTGACATAAGGGAGAGCCAAGATGAGACTCAATGAAAAACCAGGAACTAAGGTGGCACAGGTGGTGGGACACCTCTTTCCCACTTTGAAGATTCTGAGGACCGAATCCCAGTGAAGACAGGAGGAGAAGGATGAAAAGAGAGGGCAGGAAACGGACACAGAGAGTTGACCAGTGAATGGACACAGAAACAGCAAAAACAGGGGGTTGGGTGGGGGGAGAATGGATAAAAGTAAGTAAATAAATAAATCCTTAAACAAAAGACACGGACTATAGTTAGTAGTAGTACTTTGACGATGCTCTTTCATGATATGTTAACAAATGTTTCACAACAATGCAGGGTGTTGGAGGGAGGGTGATATGTGGGAGCCCTGTATGATGTTATGCATGTTTGTTTTGTAAGATCATGATGTTTACTGAATACTTATAGTTTATATATGTTCATGTATGAATGATATACTTTAATAAATTGTTTTATAAAAAAAAAGAAATAAACTTCAAAATACAACTAACAAACATGATACAAAATGATTAATAAAAGTTTATATAACAGAAAGCCAGTCATATAAATTTTAGAAATTATGTTTAATTAACATTATTTATAATTTTGGAAATTATGTTTGACATTATTCAAATGCAATTTCACTTTGAGACAAGCAGATGAAACTAAGGCTCAGTGTAGATCAGTCAAACAGATTTTCTAATTTCCAAACACTTAAGTGTTTAGAAATGTCAAGCAAAATTACTCTGAAGGAGACTTGTACATGTATAGTGAAAAGGCTAGTCAAAAATGAAATATTGCTTTAACCACATTTCCCTATAACATACTTGGAAAAGTCAATAACAAAAACAAGATTCAGTTACTTTACAACTACCCACCACATCTATGAATGTGTGTGTGTGCATGTATGAGTTCCTCTTTTCTTTTGAGATATAAATACATAGAAGAAAGTAATTTTAGATATTTTTTCTGGATGCTATAAATTAAGATGTTGGATTTTACACAATGTATTTTTAGCATATAGTCATACTGTTCCTCTTTTTCTCTAGTTCTATCAGTTTCACACTGCTCTACAGTGTGAAATTGACAAGAAGTGGTGCAAAACCGACAACTGGAAGCACAGAAATTTAACAAGAAATTACTATGCAAATTGTTTGAAAAAGGCTGAAGAAATAAGTATTTGATAGAATGACTATATTCCAATTTGATGAGATGTTTCAGACAAAGAACCCTAGATCCTTCTAAATATATGAACCTTTATATGAACACAAAGTTTTAAAATGAAAGTATGATAATATAGATAACAGCATACTACCTTACTACCTTAGAGGAAAGCATGTGTAGTGTTCTTAGAAAGAAATCTTAGAGCTATAGATTCTGCTCATCTCCCTAGAGTCAAGCAATAGTTTCTTCTTTGGCATTCTCGTGGATAAAAATATTGCCATTTCAAACCCTCTCTCTTCAACAACCTCCTCAATGGCCCTCTCAAGGAGTCTGAAATACCAGTTGTTTTTTAAAGAAGGGGTGTGGTAGGGTTGGTCACCTTTTGTAGTCAGAATCTCTTATTGATTATTGGCCTAACAAATCTGTTACCATGATTTGGGTTGTCAAAGCCAGGAGAGCATTTCATGTCTCTTTTCATCTTCTTAATACATGTCTTGATCTTCTCTATGTCCTTTCTGTGTTTTCTTCTATCACCTCCTGCCCTACTCTAGGTATTATTTTAACAATACGGGCTGAGAAGCCTGGAATCATATTCCCAACTCTTCCACTTACTGGCTGTGAGACTTACAGACCAATATCCCTTAAAAATATAGATGCAAAAATCTTCAACAAAATACTAGCAAACCAAATCCAAGAGCTCATTCAAGGAATTATCAACATGATCAAGTAGGATTTATATCAGATTTACAAGGGTGATTCAACATAAGAAAATCAATTAATACGATACACCACATTAATAAAATGAAAGGACAAAAAAAACACATGATCACTTCAAATTGATGCAGAAATAACATCTGACAAAACCCAGTAATCCTTCTTGACAAAAAACACTTAGACCACACTCTCTCCCACTCAGTTCTGAGTGGTGTGTGCTGATTTAAAATAACATTTTTGTAAGCAAATACACATATATGCATATATATTTATATATCATTTTACAAATGTTTGTATGTATTGTGAGAATTTTGATTTTTACCCATAATAATAAAAAAATAAATAAAAAAAAAGAAAAAAAAAAAAAAAAACACTTAGAAAAATAGGAATAGAAAGAAACTTCCTCAACATGGTAAAGGGCATATGTGACATACCCACAGCTAACATTGTCCTTAGTGATTGTATTAGTCTGCCAAAGGGCTGCCGATGCAAAGTACCAGGAATCTGTTGGCTTTTATAAAGGGTATTTATTTGATGTAAAAGCTTACAGTTACAAGGCAATAGAGTGTCCAGCTCAAGGTTGCTTTCTCACCAAAGTTTGCCCTAAGATCATGAACACAAGGATGCCCACTAATAGCACTGTTACTCAATATTGTACTAGAAGTTCTGGTGAGATAAGTGACACAAGAAAAAGAAATAAAAGGCATCCAAATTGGAAAGGAAGAAGTAAAACTCTCCCTATTTGTAGATGACATGAAAATCATGAAAAATCTACAGCAAAACTAATAGAGCTAATAAACGAATTCAGCAAGAGATGGGGTACAAGGTCAATATGCAAAAGTCAGTGGAGATGCTATACACTAACAATGAAACATCTGCAGAAGAAATCAAGAAAAAAATGACTTATACACAGGAAACTATAAAACATCACTTAATTAAGTCAAGAAAGACAAATAACTGGAAGGACATTCTGTGTGCATGAGTTAGAAAACTAAATATTGTTAAAATGTAATTTTACCCAAAGAGATTTACAATCCCAATCAAAATTCCAATTGCCCTTTTTTTTTTTCAGAAACAGAAAAGCTAATCATCAAATTTATATGAAAGTATAAGGGGTCAATCATATAGACCAAAGGAATCAAACTGAGTGTTTAGAAATAAACTCTCACATCTATGGCCAAAAATAATTTTTTATAAGAGTGCCAAGTCTACTCAGTGGAAAAGATTAATCTCTTCAACAATGGTGCTGGGAAAGCCATAGTCATATGCAAAAGAACAAAGGTCGGTCCCTACAAAAATTAACTCAAAAATGGATCTAAGGCATAGATATAAGAACCAAAACCGTAAAACTTTTAGAAAAAAAATATAAGGAAACATCTTCTGGACCTTGTTTTAGGCAATAGTTTCCTAGACATTACACCAAAAACATGAGCAAAAAAAGGAAAAAAAAATAGATAAATGGACTTCAACCAAACTAAAAACTTTTGTGTGTGAAAGGATTTATCATGAGAGTAAAGAGGCAACCTACAGAATGGGAAAAAATATTTGGAAACCACGTATTTGGGAACAATTAAATAATCAGAAGATATAAAGAAGTCTTACAACTCAACAACCAAAAATCAACCCAATTAAAAATGGGCAAAAGAATAGACATTTCTCCAGAAAAGTTATACAAATAGCCAAAAAGCAGATTAAAAAATGCTCAACATCATTAGCCATTAGGGAAATGCACATCAAAACCACACCCACTAGCATGGCTACTATGTACAAAATGGAAAATAAGTGTTGGAGAGGATGGATAGAAATAGGAACATTTATTCATTTTTGTTGGCGATGTAAAATGGTATAGCTGCTATGGAAAACAGTTTGGAGGTTCCTCAGAAAGTTAAAAATAGAATTACCATATGACCTGAAATCCCACTTCTAGGTGTATACCCCCCAAAAATTGAAAGCAGGGACTCAAACAGATACTTGCACAACAATTCTCATACCAGCATTATTCATAATTGTGAAAAGATGGAAAAAATCCAAGTGTCCATCATTAGATGAATGGATAAACAAAATGTGGTATATAAATAAAATAAAATATTATTGGTTCATAAAAAGGCATGAAGTTGTAATACATGCTGCTACATGGACAAACCTTGACATCGTGTTGAGTCAAGTAAGCTAGATATACAAGGACAAATATTGTATTATCTCATTTGTATGAAATAATTAGAATGTGCAAATTCATAGTCATAAACTGTAACACAGGTTACCAGGGGTCTGGGTGGTGGTAGGGAATGCTTTAATGGTACAGAGTTTCTGTTTCAAGTGATAGAAAAGTTTTGCTAATGTATGGTGGTCATGGTAGCACATTGTGAATGTAATTAAAATTAACAGCACTGAATTGTATATTGGAAAGTGGTTAAAATTGGAAATTTTAGGTTATTATATACATTTCCAGAATAAAAACATTAAAAACCATAGAACTGTGGAATATAAACAGTGAACTCTCATATAAACTATGGACTAGTTGATAGTATAAATATAATAATATTTTTCATCAAGTGTAGTAGTATTACCACACTAATGCAAAGTGTTAATGATAGGAAAAACTGTGTTTGGGGAGTCTACATTGGAACTCTGTACTTTCTGCATGATGCATGATTTTTCTGTAAACTGACATTTCTCTAGTAATAATAATAATTAAAAACAGATAACTTTCTTGAAAGGTGGTTTGAATGCAGTAGAAGCAAGATTATTTACCAGATAATTCCTCAATTTCCATGATTTTATTTTTATAAATTCAAAGTATTTAAAAATAGACTCTTACTTGAATTATCCTACTTAAAATATCCATCAGGTTTATCTTTCCAAAAAGTAACACTCCAAACAATGTAAAATATAATTAATTTAATTTCTGGTCCATAGAACTTTCAAGAGAAATTTGTTATTTAAAAAATACTAGGATCCTATAGCATGAACTATCTTATAATGAAACACTTGTAAAAGGTCCTTCATAATAGGATAATAGGGAAAATAATATCTGAAAAGTACATGACTGCTACAGTTATAAATGACAATTTCTGGCCTTTAGGTATTAAACATGGAAAGCAGCAATAATGCTCACCACCCAAAAAAGACGTATAATTTTATTCACGTAATTATCCTATAATTTTTCTGCTTAGGTATGTTTTCTATTTTTATAACTCAAAATTGTGTATGAAACAAGGATAAACTGGGAATTACATGATTAAAAATGTAACCAATGATCATGTCCAAATACTGTTTTGAATAACCAACATGAAAAAACATCTAATCCCACCTAAATTCTATGTATTTAAGCCATATGGAGCACATCAAAACTACCATTAAAGTGACTGAAAAGATTTATTTTAAACATCGGGGAAATCTTACTTGTAAGCAGATGCCCAGAGTAGCTTGGAGACAGCAGGTTTTCATTGGGTGACTAATTACATCATTACAGCAGTTTTGTGAAGTCTGTATAAATGATATTTAGTAGTAAAAGGCATGAATATTGATGCTAATGAAAAATATGGGCACTTTAAGATACTTCTGTAGAGCACTACAATCATAAAAAATGCCCTGAATCTTAAAATGAATGCAGCTCATCCCCATTCTCAGAGAACAACTGCCCTTTTGTCAGGTTTGACTCTTTTAGACAAAAATCAATGAGAAATTTGCCTGAATAAAATGCACATGATTAAAGTCTTGCAGCACAGTTCTCTCAATAATAATCTCTCATTTAATCCTTCATGTTCTTAGAGAAGCTAATTCTGGAGAAATTCAAACCACATTAAAAATTTTCCTCTTTTTAAAAACTGCTAATACAGTTAATCTTCAAGAATGTATGAGGAAGTTTTAAAAAAGCTGCTATGGTATGAAATCACATGAAAAGTAGCCTTAGAATTTTCCAGCTTACATAGTTCTTAAGGAGTAATCAAGAAAAATGCAATCCAAATCCCTCGTTTTGGGAATAAGGACTTTGAAGCCAAGAGAATTAAGTGACTTACTCAAGATCTCAAAGTCAATTAGTGGCAGACTTAAGATGTGAATCCAGAACACCCAACTCTCATTCACCACACAGCGGTTCTTACATGGAGAACAATCAGTGTGAAAGATACACATTTATGGATTTGGGATCATAAAAATTTATCTTTCTCATAGTTAATTTGGCTGAATATGCAATAGCATTATAATGTGTGTAAACATAAAATAAAAAATAACATTTTAAAATCTAGTATGATCTGGTCTCCATATGTTGCACTTTCTTCTTACAGAACTGATGTCATCAGAAATTCTTGGTACTATTTAGCAAACCACAATCTTTAAATGCTAAAGATGACATCTGTAAACTCTCAGTTGGGAAGATTTGGGGACAGAAAAAAACAACAACACTAATTTAAACCATGAATGATAGAAATCAATGTGAAAATGCTTCTCAAAATTAGCCATGTCATTTTAAGTATTTATAATTTTAAAGCCCATTTTAAAATTCTTGATAAAAGATCAAGCCAGGAAACTATTTAAAACATAAATTAAACCATAAATTAGTATAGCACAAGTACTTTAGAAATCTTTTTAAAATCCACCCCTCCCCCAAAGCCATGTCTTCTACAAAGATACAAAGTTTATTCTTTAAATGATAGTATCAGACAAAAGAATAAGATTATATTCTAACTACAATAGGGGAGTTTAAAAAAATTACTTAAAAGAAAATATAATTCACAAAAAATATTTACACTGGAGTCAAAACTGAGTTAAAGAAAACTAATGAAAATATTCTTCTATATTCAAAAAACAAGGGAATGAACTTTCATTTTAGTTCCAATTTCCTGAAAAATCCCAAAAGGAAACATTTAAATTTTTAGGACATGTTGAAAGACAGGTAAAAAGGCAACACAGCTAGAGCTGAATTAATCAAGCAAACATCAATGACAAGCAAAAAAAAACCTTCTTGGTGATTAAACACAATTTGAGACAGCTGGAGGTGGACCCAATCCATTTGGAGATTCCTTGAGAACAGAATCTTTAGTGCAAATTGGTCTTAGAAAACAGAATTCACCAGCAGTCATAAACCTCCTAGTAGTTTCAAAACTGCACAGACAATATCAGAATAAAAACCAAGAGGGTAAAACTTGAATTTTCAAGTTTAGACATATATTATTAACTAGTACATCTTCTTACCCATCTTGTTATTTTTCAGGTTGCATAATTTGTATATGAACTACTTGTCTTCTTCAATATCCTAAATATTCCAAGGGTGATATGACTATTAGCTATCAAGAAGGCAGGATCACAAATGCCATAGTGTTCCAAGGCTGGGATTGCTTTAGTTGTTAAATCTAAATTGTTAAATTTAAATATATCTGGAATCTTCTTCTATCTATTTAGACCTACTTTGAGAAAATTCTAAGATTGACTACAACCCTAATTACAGTAACCATACCTCCTGGTTTTAAACAACCCAAGTTTATGCCTGTGTCCTGGCTTAGTCATTAATAACTCTTAAAAGTGTCCCGTTTTTATGATAAATAATATGACTACCAACCACAAAGAATTTTAAGTGGCCTCTTCCATCGTGCTCCCAGTCCCCAAGAAGCCTTTATTTCATGGAATATAATGCTTGAATAGGATTTCAATTGGACCTCACCATAATAGAATATTTCAATATATACCTTGACTTCTTAAGTCCTTCTTCCTGCCTGCTGTTCCTTATTACTTTCTATTACTAGCATATACTTCTATCTCCCTATGGAAATTGTGTATTATTATTCTCTGAAATCCACCCCTTCCCCCTCACGCTTAGCTGTCTTGGAAGCATAGACCTAATTTAAAATATTAAATCTTTAGGACAATGCATTCAAAACCACTAATTAACCTTACAAATCAATTATTACAACGCAGTTCATTTGTAAATGGCTATGGTTTCTGTATTCATAAAATTAGGAGAAATTATCTGCTTAATAAATGCTTTTGAATATAATATGAATGAATGAATGGCTAGGAAAGGAATTTATAGACAGGAAGTTTAAGTGTGAAGTAAAATAGAAAACAAATTCTTATGATACAAAGAGAAAGAGACAGGATAGTAACAAGATACTACTAAGTTCAAAATCAAAAGTGCAATTAAGTGAAAGAATCCCTGCTATATATAGTTCTTCTGGTCTTCCACAATGACCAGCATGCCCTAAGGCATCAAGAGTTATGAACTCAGTGTACTGGGATATTTTTTCTTTTTATTGTAAAAATGTAACTCAGACTTCATCATGGAAACCACTCATTAAAATAAATTAAATTCCCAAAATATGCATGCATTTGCTTTCAGCTTTTAATGTTCAGATCTGGCTAGTGTTCCCGTTTTGCACAAAAGAGATATCCAAGACCAAAAACTTAGAAAGTGTATCTCTGCTTTTATATTTATTTTTCACAATTGCCATGTTTTAAAGTATTGTGCCAGGCTCTATAGCACATGTAATCTCATTTGATTGGCTCTACTATCCTATGCGGTATGTTTTACAGACAAGAAAACTGAGTCTAGAGAGGTAAGAGAAATTTCTCACACAGCTAAGAAATGGCAGGATCAGGGTTTGAACCTTGATGCCTGATGCTAAATCATAAACTCTTTGTCACTGTGATCTATTACCTGATTCTTAAGAGTTCCTTTGCAATCATTTCCTTTGTGGTGCTTCTGTCAGAGACCCACCATCACCTGCACAGTAGAGCACAAACTCCTTTAACTGGTAATTCTCAAAGGCGGCTTCTGAATTAACTGGAGAGCTTTTAAAAACACCCATGCCAGTGATTCTGATTTAATCAGTCAAAGTGGAATCTGGGCATTGTACTATTTAAAAGTTCCCTGATGTATTCTGTCGTGCAGCCAGGTTGGGAATGCTCCCTGAGACTTGCATACCAGCCCCCTCACAGCCTTCTTGTCTGCTTTGCCAACTTTGTTTCCTGACAGTTCCTCACAGCCATCGTGCCTTCCAGACATACCACAAACAGACCACCACTTGGCACTAATCTTTATACAAAGAAATCAAATGAATAAAACTTGCTTATTTGGATTGGGATCTCTCTTTCTTGTACAATTGTTCAACCTTTGTAGCTTGGGTATTATATTCCCTGTAGTAATTTCTTAAACATTTCTTGGAACCTGTTAAAACAAACAGAGAATTTGGTGAAACATCTTTCTCTGCTCTGCTTCTGCTGTCATTTTGATGAGTCCAGGAAAGATGGAAATCCATAGAATATTAGCATTAGGTGACTAGTGCCAGTGTCCAGTTAGTTCAGACAATTAGAGAATGGTGCTAATGAGACTAATATCATGGTTTTCTTATTATCTAGTTGGCTCTGTATGGTTTCACAAATACATACTTTACCTTTAATCCTGGTATGAGGCAACTCACTCATAAATGCCAGCAATTATGCAGCTGATCATAAAATAGAAAGGGATGCACAGCTCAGTGAAAATTCAATAGCATCATCTTCAAATACAAAGAAGAGCATATTTTAAAGAGCAGCAGTCCACCAGTTTAAACCAATTAGAAGGCAGAAGGAAAATATCCAGCTAATCAATAGTCAACTTATCGTAATATTAAACAAGCCCTTCATGCCAAAGCTCTACAAGCTGACGTTGAATATAAGATAAAATCACTCCCATTCTGGCTCAGCTGGGATATTGAGCTTATTAAACAAAAAGAATGAGTTAAATTAACATTCAAATTCAGCATGAAATCCTTAGAAGCAAGGGAATTCATGATAAAATGTCCATCATCTCATCATGACTTTGTCTCATAATCTCAAAGGTAAGAGCTCCCAGTGTTATGAATTTCTCAGAGAACTAAATGTATGAAATTACAAAAAACAAACCCATTTTACAACAGGTTGAGCTCCTAAATGTTGTCACATCTGTGGATTTAAGGCATGCCTTACTATTATTTCAGTGTGACCCTCCATCTTTCTTCCTTTCCTTTTAATGTGGTAGTGTGACTTGCACTGATGGCTTGATTTTCATCACAAAGCTGAAGTCCCCTAAAGTCCCAGTGTTTTTACAGGGACACTCAAGGGTAAGACAGGAGAAGTATTATATAAGAGGGATATTCATATGACTGTGTAGACCTGTGAATATTTGAGGAGTGTATTTCCAGCAAGTACTGGAAAGTAAACATGTACTATCAGGGAGGGCAAGTCTGGACATAGAAAATGATCAAACCAGTGTCAATGCAAATTCTGCTCAGGACTTGAGCAAACATCACCTTTCACTTTGAACTTCTAGGGAGCGGGCACTAGGAAGGACAAAGAGCAACAGGCTGGATCATCATCCAATCATCTCATACATTGGCTTCTGCTCTACATTTTTCCCATCCACTATCTGTGTACATATGACTACCAACTATAAAGAATTTAAGTGGCCTCTTCCATCATGCTCCCAGTTTCCAAGAAGACTTTCTTCCATGTAATATAGTGCTAGAATAGGATTTAAATGTGGACCTCACCATAATAGAACATCTCAGTTCGTATCTTGACACAGAAAGTACTTTTCGTATTCAGACAGTATAAAAAGTAATGATAATGTTAACATTATTAACTGTAAAGGATACTGTTTTAGCTTTTAATTATCATTCTAACCTTCCTTAAATTCTGTTGTTCACAGAATTGCAATGCTATCCCAGGACCAAACACAACTCACCCTTTGTGAGTTTGTATGTGGTCACTTTACCATATCCCCTTTTCATATCTTGCCATCTGTAGTATGAAGCTGTATGTACCCCAGAAAAACATGATCTTAAATGTATTCCATTCCTGTGGGTGTAAACCCATTGTAAGTCGGACCTTTTGATGAGGCTACTTCAGTTAAGGTGTGACTCATCTCAATCAGGATGGGTCTTAATAATTTCACTGGAGTCCTTTATAAGAGAATGAAGTTCAGACAAAGTGAGAGAAAGCCAATGAGGAGGCAGCCAGAAGCTGAAATCAATGGAAACTGGAAGAGAAGGGAAAGACCAGGAAATATCGCCATGTGCCTTGCCATGTGACAAACTAAGGACCAAGGATTGCAGGCATCCTGCCCCAGAATGCCGCAGTCTTCAGGAAGAAAGCATTGTCTTGATTTGGACCTTCTTTTAGCCTCAAAACCTTAAGCTGATAAATTCCCATTGTTTAAACCAACCCATTTTATGGTATTTGCTTAAGCAGCCAAGGAAACTAAAACACCTTCATTTCCAAACTTCATCACATTGTGTGTAATATTTACATAGTAATCATTACATTGCTTGTAATCAAAATATAAACATTCAAACTGGGTTTCACAAAGACCTAGAGTAGAAGGAAGCTGGTGTGCTGTCATGGAAGCTATGAGTGGGGACTTAAAGAAGTCTAGGTTCCACTTCCAGTTCTGCTGTTTTGGTAAGTTGCTTACCTTTTTTTTTTATTTTGAAAATAAGCAAACACTGCATGTTCTATCTACTTCCCAGGTTTATGGTAGGCATCAAATGAAATAATAGATGGAAATTCATGTAGAGTTAAAAATGATAAGGCTCCTCAATCTCCCTTCCAGAAATTCCTTTCCTTTCCCAACCAGCCCTAATTCTCTAGGTAGTCTCCACCTATCCAAAGTCTCCCAGGGCTACGATGACACCCCTCTTGGATTTCCTGTATTTTCACCACTTACCTTCCATCAATATTTTACATGTTTTAGGTTTTATCTCTCAGACCCTCATTTTTGCCAGGAGACAGATATAAAACAGAAAGATGAATAATTCAAAAACAGCAATGGGTAACATTTATTGAGTACTCATCACATGCCAAAACATAAATTATTACTTGGTAGTCCTACAACTTTTACTGTGATAATTTCTGATTATATCCCTCAAATTACCACACAAAGGGCTTTATATAAAAATTTCTCACTTAATCTTGAAAACAAATCCAGGGAGCAGATGTGGTTCAAGCAGTTGAGCTCCCACCTCCCACATGGGAGGTCCTGGGTTTGGTTCCCAGTACCTCCTGAAAAAGCAAAAAAAAAAAAACAAATGACAAGCAAAACAAATGGAAAAACCAACTCAGGGAAGCCAATGTGGCTCAGTGATTGAACACTGGCTTCCCAAATACAAGGTCCCAGGTTCAATCCCCAGTGCCTGGACCTCAAAAAAAAAAAAAAAAAAATCCACATAGTAGAGTCTATTACCGTTCTTGTTTTACAGATGAGGAAACTGGTACTTGGAAAGTGTAGTAATTTGCCCATGATCATGTAGTTATTATAAATTGAAATTGAATCATATCCCCTACAAAGACATGTTTAAGTCCTAATCCTCATTCTTGTGGATATAGCTCATTTGTAAAAAGGATCTTCAAAGATCCTATTAATTAAGGTAAGGCCAAGCTGAATCAGGGTGGGCCTTAATTGAATATGACCAGAGTCCTTAAAAGCAGAGGAAATTTGGACTCCACTATAGGAGAAAGATGGCCATGTGACAGAGGCAGAGATTGAGTTAGCAAGCCTCCATCAGAATGCTACAGACTCCAGAGAAAACATGATCCTACTTACACTTTGATTTTGGACTTCCAGTCTCCAAAACTGTAAGACAATAAAACCATGTTCTTTAAGCCTAGTTTGTGGTCCTTTGTTATAGCAGCCCTGGCAAACTAAGGCAGTAGTTAAGTTGTGGTAGAGCTGGAAATAGAAACTGCCCTCAAAACCATTCTGTTCTTCTACTTCTAGATGCAGAAATAATATAATGAACAAATGTATTTCCCATTTAGTTTAACATGCTCATAAAATCACAGTCTTGGAAGATCATTGAGTTCAACCATCTACTCAACCCTTGAATCTCCTTTATCACGCATCCAAATCATAATTTGCCTTTTGTTTCAATATTGCCAAAGAGGAACATATACCATATCCTAAAAGAGTCCCTTTATCTTCAGACTAGTCTGTTGAGAAGTCCCTCATTATATCAAGCAGAAATCTTTTTCCTGAAAAGGCCACCTACAGATCTTAATTTTTCCAAAGAGCTTTATTGAAAAAGTATAATTCAAATATTAGATATAAAAAAATCCTCTAATAATCTCCATGATAAATGTATCTTGGTCATGCTGGTCACACTCATATGAAAGCACCCAAGGCCCTCTGCATTTCTTTCAAACTCCGCGTATACTTGGATTGGTCAAAGAACAGGACTACAATCTTCATGGTTATAGATACTCTATTAATACCATATAAGATACAAATAAGATGGGGGGGGCACAACCATATCATAGTTTGACTCATATATGAGTTTATAATTAACCAATATGCCTACATCTTTTTTTTTGCCCTTGTGATGGTTAATTTCATATGTCAACTTGGCTAGGTTGTCCAGTTGTTTGCTCAAGTAAGCATGACCTGATTGTTACTTTGAGGGTATTTCATTGATACATTTATATCATTAATCAGTTGACTGCATCTACAGCTGACTGTATCTACAATCAATATAGGAGATTACCCTCAGCAATGAGGGGAGTCTCTGCATCCAATCAGTTGGAAGTTGTTAGGTTTTGTATCATGTACCTCACAAAAAACATGTTCAGGTCCCAAGCCCTGGTCCCACAGCCCATTTTTAAATAGAACTTTTGAAGATGTTATTAGTTCAGGTGTGCCCAAACTGAATGAGAAGTGGACCTTAGTCAAATATACCTAACGTCCTTATAAGCAAAGGAAATTGGATAAAGAAAAAGAAGCCAGAGGGAGCAGCTGGAAGCTGGAAGTCAACAGAACCCGGAAGAGAAAGAAGACACTGCCATGTGCATTGCATGTGATGGAAAAGCCAAGGAACCACATAGATTGTCAGCCACCCAGGAGGAACCAAGCCTTCTAGTCTCTGAAACTATGAGCCAATAAATTCCTGTTGTTAAGCCAACCCATTTTATGGTATTTGTTTTAGCAGCTGGGAAATTAAAACAGAGGTTTTTAGGCAAGAACTGAGGATTTCAGGAATCAGAAGGAATTTCTGCTTTTTCTTCAGCCAGCCAAACTTCTCCTGGAGAACACTGCTTCACTCTCTTTGGAGTTTCCAGCTTGTGACCTGCCCTACAGAACTCAGACTTCCCAATCCCATGCATGAGCTAATTCTTATTGTCAAACTCTTACTTGTGTGTGTATGTTTCTCTGGAGATACCTGACTAATGGAGATACTCTTCCATTAACTGTAGTTGAAATTGACTATCTTGGAGCCAGTCCATCTTTCCAGAGCAATGATATTGGGCTGCACATTAAAATCACCTTGGAGACTTTAAAAATATTGATACCTGGGTTGTTCCTTCTTAGATTCTGATTTATTTGGTATTGGATGTGTCCTAAATATTGGGATTTATATTAATTTTGTCTTCCTATGTATTTATTACCCCAGCATCCTATCATCTACAAATTTAATGACAAAGTCATTGATGTTCACTCCAAGTCATTGCAGAGTCCTGGAGACTTAGGTTAATATTGGCCAGGTAAACTTTAAGTATAGGCATTCAACAAGTTACAAATCTAAATTACATGATCATTCAGTCTACAGTTTTCTGTTTTGTTCACAAAATAATAACAACAAATAATTTATTAAATGTCTTGCAGGGAGCTAGTATAGGGGAGTGGTTAAAAACATGGACTCTTGAGCCCAACTGCCTGAGTTCAAATTCTAAACAAGGTAGCTGAGTGACTTTGGGCAAGTCACCTAACCTCTCTTTACCTTAGTTCCCCTATCTGTAAAATGGGGATAATAATAGTACTTACTTATAGGGATGTTTTGAAGATTAAATGACTTTATATATTAAAGTGTCTGACATATAGTTAGTTTGAAAGTGTTAATACTGACCCTTTTATATACCATTAACTGCATTAACTCTATTGAAGAAAAAAAAAAAAAGACAGTAATAAAATTTGCTGAGGCAAAAGATAGCTGCTAGAGATCATTTTCAAACCATCCCTGTTTTCTCCTTACCCCAATTAAAGCATGGTTCACAATCTATTAAAGGATTTCTAACTACTGTGTGATGGTTAGACTAATGTGTCAACTTGGCCAGGTAATGGTGCTCAGTTGCTTGGTCAAGCAAGCAACGGCCTAATTGTAATGCAAGGACATTTTGTGGACTTTAATCATTAGTGAGTTGATTGAAAATATGGCTGATTACATCTACAATCAACTGAGGAGATTGTCTTCAGCAATGAGTGTCATCTCATCCAATCAGCTGAAGGCCTTAAAAGGAGAAGTGATTTCAGCATTCAAAGAAGAAAATTCCCATTTCTTCTTCAGACAGCCAGAGTTTCCTGGGGAACTCATCAGCAAGGACTTTCATTGGAGTTCCTGGCTTGCAGCCTGCCCTATGGACTCCTCTATGTTACTCACTAATCAACTGCAGAGTCGCCTGACTTAAAATTCAGTTACAATATATGTGGTTCACTTTGATATTTTTTTCTCATTTTGAGAATCAGATTATACACAGATGTCTGGCTACTCTTGTTTGGGGATGTTTATTTAAAAAAAGGTGTGGGGAGGGAAGCGGCTGTGGCTCAATCAGTAGGGCTCCCGTTTACCATATGGGAGGCCCCGGGTTCGGTTCCCGGGGCCTCCTGGTGAAGGCAAGCCCGCCCGCACGGCGTGGTTGGCTGACCCAGCGAGCACAAGCAGCAAGGGGGGGATAAATGAATAAATAAATAAAAAATCTTTAAAAAAAAAAAAAAAAAAAAGGTGTGGGGGAGTGGACTTGGAAGTGGGAAGACAGAAGAAAGGTAATGTTGAAGGCTGAATGAACAAAGAGGATTTTGCAATTCAGCTTTTGGTGGAATGAAGGGAGACAAGCCTCAACAGAACTCCTTTATTCTCCTGGGGGAGGCTGTCCAGTTGTGTAAGAGAGACAGTCAGAGCCAGATAGAACCGTCTACTCTGTTCTGGCGAGATTAGAATTGGGGTAGCTCTGGACTAGAACGGGGTTTTGTAAATAGCTTAACATGTGTACAAGGGGTATTATGTTAATATGTTGCAAGGCTGTTATAAGAATTGAATAAAACTCTGCCTATAAATATTTGACATAGTATGAGGCACATAGTAGGTACACAATAAATATCATCTCTACTTTACTCAGCTATGGTGAATAACTAAAGGATCCCAGAGGTTTACTTCGAACTCAAGTTTGCTAGTTACTCCACGTCTCTGGCAAACTTGAGAGGTGGTGGTTAAAAAGTTTGAATCCTAAAATCAAAAAAGCAATGAACATTTTTTAAATTAAGTCTAGATAGAGGGGAGGGGGAGAAGGTCAGTGAGAGAGGGGCCTCTCACTATATATTTTAGCTATAATAAAACTAAGTTAATTTATAAGCATCCCTGCTGGGGGAAGAAAATCTTGAAATTTCTCTAGTTGGCAAGGGATAACAATTGGAAATCAATTGTACAATATTTATTATTATTTATTTAAAATGTTACTCACAACTTTTATTTAATATGTTCCCTTATTGTTTTATCCTAGAAATCACAAGGGCTTTCATATATTTTCTCATGATTTCTACTCCACCAAGCCTATTTTTGTCCCCATACCATTTTAAGTTTCTCAAATGCTAACTTTCTCACCATAAAAGTTTTCAGACATAAACCTAACAGTAAGAACTGTCTGGTTTTACAAGAACGTGAAACTTCCATTTTGGCTTTGGCAGAACCAATTTTCTAGGCTGTTCCTGGAGACTTCCTTTCTTATTTAGAAACCAGGTAGGGTTGTCAGATAAAATACATGACACCCAGTTTAATTTGAGTTTCAGCTAGAATACAAATAATTTTTAGTATAAATATGTCCCAATTGTTGCATGGGACATACTTATACTAACAAATTATTCATTGTTTAGCTAAAATTCAAATTTAGCTGGGGTCTTGCCTTTTTATTTGCTAAATCTAACAACTCTAAAACTATATCTTCCTAGTTCATTAATGGGAAATGGGAAAAGGAAGTAAAGAAAAAAGACTGAAAGATAGGAAAGTGAAGTACAATCACTTAAGCAACATACCTCAAAACAAACTACAAATTCTCTACAAATAGTTCAAGCTAATTATTGAATGGACCCAATGGGAAATTACAGTGAACTTGGAGAGGAATTTTATTTTGCAATCAGTTTTTTCAGCTACAACAGATTTCCTATATCTGCTGTATTTCATAACTAAGAGTTTTTAAAATTTACTGAAGAACAACTCAGCATTGCTATCTCTTGATATGAAAGTGAAAAGATGCAGATAAATCACTGAGAGTCATGAGATTTACATTCTCATGATCTGAATCCTACCTTTTGGGAAAGAGAAACTGTTGCTAAGATTTCAGACGGATATGTCAAATTATCCCTCGTTTCCTCTGAGTGAATTGTCTATGATCAATATAATATGGCAAGTTTCACTATTCTTAGAGAACTCTGACATTCTAAACCTTTAAAAAGGTTTTCATTTACTAAACATATTACATCATCAGGAATTTCAAAGAGAAAATCTCAATGCCCTTCTAACCTAATTCTCAACCCACAAACACAATTTGTTCCATGGGCTTTGGGGACGTGAGAAGTATGAGATACTTATTTGTGAGTCAAAATCTAAAACAAAGTTGCTCTGACAATCTGATGATGACTTGTAACATGACATTTCCAAAAGAATGTAAGAAAAATAAGTTGTTTAAATCATGCTTCATTTAACATTAGAAAATTTTCTTCGAACTATAATGGCACATATTATATCCCTGAATTTCAAAAATAACATTTTTTTCTTGAATCCTTAATCATGTGCAATCTTTTAACCTAGGCAAAGATCCAAGGATTAACAAGAAAAAAAAAAATCATGAAATTCAAAATTTTAGAGGTGTTTCTAGTTCCACTGGCAAGACCATATAAGAGAAAAAAAGTATTAGTACCATTCCAACGTGTACCCTAATCCACTTGCATATCCATTATCACCATGCAAAGAAAAGAAGAATAAATACTCCACTAAATGTCCTGGTAGGTAATTTTGGTCATTATGACCAGCACAACTTTTAAATAAGAATTATTTCCTGGTGGAAGAAAAGGCTAAGGAAAGCATTCTTACATTTATAAGTGCATTTAATCAATTATCACTGTAGAAACAAAAACTATATTTAACATTTTTATAATCTTAGCAGTTGCATGAAAGACATGTTTCAACATTTTTATGTGTCTTCAGACTGTTTAATTTTATTGCTTAACTCATCCAACCCATAGAACATGTCTGTATAATAAAATACGGGTAGTTTGTGTCAAAATACGAAACATAAAAAGCCTTGTACTTTCTCTAGCGGTGCTCCAGGATATATTACCAAATAAGCAGATAAGGGTAATGAAGAATTGCACAATATGATCAGCACTAATAGAGTGATTTTCTACAAGTACATTGCAAAAAATGAACAACCACTCTACATTTCAGAACGTTACTATATCCATGTCACATGTTAAGAAAGGCCCAAAGTGGCAAATGTTAGAAACTGTAAATTTATAGGTCCTGGATTAAATATAAAGAAACTTTGAAGAAATGACAGTGCATCCAGAGGGTAGACTAGATTGAAGGTAAGAGCAGTTTGTTGAGGGTCTAATGAGGTACCCCCCTCCAACACCCCGTTTTATTAATCTCATAGAGACACCTTAGCGGAAGCTATCTGCTTTGACAGAACACCGAAATCCTGGCAGTGAACCATAAATTGACCATTACCATAAAAAGAGCTGCTATAAATGAGAAACCATGTGCTCAGTATAAAACTAATTTCATGCTTTCAAAAGCACACAGTGGCTTCTAGCAAGATAGTGGCCCTGGGACTTGCCGAGACAGATTGGCGAACACAAATGGTTTGCTCCTGATGCGTCTGCTTAGCCAAGCTTTACATGTACTGGCAGTAAACGAGGTTCTCGAATTTTCTGGCAAACAAATACACACTTATCTATAACTTTAGAGCTGAAAGCTATAAAACAGCTGTCTCAAATAAATTTAGCAGGAAAAATACACACACATATATACAAATACCCATGTGCCATTTAGCTTCCAATCAAATAAAAATAGATTTTTCTGCAGACGTAAGACGCTAAAAGACACTTAATAAGCATAATACTATTTTAAATACATCCTAACTCTGACACTCCTTGTTTAGAAACAGCTTCTCATCATGTAGCAATTAGAGTTCAGCAGAGCCTAGGAAAAAGGACTCCATCTAAGCTGAGGCTAACTTTGAGCTTGCCCTTTTCTTTCAAATACTCTGTACTTATACTGCTGTATCAGATCATTCTGAATATGATGATTTAGTAATTTAACTCCACAGGTGTGCATCAGTACTTTGTTTACATTTAAATAATGAAATCGGCTGCATTTGAAACATCACATCTAATTAAAACATGCTTATGAAGAAACGTCAGTAATTTTCTCTTCTCCTAGAGCACATCATCACTAGAAATCAATTACTGTAGGTTGTCCAGTGCATGGCAGGTCATAACTTTTTAAATTATTAATAATGTGAAGCTAAACAAGGTGTCAACTCCAGCACATAATCCATTTCACTTACTTCCATAGTTATCTGGTAAACATGACTTGTTTCCTCCTGAATATTTTTCATGTCAAAGATTCTACAAAGTATATTTAGTTCATAGCCTTTTTTTTATATATCTGAAGCACATAATAACACTGCTAATTACCTACTTTCAGTAATGATAGCAAATTGCATAATATCACTGTCTTGCTCTGAATGCTTAAAATGCAAAGGAAATCACCTACTGGTAAGATGCCCTTGGCAAACAGCTAGCACAGAAAGAAAAGATGCTTATCACACCCTTTGGAAGAGTTACTTTATAATAAAATGAAAGAATCATATATTTTGCTCTTCAGTTTTGTTCCTTCTGATCTGTCGGCACAATGTAATGAACACAATTGATGACTACACAGAATTGAACATAACATACAAAGAATCTGTTACTGACATCCCGGATCCCAGCATCCAAGTTATAGAATAAAAATGCTCACCTCTACTAGGAAGTCCACTCCACATCCTGGCAGGCTTTCACCAGCTTACAGAGCAACCAAGTTGGATAAACAAAACTTCCAGTATGTAACCAGTATAGCGTGCAGTGCTACTGAGACTTGGCTCCAGCCCTGATTATCTGTGTGACAGTACCACGTTATATCAGTACAGCTCCAAACCTTCCCAGATGCTGGCTTATTGCACTGCTCATTGAAAATCCTTTACACGCTGACAACATTTTAGGGAAGGACAAGCACTCTGAGTCATTTGTAGAGAAAGCAAAGCAATTTCAATTCTATATCTCCATGCGTGCTGAAACCAGAAGCACTGTCAACCTACAAGTCTGAGGTGGATTTATGCCGAGAAACAGGCACCCTAAGCCTTCATTATCGATGCATGAAATCAGCCACTGTGATCAAATTCAAGCAAACCCACAAAAAGGATATGATTATGAAATGCTCCACAGATTTAGCACTAAACCTTGTGGAAAGAAAAATCATCTATTGAAATTGTGTAAAGGTTAAAAATAGCTCTGGCTTTTCAACAATGAACAGGATACAGAGAAGAAATCACTAGTCTATATTATAAGGACTTATCATAAAGATTGCAAAAGCCAAAATAGCTGTAGGTTCCTGGGACGTCACCACAGACAAATAAAAGCACTAGAGACTAGTATAATTATAACCAAGAAAAATTCCATATACTTAACACAGATGTCCTTTAAAGAGCAAGTTAAATGCATTTACTCCTAAGCGCCTGTCTTTAAAATGAAAATAATAATGATAGTAAAAATGTACAGGGCTACGCTAGCACCAAGGCAAAACAATATCAATTTTACCCTGACAACTTCTTAAACAATAAAGATTTAAATGTATGCAAGAAAATAAACATGCAAGATATAAAATATTTTAACATCAGAGTCTTTGATTGCTTATTATTTTTTAAAAAACCTATAGCTCATTAAATCTACACATCCCTATCCCTGCCACCCCCAAATTTATACCTTTACCTTTCACCATCCTTCCTCTTTCATTACAAATAAAAGATGTAAAAGCCAGTGGCATTCCTTAAAAAGCACAAGGAAGCTATACCCCAGAAAGTAGAGCAACAATGACTTGAGATCACAAAACATAGAGCTTTGACGCTTGCATGGAAAGTGCAAAGCAAAAAGGACATAAAACATTTATCAAAAATAACTGGAAGAAATTCCTAGTAGGCAGCATTGCCAAAGAACATATATAAGGTATGAATGATACACTTCAATAAAAAATATTAAAAACAAACAAACAAACAAAAAGAAAAACACATATAAGGTTCTATTCAGATTTTCAAAATGGGTTTTAGGTTCTCATTCAGACTTTAAAGGCAGAGCAACTCAGGGTCCAATAAAGACAATTCCTGATTTGACGACCTTTAAATTACTGCGTTTAGTTCTATAATATTACTAGCTCTTAGGTGCCACATTTAGTAATATCTTACACTCTAAAGCATCTGTGTAAAAGTAAGCAATATACCAAAACATGCATTTATATAAAACAGCATTTTGGAGCAACATCAAACAAGGTACTCCCATGGGTAAGGGTATACCTAGGTATTCCCACTGTGTCCCTAGATGTAGAGTTGATGCCTTACTTGTTGAATGCCCTTTTGTGGAGATAGCTATGGACATCCATGAGTAGACACATACATAAGCAAGTATGGTATGTGTGTGTCTATTCACATACACATATACCCACACCTAGTAAGAGAATGTGCCTACCCTTTGAAGCTACTTCTGCCACCTGAATTCCATACATTCTTTGCCTCAAGAAACCCCTAGGGCAATATTTGAATGTATTATGAGAAATGGCACTGGGAATCACTGACTCAGCAGTTTCTCAGTGCGATCTCTCTCTCTCTCTCTTTTCTCTCTCTCAATCTCTTTCTCTCTCCCCCTTATAGTACTAAGAAAACAGTTCATGAGAAATGGTTTGCCGAAAAATCTTTTTTTTATTACCATACATGAAGCTCCCTAGAAATAAAATAAAACTTTAAAACGAAACCACGATATTTGATTACAGATTCTCTATCCTTTCCTAAAATGCTAGATGCATTTAAGAATTCAAATATTTTTTTTTTTTTTTTAGATTTTGGAAAGGTAATACTCTGTACATACCATAAATTTTATAATGTCTCCAGTGGAGTCTGAGGCAACACTGTATAATCAGATACATTAACATTTCAGCAGCAAAACATATGCATATTCATACTGGATGGGATAAATGAATGCTGTAATTAGCCTTATATCAGTTCTGGTCAGGTTTTTGCCATCAAATGAAATAAAATAACCCTAAGTTTTCATAGCTTATTGAATTTTGAGAATTGCAGGTAAGGGATTGTAGATCTTTACCCAAACATTAGATATTAAGAAACAGTACCTAAACAGGTGTTCTCTTGCTTTGGCAAGAGATTTGGAGAGAAGCATTGCTTTAATAGGGCAGGCAAAAAAAAAGAACACGAGAGCAGGTACTATTAAGACTGAGACACTCAGTGGAGCAGAGCCATGGTGGTAATGCAAAACGTCAAAACTAGACCATGGAAATGGAAGGCAAAAAGAAGCCACTCAGAATTAATGGGTCAGGAAAACAAGTGAAACAATGATAATAATATCAACCACTCATTGACTACCTGCTCTAAGCTCAGTCATTTGAAAGGCATTTGACATAAATATCTTTTTTAGCAACCTACCTTATAATTTCAGAAAGGAATTTGAGAATGAAGAATGTGTTTTCAGAATACAGCATAAAACACTGGATTATCTCACCTTTTTCTCATTGTTCCCAAAAGTAAAATATCCATAATGTTAAATGTCACATATGAGAATGTCAGAAACAAGAAACTAGCTTTAATTTACTAAGTAAAGGTCCTTATTTTTTTTGTAGATACATATACATTTGGTGTAGGGGTTCTTTATCACTCCTAGAAAAAAGTAGTAATATTCTTTACCATTGATAGGCATTTTTAAAAATTTAAAACCCATTTTTACAAGAATATTCCCAAGAAATATGAATATGATACTGTATTTACTTAGGGTCTTTCCTACGAGCATATTTCCCAAATAGATAACTTTTTTTAAAGAAAGTACATTAAGGAACTTTAACATAGCAGGGCATTGACATGGGACTTATGATCTTGGGCCTATAGAACATTCACCATCTTCTAACACCACTCCTTGAGTACCTTTTGGGGCCTAGCTTTGCACTGGGGACGAGTCCTGGTGGTGTTTATATGAAACAGTGGTCTTCCTATGCAGCGTGCAAAGTACAGAGGAATGTCTGGTTCTAATCTTAGCATATAGAATATGCTCACAAAGCCATTTTCCATGTGAAGAAAGAAACTTCATTTATTTTTTTCAACAATATACCATAGTTTGGTGAATTCTTTCTTTAGCAACCAAAATGGTGATATGATGGCTTGATGGAGTTAAAAGTAACGGCTATCCCACAGGGTGACCAATGCCTCAGTATTAAAATAAATTATCTCTTTATTCCTTTTACATTATGTCCCCATAAGACTGGATTAAAGGCCAAGAGTCTCTAGATTGCAATACAGACTCATGAGAAGGCAGATCCTGAAATAAAGTGGGTCAACATGATGCGAGTGCCATCACACTCATTCTGTGTGTGTGTGTGTGTGTGTGTAGTCCACCCACCAGTGCATCCAGTTCCTCCAACTCTTTAAGTAACCAGAAGAAGAAAAAACATGTTTCATGGGTTGCCCAAGAACCAGCTCCAGAAAAACCCAGGGTGAATATCACCCCATGGCCAGTTGTTACATTCCACAGGGATGCCTAACTTGGAACAATGCCCAATAGCCTCCTTGGCTATGATGTTGTCAAGACATGAAAATAGATCATTTATTTGCATGAAGTTGGTTAGTCAAGTGACAACACTTTCATTCCATAGTGAGAAACTAAACTCAATAAATTTCCATTGAGCCAGCTACCCAAGGCCTTTTCTCTCTGGATTATTTTAACGTGGGCAAGAATTTTAAGTATGCCTTGGTGATTCAAATCATGCAGGCACCCAAATACTTGCCATAATTATTTATATTTACTCAATTTCCACACCAAAAAGCGTCAGTATTTGGCTTAACTTGATGTTAAACAGCTCTTATCTCTTCATAAATCTGATATATTTAAAAGTTCATAGTTTAAAGCATTCTTAAAGGTAAAGACTATCTGTTCTACAATTAAAAAGGAAGGGCCAACCACTCCCTTTAATTCTGTTTTTTAAGTCTCATGCAAACTCCTTTATATATTGATTCCTAACAGTTCTTTACTTTTATAATCGACCCCTCATTTAACATTTCTGATCATGTGAACAGTATATGGAGTTGTTCTATATCGACACTTTAAGGCCTATCTCAGGTATAGTTCTAGATTTCTGACACCATCCAAAATGTCTGGAGATCTATCTCAAAGTCAAAGCATTTCCAGAGATTAGAATTATGACTTCAGCCTGCATCCTATTTCCAAATTGCTCTACTTTCATTTATAAGGAAACTAAATCTCAATGAGGCCTATAATATAAATATGAATTAAATTTACCTTGAGAGTACAGATGTGGGACACCAAATCTGTGATTTCTTGGAGGAATAGAGTCAGGGTTTTGCAAAATGCCTTCCAAGTATTGATCACAGTGATCAATTCTGGGTAAGACAAAAGGTCAGAAAAGTATGTCAATATTCCTTCTACTCTGTCATCACTGGGTATGAATTCTTCCAACTAAAAGACACTGGGTTTTCTCCCAGAAGGATTTAGGGTTTATACTAAGGAACAGAGATGCCCCTTCTCAAGGGTCCAGTTTGGCATATTTTGACCAAGGCGTTTTCCTAAGTCTGTCCCTTCAAGAAAAAACATATATATAATATATATTATATTTTACAAAGGCCATGGTTAAATGAAAAGGTAGCAAATAGATGTGTCAAAATTTAGTGAAAAGAAGTACATAAAATCATGTGTTTATACTGAAAAATTAAAAGATATTTATCATACTGATGAATTCTAGCCCTATCGCTGCATCTTTCATACAAGCCCGTTTGTGTCACTTAACATTTATGTTTGTATCTAATTTTAAAACAGACTGCAATTCTTCCAGACTTGAGGCAATATTAAGATATTTAAGTAGTAATTATTCTCCTGAAAACTGGAGAATGAGCTCTCTCTCGCTCTCACTCTCTCATACATACACACTCATCCACGCATTGTAATTGTGCCCCTGTAACTTCTGTCTAATCCATAGATGTTCCAAAAATGTATCAAATGAGTGTGCTCCCACATACACATGCATGCCTATAAACACTGTCACCTCTCCGTGTGGTATTTCTTTGTTTTCCATACTCCTGAGTAAATTTAACCAAAATTCTGATGAGGGAGTGGGAACAAGGAAAGTTTCTGTACTTTTAACATGCTTGTGGCACCATCTTGTGGTACTTCTTGAGTGTTGCATTTTCAAGTTTAATTTCTGAAGTTCAAAAATGTCTGGGAAAATGCATTTGAGCGGGGATTCTTAAACTTTTTTGTTCCACAGACCTCTTTGCCAATCAGCTGAAAACCACAGACCCCTTACTAAGTCCACACTATACTGTGTATTATTTAATAAATTTAACACACCCACACGTCCCCACATGAATGTTTTTTTGAATTTTCAATTCAAGTTTACAGACCCTCCTGAAATCCATGTCCCTGTCCATGGACCCCTGGTTAATAACCCTTGCATTTGAGGATAAATTTGACATTTTACATATATATGGATGCAGTATGAGAAATTTTACCTAAGTATTTAAAAACACACATGCATCTTTTTATAATCCTAATACCTATTATAATGCCCTGACCTTAGAATGTGGAATAGAAATGAAAATATGAATCTTTAGAAGGAGGGGGAAGAAAACCAAAACCAAAACCAAAACCAAAAACCATGAGGATCCTAGGGACATCAAGGGGAAGCACAGAATATGGCAACAAAGAAAAAACACAGAATACAATGTTCCAAATGACAACCTCTTATCTGATCTTGCTCTCCAATCCCATTTCCAAACCATTACCTCCACTTTCTGCTGCAGAATCCCTAGTTTTTATCACCCTCATCTCCTTCACCCTCTTCCCAGAACATGTCCTCAACTTAAAATCTGTTTAAATTCAGTTTTGAAATTCCTAAGGCTAAACAGAAGATGCCATTTCTCCCATTAAAAGGCAGAGTCTACTTTTGCATCCCTTGAATCTGAGCTGGCCTGTGACTAGCTCTGACCAAAAGTAAATTGGGTTGGATGTGGTGGGAGGTGTGGGAGGTGGGCAACATGGGAATCCCAGTGGGTTCCGTGTAATATTTTGGGTAATCTAAGCACCTCTTAAAATATATGTATATATATATAACATTTTTGTAAGCAAATACACATATATGCATATATATTAAAAAATAAAAATAAAATAAAATAAAAAAAAAAAGAGAGAAAAAAAAAAAAAGTAAATTGGTTGCTGCTTCTGCTCTTGCTGTCTTGAAGGCTACTCTGCACACGTAGTACAAGGAGGCCTGGTCTAACCTCCTTGAAGAAGAGAAATCACTGGCGAGAGCGATCCAGCCCACAGCCAGCACCAACTGCAGACAAATACAGGCCATCTTCTAGGTGACCTACCAGCTGCCTGCAACCGCATGGGTGATCCCTGGTGAGGCCACGAGAAGTGGTGCCTGGCTAGGACCCGCCCACACTGCTGAGCCACAGAATCAAGAGTAAAGCGTTATTTCCTTTTTAAAGTCTTTTTAACATCTGCCTACCTTCCCAAACTTCTCTTGTGTTTCTAATTCCCACACTCTGCTTCAGCCACATCTCAATTTTTCAGACACACCAAGCTTTTTCCCAACTTAAGTTTTGAGCATTCTCTTCACTGTTTATGGATCACTTTTCCCCAATCTCTTTGCCTGACTAATTCCTTTTCAGTCTTAAAATTTCAACCTTAAATGAATATTAGAAATTCTTCTGGAATTAATGGAAGTGAGACAGAGCAAATATGGATTTAAATTAGTATGCACTGGAAAACTCAAACATTAGATAATAAGGGAATAACCGTGAATTCTTTTCATTTTTACTTAGTGATGAATTTGTTGAGAGGTAAAGTAAAAGGGGGAGAGATCCTAGACTTTCAATCTTTGGGTGGCCTAAGGAAAGCCCTCTCAATCTCTCCTGTTCTGTGTCCATTTCTATAACTTGAGGATATTCATAATTACATTGTAGGTTTGTGAGGACTAAAGTAATTATTTCCGTCTTTTCAGATCAGCTGTAATCAAGTAAAGGAGTGTCTCTCTTACCACTGCAGAAACTTCATGCTCTTGGCCAAACCATTCATAGTTATAAATAGTATTTGTGCCAAACCACTGACAATGGAAGGATTGGAGATCTCCCTACCCGCCCCCCCCACCCCCACCCCACAAGAGAACTCCCTTCCAAATCTGAGGAAATGTGGCTCCCCAAAATTCCAGAATTAAATTGATCTTTTTCACCCTAATTCCTTGGGCAACTTGATTCTCCATAAAAGACAAAAAATTTCCCTGAGGACACAGGGCAAATAAAATGTAAAATTAACCACACTATCAGGTGAATTACCTGATTTTGACTGAAAGGGGGAGGGCATCAAAGTATGTTTCAGGGAGCAGCAAGTGGGGGAAACCACTGAATAACAAAAGCCGGCCTTACCTCATTAACAGGCTCCATCCAGAAAGAGAACTTAAGGCCTCTGTTCTTCTGATTCAAGTTCCAGGACAGCAATAACACTATGATGAGGAGTCGGACCACAGGGTTAGGCTGCATCGTTCCAAATCCCATCCTCACCTCTCCCAGCTGTTACCTAACCTCTTTGTTCCTCAATCGTCTCTTATGTAATAATAGTGGACCTTCCTCATAAATCTCTTGTGAGGATTCAAATGAGATAACCTCCTTAGCACAGCACCTGGTACAAGATAAGTCCTCATTGGCCCACTGGACTGCGGCTTCTCAGTCTCCCTCCACTGAAGCCGCCTCAGGAAGCACACCCAGGAGGGATGGTTCATGTTTATGATGCTGCAGGAGGTGCAGAGTCACCTACAAAGTTCCATTTAGGGGTGGGGAGTGGTTGGTGGGGCTACATCGTTTTATTTCCATGAGAGCATCCCTCTTTCCATGGGTCACTGGATGCCCCAGGAGAAAAACAGCATGAGAAGGCCTCCTTTCTCTTCCCTAACCATTTTCCAATTGCACATTTATTTAAGGTAAGAACTCCTTTTTGGGGTACAAATCCTGCTTGATGGGTTAGATCAGTTTTTTTCAAAGTGTGATCTTGGACCAGCAGCTTTCATCCTCTGGGACTTGATAGAAATGCAAATTCTCAGGCTCCATCCCAGACCTACTGAAGCAAAACCTGGGGCTCCAGGGATTGCAGTTTAACAAGTCCTCCAGGTGATTCTGATGCACGCTAAATTTTGAAAGCCATGGGCTGGATTATCAGTCATTCACAGATCAATTGCTTGTGGTTTATTAAGTTCAGATCCACTCAGAGAATGAGAACGGTGACTGGGACAGGGATGGTGGGGAAATTTTTCAGCAGTGGACACCCAGGATGAGAAGCAGGTTTCAGTCTTTGGATGGTGGGCAGAAGGATCAGGGTCACTAACCATCCTGCATAGAGAACACATGTGATCAATTTTATGTGGGGCTTGGGAAGCTATAGGTAGGTCATGGAAAGTGGTTTTTGTGGAGTTGTGTGGTATCCTAGGGAAACATGGGATTTCTTTTTCTTTTACTTTTCTTTTTAATTAGCAGTTATGTACAATAGGAGAAGGACAGAAGAATTGAGAGGTGACTGCTAAGTGGTAGGGGATATTTCTTCTTGCAATAATGAAAATGTCCCAAAATTGATTGTGGTGATGAGTGTACAACTCTGTAAGTATACTTTGGATGGACTGTATGGTATGTGAATGTATCTCAGTAAGATTGCTTTTTAAAAATATGGGACTTCCAGGCTTGATGGGGAGATTTGTGGTTGAGATAAACCAGAATGGGATAGAAAGAGAACTCTGAATTCCAGCAGCGGTCCCTGACTGTAGTTGTGTGCCTGTTTGTCTTGTAGGGTGTGAAAGGTGTGAGGAGGGTGCTTGGGCAGCTGTGATTTTCTTATGCCTCTGTTCACACAGGACAAGGAAAAGCTTTCTTCCTGTTCTGGCTCCTTTCTACCTTTCCAGAGAGATCTTCCTCCTCCTCCTCCAATCATACTTTACTCCAATAATAATATACTATTTGTAGTTCATCCCTACATGTATTTTGCATTGCTGTTCTCTCTACCTGGAACGCTTTTCCTTGAATATCTGGAAACTCATCTTTGAATGCCCACTTCAAATATCACTTCTTTAGTAAGCCTTCCCTGACCTCCCTAAAATTAATCATTCCTTTGTGCCACATCTATCACATATATGTCAACCATTGCTCTTAGCATATCACATTGTTAACTATTTAATTATCTATCTTCCTTTGACACACCCACCTCTTAAGAGATTGCATTTTATTAACCTCCGTAAAATAGGCACTCTCTACTACTTAAAAAAAAACCCAAAAGATTGTGTTCACTATCATCTCTGATAAGACTACTAGAAGTCTATGGGTTTTAGGTGGTCACATCTACTATGGTTTTCAATTGAAATATTTATTGAAATAATTGGAGACTCACATGCAGCTGTAAGAAATAATATAGAGAGATCCCTGGTACACTTTGCTTAGCTTCCCCCAATGGTACTATTTTGTAAAACTATAGAATAATATCACAACCAGCATATTGACATTGATACCATCCACCAGTCTTTCTCAGATCTCCCAGACAAGTTTTGTTGTCTTGTCTTCATGTGTGTGAATATGTATTTTTGTCACCTGTGTAGGTTTGTGTATCCATCACCACAGGGTCCCTCATGTTGCCCTTTTATAACTACATCCACTTCCTCCTGACACCTGACCCCAGTTTCTTATCCCTGGCATTGTCACTTCACAAGTGTTATATAAATGGAATCACAATAATATAGCCTTTGGAGATTGACTTTTTTCACTCAGCATAATTCCCTGGAAATTCATCCCTGTTCTTGCATGTATCAATAGTTAATTCCTTCTTATTGTCAAATAGCATTCCATGGTATGGATGTACCATAGTTTGTCTAACAATTTGCCCCCAAGAGATATCTATGTCAATTCCCTGGAACCTGTGAATGTTACCTTATTTGTAGAAGGGTCTTTGCAGATGTGATTAAGTTTAGGATCTTGACATGAGGAGATCATTTTGGATTACCCAGTTGTCCCTAAATCCAATGAAAAGTGTCCTTATAAAAGAGAGACAGAGGGAGATTTAAAACAGACAGGAGAAGAATAGACAGACACAGAGGAGAAGGTGATGTGAAGACAAACACAAAGATTGGAGGGAGGTGACTTCTAGTCCATGAATGCCAGGGCAATCACCAGAAGCTGCAAGAGGCAAAGGACAGATTTTTCCTAAGAGCCCCTAGAGCACAGTCCTGCTAGATTTCAGACTTCTAGCTCCCAGAACTGTGAAAGAATATGTTTCTGTTGGTTCAGGCCATCAAGTTTATGGTAAATTGTTATAACAGCATTAGGAAACTAATACAGATTTCCAGTTTTTGGCTATCACAAGTAAAGTTGCTATGAATATACATGTAACAGGTTTTTGTGGGAACGTACATATTCACTTCTCTGGGATAAATTCCTACGTGAGGAACTGCTGGGTCAAATGGTAATTACATGTTTAGTTTTATAAGAAAATGTCAAACCACTTTCCAGAGTGGCTGTACCATTTTACATTCCCACCAACCATGAATGAAGGATCCATTTTTTTCTTCATTCTTGCCAGCATTTGAAGTTGCCACTACTTTTCTATTTTAGGCATTCTGATAGGTCTATAGTGATATCTCATTGCAGTTTTGATTTTGCATTTCCTTGATGGCTAATGATGCTAAATGGCTTTTCATGTGCTTATCTGTCATCTGTATATTCTCTTTGGTGAACTGTCTCTTTGTGTCTTTTGTCCATATTCTAATTGGATTTTTTTAAAATTTTGTACTGTTGAGTTTTGAGATATATTAATATATTCAAAGTCATATTCCTTTGTTGGATATGTGGTTTGTAAATATTTTCTCCATCTGTAGCTTGTATCTTCATCTTCACATGAGAATTCAAAAAGCAAAGGTGTTTTTTTTTTGTTTGTTTTGTTTTTGTGGAGTCCAATTTTTCACTTTTTCCTTTTATGGTTCATGCTTTTGATGGCAAATCAGAATTCTATGCCTAGTTCTAGGTCCCAGAGATCTTCTTCTATGTATTTTTTCAAAAAGTTTTATATTTTTATATTTCACATTTAAATCTATGAACCATTTTTTTAATTGTTGTATGAGGTCGGAGGTTTAGGTCAAGGTTCACTTTGTTGACTATAGATGTCCAGTTGCCCCTGCACCATTTGTTGAAAAAGCTATCCTTTCTCCAATGAATTGCTTGTGCACTTTTGTCAAAATTAAGTTGAGAATATTTCTAAATTCTATTTCTAAATTCTCTATTCTGTTTCATTAATCTATGTGTCTATCCCTCCACTAATATCATACTGTCTTGATTACTATAGCTATATAGTATGGTTTAATATGGAAAGGGAGAGTCCTCCCACATTATTCTTTGTTGTCAAGATTGTTTTAGCCATTCTTGGGCCTGTGCTTTCTCATATAAAGGTTAGAATAAACTTGTCTATGTCTACAAAAATGTTTGCTGGGATTTTGATAGGAACTTTGTTAAACCAATATATCAGTTTTAGGAGAATTGACATTGTTACTATGTTGTTTTTCAATCCATGACCACAGTATAGCTCTCACTTTAAGTCTTCTTTGATTTCTTTCATCAGAATTTTGTAAATTTCAGCATATTGGTCCTGTACATGTTCTTTTAAAAGTATATATCTAATTATTTCCTTTTTATTGGGTGTTATTGTAAACGGTTTTGTATTTTGGTTTCCGTATGTTCATTGCCAGTATACAAATATGCAATTGATTTTCATGTGTTGATCTTCTATCTTGTAACCTTGTTGAACACACTTATTCTAGGAATTCTGTTGTAGATTCTTTGGGATTTCTATGTAGACAGTAGTAGCAGTTTGATATTATTTATGAATTCCAAAAAGTAGATACTGAATTGTGTTTGTAAACTAGTCTGTTCCTCTGGGCGAGTTAGACTGTATTCTCTTCAGAGGTTTCACTTTTACTTGATTAAATTATGATTAGGGCTTTGGTTGGGCCATGTCAGTAGGACTCACAGAGAAAACAACATGACAGAGGAGTTAGTTGGAGTTTTTTGATGCTGAAGCCCTGGGAGGTAAAAATACAGAAGAAGAGCACAGAGGAATAGAAATGGCTCCATAGACACGGCAGAGGCCCCAGGAAGAAAGACAGCAGGTGAGCCTGGAGAAAAATGAGCCCTGGGAGAGACGAGACTTATCTCAGCCTACAGCTCACATTGGAAGAAGCTGGGACCACAGTGCCTTAAGAAGTTGAGGAAGGCTGGACCCTTGCAGACATTGGCAGCAATCTTGCTCCAACATGAGGCAACAGACTTTGGTGAGGGAAGTAAATTACACTTATAGCCTGGTAATTGTAAGCTTCCACCCCAAATAAATAACTCTTTATAAAAGCCAACAGATTTCTGGTATTTTGCATAAGCACGCCTTTGGCTGACTAATATAACAGTCATGCCAATAGTTACTTTTATTTCTTCTTTTCCAATTTGTATGCCTTTCATTTATTTTTCTTTCTTTATTGCAGTGGCTATAACTCCCAACACTATATGAGTCGTGAAAGTGGACATCTGTGGTGGTTTGGAGCTGTGTGTACCCCCAAAAAACATGTTCTTAAAGTTAATCCACAATCAATGTAATACACTGCATTAATAGATCAAAGGGAAAAAAATCACATGATCATCTATCCATGCAGAAAAGGCATTTGACAAAATACAGCATCCTTTTTTGATAAAAATACTTCAAAAGACAGGAATAGAAGGAAACTTCCTCAACATAATAAAGGACATATATGAAAAACCCACAGCTAACATCATACTCAATGGTGAAAGGCTAAAGGCTTCCCCACTAAGATCTGGAACAAGACAAGGATGCCCTCTATCACCACTCTTATTTAACATTTTATTAGAAGTACTAGCTTGAGCACTTAGGCAAGGAAAAGAAATAAAAGGCATCCAAATTGGAAAGGAAGAAGTAAAACTTTCATGATCTCATATGTAGAAAGTCCCAAAAAATCTACAACAAAGCTTCTAGAGCTGACAAATGAGTTTAGTAAAGGGGCAGAATATAAGATCAACATGCAAAAAAATCAGTAGCATTTCTGTACACTAATAATGAAATATCTGAGGAGAAATCAAGAAAAAAATTCAACTTACAACAGCAACTGAAAATATCAAATATCTAGGAATAAACTTAACTAAGGATGTAAAGAACTTGTACACAGAAAACTACACAACATTGCTAAAGGACATCAAAGAAGACCTAAATAAATGGAAGAATATTCCTAGTTCATGGATTGGAAGACTAAATATCATTAAGCTGTCTATCCTATACAAATTGATTTACATATTCAACACAATCCCAATAAAATTTCCAACAGCATTTTTTTACTGAACTGGAAACGCTAATTATCAAATTTACTTGGAAGGGTAAGGGGCCCCAAATAGCCAAAAACATTTTGAGAAGGAAAACAAAATTGGAGGAATCACTCTACCTGACTTTAAAGCACACTACAAACCTACAGTGGTCAAAACTGCATGGTATTGGCACAAGGATAGACATACTGACAATGGAACCAAACTGAGAGTTCTGATATAGACCAAATGCATATTTGGCCAACTGATATTCAACAAGGCCACCAAGCCCACTCAACTGGGACAGAATAGTCTCTTCAACAAATGGGGATTGGAGAACTGTATATCCATATCCAAAAGAATGAAAGAGGATCACCATCTCACACCCTATACAAAAATTAACTCAAGATGAAACAAAGACATAAATATAAAAGTCAAGACCATAGGCTCCTAGAAGATAATGTAGGGAAGCATCTACGAGAGCTGGTAATAGGAAATGGTTTCATAAACTTTATACCCAAAGCACAAGCAATGAAAGAAAAAATAGATAAATAGGACCTCCTAAAATTTAAAGCTTTTGTACTTAAAAGGAGTTTGTCAAGAAAGTGAAACGGCAGCCCACTCAATGGGAGAAAATATTTGGAAACTACCTATCTGATAAGGGTCTAATATCCAGCACATATAAAGAAATCTTAGATCTTGAAAATAAAAAGACAAAAAACCCATTAACAAATTGAAATAGGCAAGAGATTTGAATAGACACTTTTCTGAAGTAGAAATACAAATGACTAAAAAGCACATGAAAAGATACTCAACCTCACTAGCTATTAGAGAAATGCAAATCAAAACTATAATGAGATATACTCTTATACCTATTAGACTGGCAGCTATTTAAAACAACAACAACAACAACAACCAGAAAGCTACAAGTGTTGGAGAGGATGTAGAGAAACAGGAACACTCATCCACTGTTGGTGGGAAAGTGGAATGGTGCAGTTTGGCAGTTCCTCAGGAAGCTAAGTATAGAATTGCCATATGATCCAGAAATCCCACTACTAGGAATGTACCGAGAAGAATTGAAAGCAGGAACATAAACAGATATATGCACACCATTGTTCATTGTGGCATCAGTGTCCATTAATGGATGAATGGATAAACAAAATGTGGTATATACTTACAATGGAATATTACTCAGCTATAAGAAGGAATAAAGTATTGACACATGCAACAACATGGATGAATCTCAAAGACCTTATGTTGAGTGAAGTAAGCCAGTCACTAAAAGACAATATTGCATGATCTTGCTGACATGAACTAAGGATATTAAGCAGATTCACAGAGGTAGAGTTTGGAAGACAGGTTACCAGGGGGGGAAAGCGAGTAGAAAGTGGTGAGCCAATGCACAATCTGTGTAGAATCTATGATAACATGGATGGGGAGGTTTGGCAGTGGATAGGGGTGATGGTGGAGCAGCAATGTGAGTGGGGTCGACATTGCTGGAGTGTGAGTGTAAGTTATCCATAGAGCTGCAGGGAGGACTGGAGGAAAGAAAGAAGAGGTAGAGGACTGGTTGAGAATACAATTGTGGGAATGTTCCTTTAGCAACTAGGGCAGGGGAGGGTCACTGGTACAGGGTGTCAGTGTGTGTGTGGGGGGGTAGGGTGCACCTGGGGCATGCCTCTATGGAATATGCATGTGTTCATGTGGTCATAGGGTGTTATTTCAGTGGTGAAGACCCACACAATAACCAACAAAATATTATATTCCCATCCTGGGGAGTACTGCTATTTTCTCTCTAATAGAGTGGTAAGACTCTCTAAAGTACATAGGCAGTGCCTAATAAAAGAAAACAGACCAATACGCTAAGCTCTCGATATTAATTTATTCTGGTAAAATTGAAACTTTGTCTAATAATACCTATTGCCTAAGAGTGACCTCCTGAAAACCTCCTTGTTACTCAAATATGGCCTCTCTCTAAGCCAAACTCAGCAAATAAACTCGCTACCTTCCCCCCAGCATGGGACATGACTCCTCCCAGGGATGAATCTCCTGGCACCAAGGGATTATTATCAAGCACCAGCCAGCGATGGATTTGAAAAAAGACCTTGAACAAAAGGGGGGAAAATTAAAAATTAAAAGGAAACAAGAAATGTACATTTTTGTTCTTCATTTACTTTTAAAAATTTGATCAAGGTTGCAAGTAAGTGTCTGGGCATGGCTATGTACATCCTCAGGCAGGGTCACCAGGCAGTGAAAATGACTGGGCAGCATGTGGTTCTTCTTGGTGGTGGTCCGGCCCCCAGGCACTACTAGCTATAGCCATTTGTAGTAGTTTGGCACTGTTTATGAATTCCAAAAATAGTTATTCGGATTATGTTTGTAAACTGGTCTGTCAGAGGTATCACTTTTAATTGATTAAATTATGATTAGGACTTTGATTGGGCCACGTCAGTAGGACATTGAGTCCCTGCCCCTTGGTGGGTGGGAACTCACAGAGAAAAGACATGGCAAAGGACAAAGTTGGGAGTTTTGAGCTGGAGCCCAAGAAGTGAACACACAGGAGAAGAACACAGAGGAATAGAGATGGCTCCTCAGACATGGCAGAGGGAGAGAGACAGCTGTTCGCCTGATAGTCTACAGCTGGCCTTGTGGAGAGAGCACAACAGCTGAGCCCAAAGAGAAACGGAGCTCCAGGAAAAGAGGAACCCAAGAAGCCTGAACTCTCGCAGTCATCAGCAGCCACCTTGCCCCTACATGTGGCAATAGACTTTGGTGAGGGAAGTAACTTACACTTTATGGCCTGGTAACTGGTAAACTTCTACCCCAAAATAAATACCCTTTATAAAGCCAACCAATATCTGGTATTTTGCATCAGCACCTCTTTGACTGACTAATACACCATTACCACTCAGCTCCATCATAGGGGGTGTCCTTTCCATACCTTCTCCAAAAGCCCACCAACTCTGTGTCCATGAGTCAGAGGCTGGCCTCTCTCCCCTGGATTGCAGGACACATGGTGGGCTCTACGGCCACATGGGCCCTGGCAGGCAGGCTCTGAGCTTCTGCAACAGATTGGAGCTGGAGGCCAGTGTCATTGCTGACCTGACTCCTTCTCCTTCTGGAAGCTTACACTTATATACATCTCAGATGGATCTCACTAACTGCCACAGTAAACAAAGCCTCAAATAGGGGTGCTCCTGAGGGCTCTAGAGACATCTGGGCACTCTAGGCAAGGCACACAACCCCATGAAATCAGCACCCCATCACTGGACCTTACCTTGGAATATATGAAAACCTATTTCCCCATTGTAACAGTTAAGCTCATTTATAATTTCCCTATACAAGATTCTTCTACCTCTTTTATTTGAACCTATAATTAGCACTATACCCATTAAATATATGTCCCAGAGACTTAAATCATTGGTCTGTTCATATGCCAGTTGAGTCCTGAATATCAACAGAGTTGCAGCCAACACCTACTCTCCAGTTTATCAGAGTCACCCAGGACAACTAACAAAAGGATGATGATGGACAACCCCCATCCCAAAAAGCAAAGAGTATCTACAACTGCAAGCAAAACAGTTCCTTCCACCTGCCCCATAAGGCCTAAGCCCCCTCTCAATCTGAAGCAAGGAGAGCATCACCATCCCCAAATCCTCTAGATTGAGGAATGTACAAACATAAGGGGGGAATGTAACCAATAAGTAGACATTATTATTATAATAATGAAAGAAATTATAACATTGATATAAAGATAGTGGTTACCAGTGGTTCTGAGGGGAGGGAGAGGAAAGAATAGGTAGAACATAGGGTATTTTTACAGCATTGGAATTGTTCTGCATGATATTGCAATAACAGATACAGGCAATTATACATTTTGTCAAAACCTATAAAATTGTACAGTGCAAAGTGTAAACTATAAAACAATATTTGTTCATCAGTTGTAACAAATGTACTCTACTTAAGTAAGATGTTATAGACAGGGGAAAATGTGAGGGGGGTGGGGTATATGGGAATCCCCTATATTTTTGATATAACATTTCTGTAACCTAAAACTTCTTTAAAAGTAAAGTTAAAACAAAAGTTAATCAATTCCTGTGGTTGTAAGCCCATTGTAAGTAGGACATTTTGAAGAGGCTACTTCAGATAAGGTGTGACTCACCTCATTCAAGATGAGTCTTAATCCTCTTACTGGAGACCTTTATAAACAGAAGCAAGACAAAAAGAGAAAGCCATGGAAGTTGGTAGCTGAAATCAATGAAACCCAGAAGAGAAGGGAGAGATCAGGAGATGCCACCACGTGCCTTGCCATGTGACAGAGAAGCCAAGGATCGCCAGTAGCCAGTCTTCAGGAAGAAAGCAGCAACTAGAAGATCCTTTGATTTGGACATGTTTTCCCAGCCTCAAACTGTAAGTGAATAAATTCCCATTGTTTAAGCTGAACCATTTCATACCATTTGCTTTGAGCAGCCTAGGAAACTAAAGCAACATCCCCACCTTGTTCTTGATCATTGGGGGAAAGCAGTTAGTCTTCCACCACTAAGTATGAAGTTAGCTCTAGACTTTTTAGATGTTTTTTATCAAATGGGCATATTCCCCTCTATTTTTAATTTGCTGAGAATTTTTATCAAAAATAAGTGTTGGGGGAGCGGATGTGGCTCAAGCGATTGAGTGCCTGCTTCCCACATGGGAGGTCCCAGGTTCAGTCCCCATGTCTAACAAACAAGAAGCAAACAAATGAAAAAAACAAACTCAGGGGAGCCAATGTGCCTCAGTGGTTAAGCGCTGGTTTCCCGCATATGAGGTCCCAGGTTCAATCCCTGGCCCTAGCACCTCAGAAAATAAATAAGTAAATAAAGCTGGATTCCTTTAAGAAAAACAAACAAACAAAAAAAAAACAAGTGTTGGATTTTGTCAAATGTTTTTACTGTATCAATTGATATAATCATTTGATTTTGATTTTTCTCCTTTAGTTTTTTGATATGGTGAATTTTACTTAATGAATTTCAAAATGTTGAGGCAGCCTTACATACCTGGAATAAATCCCACTTGGTCAAAGTGTTTATGGTGGCTAATTTTATGTGTCAATTTGGCTAGGTTATGGTGTCCAGTTGTTTGTTCAACATTGGCCTAGATGTTGCTGTGGAGGTATTTTATAGATGGGTCTTATTTTAGTTTGCTAAAGGCTGCCAATGCAATATACCAGAATGGGTTGACTTTTACAATGGGGATTTATTAACTTATAAGCTTACAGTTCTGAGGACATGAAAGTGTCCAAATCAAGCATCATCAGGAGATGCTTTCTCCCTGAGCTGTAGCTGGGTGTGATCAGGCACATGGCAGTGCTTGCTCATCTCTTCTCTCTCCTCTGGGCATGGTTGTTTTCAGCTTCTGGCTGCCTCTGGTTTTCTCTCTGCTTTGTGGCTTTCTCCTAGGTTTCATTGATTTCAGCTTCTGGCTTCTGTGGCTTTCTCTCTCAGCTTCTAGGAGTTTTTCTCTGAGTTCGTGGGTCTTTTCTCTCTGTCTCTAGGGCCTTTTTTTCTGTTTATTCATTCTGTTTATAAAGGACTCCAATAAGAGGATTAAGACCCATCCTGGGATCTGCCTTGCTGGAATAATCTAATCAAGTGGTCCTTAACTGAATCTAACCTAATCAAAGGTTCGCAATGGGTTTGCAACCACAGGAATGGACCAATTTAAGAACATAATTTTCTGGGGTCCACAAAAGACTCAAACTACCACAGGTCTTATGGATTGAATCGTATCCCCAAAAATGACATGAGATTTCCTTTCTATGACTGTGAACCTATTTACAAATATGATTTGTAAATATTTGAATATACTATTAGTTAAGGTGAAGCCAAACTGAATCAGGTTATACCTTAATCCAATATCACTGGAGTCCTTATAAGCAAGGAAATTTGGACAAAGTAATAGGAGACAGAAGGAGACAGATGTCCATGTGATGGAGTCATAGACTGAGTTTGGGATTGCTGGTAAGCTACCACCAGAACATTACAGACTTCAGAGAAAGCATAATCCCACCAAGATCCTTGATCTTGGACTTCTTATCTCTGAAGCTGTGAGACAATGTGGTGCTTTGAAGCTGTATATACCCCAGAAAAGCATGTTCTTAAATTTAATCCATTCCTGGGTATGAACCCTTGTAAGTAGGACCTTTTGATGAGATTATTTCCGTTAAAGTATGGCCCTCCTCAATCAGGATGGGTCTTAATCCTACTACTGGAGTCCTTTATAAGCGGAATGAAATTCAGATATAGAGAGAAAGCCACAGGAAGCAAGAAGATGAAATTCAACAGAACTCAGAAGAAAAGGAGACCAAGAGATGCTGCCATGTGCAGTGCCATGTGACAAGCTAAAGACCAAAGTTTGCTAGCAGCCAGCCCCAGAACACTTTGGGGAGAATGCATCATTTTGATGCCTTGATTTGGACTCTCTTTTAGCCTCAAAACCATAAGCTAATAAGTTCCATTATTTGACCTGACCTATTTCTTGGTATTTGCTTGAGCAGCCTAGGAAACTAAAACAAACAATAAATTCCTGTTGTTTAAGCTAACTGTGGCATTTGTTATAAGCCCTGGTTGACAGTTCTTTCCCTTCAGCACTTGAAAAATATTGTGCCACTTCCTTCTGGTCTCCATGGTTTCAAATGAGAAATCCATGGTCATTTGAACTGTTGTTTCCTTATAAGTAATATCATTTGAACTGGTGTTTCCCTATATAGGTAATGTGTCATTTCTCTCTGGCTACTTCAAGATTTTTTTGTCTTTGGTTTTCAAAAGTTTAATTATAATGTATTTGGTGTGAAGTTCTTTGGGTTTATCCTCTGTAGACTTTTTCTCTAACCAAATTTGGGATGTTTTAAGCCATTATTACTTCAAATAGTCTTTCTGTTTTACTTTCTTTTGCTTCTTCTTCTGATTAGACTGGATTCATACCCTCTGAAATGAATATTGGATCTTTAGTTATTATCTCAAAAGTTGTTGGGCTCTGCTTAATTTTTTTTTCAATCTATTTTCATTCTGATTTTCAGACTGGACCAATTCTACTATTCTGTCCACAAGTTCACTGATTATATCCTCTCTTATCTCCACTCTATTACCGAGCCAATCCAGTATTTTATTTCTATTGCATTTTTTTTCAGTTCTATAATTTTCATTTAGTTCTTTTTCAAAACTTCTTTTTCTTTGCTGATATTTTCTATTTTTTCATTTATTTCAAGAGAACTTGCAATTTATTGTTTAAAGATTTTTATATTAGATAATTCCAACATCTGATACATTCTGGTGTTGTCATCAGTTGATTGTCTTTACTCATTCAACTATGATTTTCTTGGTTCTTGGTATGATGGGTGATATTTGATTGCATCCTGAACATTTTGTCTATTTTGTCTATTGTGTTAGAAGACTTTGGGTACTATTTAAATATTTTATTTTAGCAGACAATCATCCTATTTAGGACTAACACACAGGCCATAACCTACTTTTATCAGCTGGGTTCCAATGGCAGTTTAACTTAAAATCTTTGGGGTGTTCTTTTGATCTATCTTCCTGTATTAACTAGTGCTGCTGGGACTACCATTGGTACCTGTTAGTGCTGGTGAAGGGGTGTCATCTGGCCAGGCCACCAGTGTCTCTTGGTGGAAGAGGAGCATGGTGGAATCCCTCTACTGGTGATTTCCAGACCCCACCCTTCCACTATGCTGGTGTCTCTGGGCACAGGAGGAGAGCTTTAGGCCTGTGAGAACAAAGAGACTTCCTATACTAAGGCATTTGCCTTAACTGGGTTTCTCTTTATGTATCTGCCCACCTACCTCATATTGGTTAGCAGAAAAGAAAAGTCATAGGCCCTGAGGGAAAGGAGAGTACTTCCCTTGGCCACTTATTTTTGGCAGGGCTCTCCATCAGTGGTGTCACCTGATGTTGCCAGAAAGAGTCTCATTCCATCTGGTTAAGGAATGAGCCTATCTGGGCTGCATTCCGTTTCTAGGTCAGAGGCCAGGAAACACTGGCTGTAGGTGGTCGTGGCAGTTTGATATTGTTTATGAATTCCAAAAATAGATATTGGATTATGTTTGTAAACTAGTCTGTCCCTCCAGGCATATTAGATTATATTGGATTCAGAGGTTTTACTTTTACTTGATTAAATAATGATTAAGGCTTTGATTGGGCATTTTGGATATTAAATCCCTGCCCCATTGGTGGGCAGGGACTCAGAGAGAAAATGACAAGGCATAGGAGTTAGTTGGAGTTTTGAGCTGGAGCCTGGGAAGTAAGCACACAGAGAAGCAGAGCAGCTGAGCCCGGAGAGAATCAAGCCCGAGGAGAGAGAGACAGAGCCCCTCACCTGATAGTCTACAGCTGGCCTTGTGGAGAGAGCAGGGCATCTGAGCCTGGAGAGAAGCAAGCCCTGGAAAGAAAGGAACCCAGGAAGCCTGAACTCTTAGCAGACGTTGGCAGCCATCTTGATCCAACACGTGGCAACAGACTTTGTTGAGGGAAGTAATTTATGCTTTATGGCCTGGCAACTGTAAGTTTCTACCTCAAATAAATACCCTTTATAAAAGCCCAACAGATTTCTGGTAGTTTGCATCAGACCATTGGCTGACAAATACAGTGGTCTTCTGTTAGATGGGATGGGGGTTGGGATACAAGACACCCTTTTGCTGTACAGTTCTTCTGGCTCCTACTACCTTTTCAGAGTTCTCCTCTAATTGTCTCTTGCACAATTTCTAGGATTTAATATTTGTATTTAGTAGGGAAGAGCAGGGAAAAAAATGGATCTATACCATCTTGTCAGGACCAGAAGCCTATTGTGATATTTTTAAGAACATACTGGCATTTGTATGAATCGACATTCAGAAGAGAAAACAGAAACCACTCTAAGCAATTCACAGAGGGAATTTAATTCAGGGATTTGGTTACACCAGTTCAAAAAGATCTGAGAAGCCAAACAGGTGTCAACAAATGAAGGCAGAGATTAACAAGAGAAAGAAACCACTCCTTCTTTAAGCAGGAGGCAAGAGACAGAGGCAGTGTTACCAGAGCCCAGCAGACTGGGTCACCCAACAGAAGCAGAAACTGGCATACCTGTACAGCAGAACGTGGAGTCACAGGCAATGTAGCCTGATAGAGATACCACTCCTTATAGAAGGAATAAGGACAAATACCATGGCTACTCCCTTCCTTCTACTCTCCAATCTCCTGACAGTCCCTTACATGGGTCAAACATAGTAAAGAAGCCTGGGGAATATAATGTGTTTGCTTCCATACAGAGCACAGCAAGAGACAAGCAAGGAAGGGATAAAAGAGGAAACACCTACCATTTGATTTGTAGTTATTCCATGTCATTGGGCAAATGATTTTAAAATGTGCTTCAATAATGAACACAAATGCCACACTGCATTTCACAGTGTACTTTCTGATTTTAAATCCTCACTTTTCTATATTTCAATTTCCTATTTCCTGAATTCTATTTTGTTTGTATAACATAAATGGGGTATGGATCTCAATTACAAATTCAGATTCAGAAGAAAGCTAAATGTTTTCTATAACTGAAATTAATTTCTAGTACAAACCCCAACCCACATGTTGACAGGAAATTTATCTCAGGCAGTTTGGAGTGCCTCTTTCCCCATAGTTAAAACTATGTTTGGCATGGGGTACAGAAGGTACTTATGGGCTCACATGGTGTCAAGGCACAGGTAGGAGGGCTTATGGCCTGGTTGTCATTTCTGCACACAGGCATCTGCTGAGAAATTCTTATTTCTGTCTGGTGTTTAGTCATTGGTTCATGCAGATATTGAGGGGTGCTCTCTTGTTCCCAATTACAAGTGATCTTTAGGTAGGATTAACCTTTCTCACAGGCATACAGGAAACATTCTCTTACCAATGCCCCAATCCTCCTACCAATGCCCCAGTCCAGGCCATAGGAAGTTATGCTTTCCTGCCCCACTCATGGGCCCGGGAACACCAGGGTCTCTCTTTGTGGACCCTATGAAGGATAGAAGTACGTGACTACCATGTCCAGAATCTCAGAGCCATCTCTGGTTTCTGTTATTTCCACCCCCCTACTGTGACTTAGTTATCTAAGCTCTCTTTGCTTCTCCTCTATTCTCCATTCTGCAGCCTGGAATATTCTGACAATGTTCAGCCAGGGAATAGGGCAGGGAAAGGAATCATACTGCTACTCACCAGGCTTTCCTCTCACAGGAAAAATAAAAATTACATTTATAAGCTTATAAACAGAGAGAGAGTGTGTGGTTTTAGGTGCAGGGTAGGAATCCTCCTGTTGTTCCAGAAGTGGAGATCTAAAAGTTCTATACTCACACTGAATTCTTAGAACTGTCAGTGATTAGAGTCAGTGACTCCATGGGGTTTTTTGAGGGTATAGCTGATTTCAGACAAACAGCTCAAATCTCAGCCACCAGCCTGTGTACTCCATTCCCACCCCTGCTGACCCAACACTATAGAGAAAAGACTGACAGAGCAGAGGGGAAGTTACCTTCTTAAGCTTACAGTTCCTAGGAAGGAAGTCTCTCTTACCACATTGTTCTCCTTTGGGGAGGAGATGAGTACTATTTTTCCCTCCCTAACCCAAGAGATGGGCAAAAAGTTGCGATTGGCAGTTTGTTCCCCAATCGTGTTTATCAGTGGACTTGCCACCCTCCCCTGTGCTACCTATGGAGAGCAGCCCCCTTTTGGGGACTGAATAATGTCCCCCACAAGACACATTCAAGTCTAAACTGCAGTCTTGTGGGTGTGAACACATTTGTAAATGGGATCTTTGAAGATCCTATTAAAACGAGACCAAATTGAGCCAAAGTAGGCCTTAATCTAGTATTAGTGGAGTCCTTATAAGCAAAGGAACTATGGACACAGAAACAGAAGCCATAGTAGGAGTCTGAAGGAGACAGGCTGCCATATGGCAGAAGCTGAGAATGACTGTCAGCAGGCCACCACCAGGATACTACGGATCTCAGAGAAAGCATGGCCTGCCAATACCTTGATTCCAAAATCTAGCCTCCAGAACTACTAGATGATAAATTCCTCTTTAAGCCAACCAGTCTGTGGTATTTATCATAGCAGTCCTGGCAAACTAACACACACACACACACACACACACACAGCTATATTCCATTCCACATCTACCTGCCTGAGCCCTAGCAGTTCCTAGTTTTCAAGAGGAATGTTAGAAGTCAGATGGATACTGCTTATGCCCACAAGCCACAAGAGCTGGTACACAGATGAGAATAGAGGATGCAGTCTTACCAGGAGTGTAACAGTGAGGGAAAAAGAGGCACACACGGCTGAGGAATGGGGCCTTTTGTCATCAGCTGGGGTAAGTGGGAAGATGCAGCTAAACTGCACAAGGAACCCTTAATGCCTACAATATATGCTGGGGAGGGAGCCCTTCATCTGCAGGGACTGTTAGGACCTTTGGTCCACAAAGACAGACCGTATAGCAATTACCAACCAAGAACACTATTGCAACCCTGCCAAGCCTGTCAGGAAAGGAAACCTCTGCCCCTCCATCCCTCCACAGTTTCCCACCACCAGGGTTGAAGGGCAGGGCAAGGGACAACACAGTGAGAGGAAACTGCCCCCCACACACACACACAGCTCCAGAGACTGTCTAGCCAATTCTTAATTCAGCTATGAGATGGCTATTTTTATAAATAGAACAGAATCTTCTAAATCTAAAAGAGTCCTTCTGAATATCAAAAGCGAGAAGTCATGAGATGAGAGAGTATTAAAAAGGTTGCTACTCAGCAGGAAACAAGTTTGATAGATCAAGGCTGAAGAAAGTGACTGGAAGAGTAAAACCATGTCAGGATTGCTCTTCGGTGAGACCCTAAACAGGAGATAAGCATGCACACGTACCCATAACAGCACCAAGGTACATTTGGCTTTATGTCCTCTTGTTTTGCTTAGCATTCTGTCATGGATGATTTCCCTTGGCATTAGATATTCTTTGGAAATATTTTTAATGACTATGGTTTCCATCATTCATCTTATAAGTATAATATACTTAACCGTCCTTCTATTGGACATTCAGGATACATATAATATTTTGGAATTGTAAATTATGTCATAGTCATCATTGTGCATACCTCTGTCGAAATTTCCATTTCCAAGGAGAAGACATTATTATATCTACTGTTCTTCAGATGAGAAGATTAATGCTAACCACTTTCAGAGGTTAAGTGACTTGCCTTTATCATATGCTAAATCTAAGTCTTCTGAGACTAGGTAATTTACTGCAGTATAAATATATAAAAATTGTCCTTTATGCCTAATGCACAACTTACCCATTTGATATGTTAATAAATTGTGATATCCTACATGATAAGCTACATTTTATTTCTAGAATAGGATTATAATATTCTGTGTATGTCTTAGCTAAACATTAAGTAATTTTATTATGGGAGGACAATGGAGATATTCATAAACTGGAGCTCTATTTACATCTCTGTTTTAAAAAACCCATTGACATGAGACACTGTGCCTTAATACCAACCATTAGTGACAACAAATACATTACAACACATAGGTCTGAATTTTGCCCGTATTGCATTGCACAGTAGGAAATGGCTGAAACAGTGATAAAGAACAATGGTTTCACTCTCAATTAAACATGGTTGGACCCTAGATATGCCACTTCTATACTTTATGAACCTGGACAAATTATTTAATCTCTATATGCCTCAGTTCCCAGTCTGTAATTTTGAGATAATTACAGTAACTATCTCAGGGTTGATGAGAGGATTAGAAGAGAAACTTCATGCAAAGTGCTTAGGAAACAGCACATAGAAAATGCTCAATTAATATTAGCTACTATTATTACTATCTTTTAGAGGCCTCAGGCTAAACACAATTTAGGCATAGATATTTGGACACTAACAGGTGAAATTCAAACCTTTACTCAGGTCATTATTTGCTCTCTGATTTAGGTACAAGATGATCATCAGTTTTTGATCTAATACTACCCATATTTTCAATATATAAATACAGCTATATTAATGTATCTGTAAATTATTATAATAATTATAAATAAATAGAAAAATAATTTTTTTACTTCTATAATTATGTCTCCTGTATTTTAAGTTCCTATAAGTTCTTATGTTAAATATTGACTGGAGAAAATAGTTTAAAGAAATTATAACATATACTTAATAAAAACTAGTTAGGCTTAGCTTGAAATATAAAAATCTCCCTTATTATTTATAAAACATGCACACATTTTCACTGACCCTTAATATGGATTGTGGTATAACTTGACAAAATCAATAACCACAGAACAGCACTGAGTAAAATTCCAACAAATGGCTTGTCTATATCATTTCACTTCAGATCGAGGCCTCTCACTAGGTAAATACCTGCTGGAGTGGAATTTGGAGCTCTACCAACCAGATTTAGGGGGAAGTTTATCCTGGTCTCCTAAGTAAATTTGGGTAGGATGCCCATCTTTTATAGAAATCTTCACCATGGATAACAGGAAATTTCACATTTTTCTTTAGTTTTGTCACAGTGAAGACATCTAATGACCAGCAGTATGGAGGAGGAACGGCTACCCAAGGATAAGATAAAGGATTTGAAAGACTGTTTAGTAGGCAGGGCAGATGCAGGAATGCCCAAATTCCTAAACTTCTGCCTCCACTCAGCCTTCAAGGAAAGGGTGAAAGGTGAGAAAAAAGGATTATCAGTGCCTGAGATCAGAGGTAAGCCTTGTTGGTATTGTCAATGCCTGTTCCTGTTACTGGAACACAACCAGCACACAGCTGGCAACTCAATAAAAGAATATGACAACTCTAACACTCAAGATTAATGCTCCTTTCCAGCATGATGAGATGTTATAATTAAAGCTGTAGTTTTTTATATACCATCAAGTAGTATGCTATCCAAAAGGAAGCAGATGAAGGAAAGCCAAGGAAGCCAAATTTTCCAGAAAGGGGAAAAATTGCATCATTGATCCATTTTAAACACATTAGGAAATATTCACATACTATGAGGATACAAGAAGACTATGTCTCAATATGCAAATTTTGTATATATATATAAGCAATATATTGCAAAGTGACAAACAGCTCCTGGGTTTTACCTGTATGGAAGAGTACATATTATTGTGGAGGTAGTTTTAAGGCTAAAGACCAGTCTTGCTCAAAAGCCTTTATTTGCTAGAACAGAACCATTTCTTCCATTCCCCATGCCTTCTGCCTACCTGTGCTGGCATTAGTACTGGGGCTGGCCAGCAGCAGCCCTGGGCCTGGAGCTGGAGGCGGGGGCTGCCCATCACTCAGCTGCTTTACTCGTTTACGGTGGGATTTGCCATTGTAATGGACCTGGGCCTGGGCTGCAGAGTTCAGCTGGATGTTGCACACCTCACAGAAAGAGAACAGAATTTTCTTTTTCTCTTTAGTTAGCTGGTCCTCTGGCCTGTCGTTCTTTATCTCCTTTTCTTCAAATCCCCGTAGAAATGTTGCCATATTCATAATTCCATCTTCAAGGTGGTGGTCAGGGCTTAAGAGGTACTTCGTGCCTGGGAAAAAACATGCAAGTCCTTGTAAAATTATACATTCCTTCTTATTTTCTAGTACAATGACAATTCATTTTCATGGTATGTTTAAGCTAAATTTCTCTCAGCTACCCACTTTCTATCCCACTTCCCCCCTCCTACTCCATTGGCCTTTCAACTTCTGCGTGCTTGTGAGATCTTAGCTAGAGCATCACTCCCTCCAGGGAACCTGTTCCAACCCAGGGGACCAGGCAAGTCCCTCAGTGACCTGCTCACATAGCACTATGTGACCTCCCATCCGAGCACCTGTGTGACTTTCATGTTTATTTGTGCAATTATTTGCTGTATGCCTGTCTCCCCTCTAGAATAACTTAATGAGGGCAGTGACCTGTTCTCTGGCTATCCCTTAGGCCGAGAACTGCTCTTTTCATATAGGAAGTATTCAAATATCTGTTAAAGGAAGGTGGGAATAAGTGATGTCATAAAGGCAGAACTGTGAAAAAGTGCGTGTGTAGACACAAATGTACATTCATTGCATAGACACCTACACACATGCAAACAGACACGTGTCCTAACCTGGGTAGGAGGTAAATAACAAAGGCCAAAACATGATACGTCTGCAACTTACATTGGGTTGTGCTCCAAAGCCCCTTTATAAGTCTGCTGATGGGAATTTGAACATATTTTCTTATGAAAGTTGTGAAACGAATGGTTTTTCAGTTTCCAGATTAGCCCATAAATATCAATTTAATATTTAATGAAGTTGACACCCAGAACATCTGCAATAAAAACATAACAGAAAGACAATGCTATGGTAAACTAGTAATGGAAAAATAAAAAGTGTTAAACAGAATATTGTTTTTATTTAGGTCCTGATATTTTTCTTCATTTATTTAGAGAAAGGTGTAGAGTGATGGATTCAAGGGGAACTTTCCAGGACCTCAAGGACCTTGAATGATGAAGATTGTCTTCGGCTTTTTTTTAAAGATAGCTTTATTGAGGTACAATTAGTGTACAATAAACCACACATATTTAAAGTGTATAATTAAGTAAATGTTAATCTATGTATACACCGGTGAAATTAATGCAATCAAGATAAGGGACATATCAATTACACCCAAAAGTTTCTTCAAACCTCTTTGTAAATCCTTCCTCCAGCCTTTCCCCAACCTCTCTCCCTATGCAACTACTGATCTGCTTTGTGTTGCTATTAGATTAGTTTGCATCTTTTCAAACTTTATTTAAATGGGCTCAAACAGTACATACTCCTTCTTTCACTCAGCAAAATTATTTGGAGATTCATCCTTGTTGCCTGTATTAAGAGTTCATTACTCTTTTGTTGTTGAGTGGTATTCCACACCACATTCTGTTTATCCATTCACCTACTGGTGGATATTTAGATTGTTTACAGTTTGGGGCTATTACAAATAAAGCTGCTATGAGCATTCATCAATAAGTCTCTGGGTAGATATATGACTTTAGTTCTCTTGGGTAAATACAAGTGCTAAAAGGATTGCGTCACATGGTTAGTGTACATTTAACTTTATTTTCATTTTTAAAACAATTTATTGATGTATATCACTCATACATGAACATACACAAGCAATCAGTGTATAGTAAAAATTGTGATCTTACAAAACAAACATGCATCTCATCATACAGGGCTCCCATACCTCACCTTACCACAAACACCTTGCATTGCTGTGAAACATTTATAAAAAATTATGAAAGAGCATCATCAAAGTATTACTACTAACTATAATCTGTATCTGACATTTGGTGTATTTTTACCCCAACCCACCCTATTATTTTTTTGTTTATAAACCATACAATTTATCTAAAGTGTACAATCAATGGCACTTGGCATAATCACCGAGTTGTGCATTCATCACTTCAATCAATATTAGAGCATTTTCATTACTCCAAAAAAAAAAAAACAAAAAAAAAAACAGTAAACCAGAAACAAAACATTATCGTACCCATATGTTATCGCTATTAATTACAAATCCTATGATGTGCTTTCACCATTTCTATTCATTTCCAAACATTTGCAAACAACTCTTTACCAATTCTGTACAGATTAAACCTCAGCTTTCCATTCTCTAACTACTTTCTTTTCTATGGTGACTTATGTTCTAGCTATTAACTCCATGAGTTTGTTCAGTATATTTAGTTAATAATAGCAAAGTCATACAATATTTGTCCTTTTGTACCTGGCTTGCTTCACTCAACATAATGTCCTCCAGGTTCATCCATGTTGTCATATGCTTGATGACTTCATTTCTTCTTATAGCTGAATAATATTCCATCTTGTGTATATACCACAGTTTATCCATGCATCAGTTGATGGACACCTGGGTTATTATCTTTTTGCAATTGTGAATAATGCCGCTATGAACATGGGTGTGCAGATGTCTGTTTGTGTCCCTGCTCTAAGCTCTTCTGGGTACATACCTAGTAGTGGTATTGCTGGGTCACATGGTAGATCTATATCTAACTTCCTTAGGAACCGCCGAACAGACTTCCACAGTGGCTGTACCATTCTCCATTCCCACCAATGGTGAATAAATGTTCCTATCTCTCCAAGTTCTCTCCAACACTTGTAGTTTTGTTTTGTTAATAGTGGTCATTCTAGTAGATATAAAATGATATTTCGTTGTAGCTTTGATTTGCACTTCCCTAATAGCCAGTGATATTGAGCATTTTTTCAAGAGTTGGGTTCTTGTTTATGAACTCTCTTAGTTTCTGTTTATCTGTGAATATTTTAATCTCACCGTCATATTTGAAGGACAGTTTTGCCGGATAAAGAATTCTTGGCTGGCAGTTTTTCTCTTACAATACCTTAGTTATATCATACTACTGCCTTCTTGCCTCCAAGGTTTCAGAAGGGAAATCTGCAATAAAGTCTCATTGGACATCCCTTGTATGTGATGTATCGCTTTTCCCTTGCTGCTTTCAGAATTTCCTTTTTATCTTTGGCATTTGGCTTTCTGCAAATTATGTGTCATTATGTCTATTTGGTTTTGTTGTTTGTTTTTGTTTTGTGTGTGTTTTTCTGGTCTTTTCTTTTTCTTTATTTTTAAAGAAGTTTTAGATTACATAAAAGTTAACATCGAAAATATAGGGTATTCCCATATACCCTACCACCTCCCCCCTCACACTTTCCCTCATTAGCAACATCTTTCATTAATGTGTTATATTTGTTACAAATGATGAATATTGAAGCATGGTCTATAGTTTACATGAGGTTTTACACTTTTCACCACACAGTTTTATAGGTTTCAACAAAATGTATAATGGCCTGTATCCATCATTGCAATATCATGCACAATTCCAATGACCCAAAAATGCCCCATGTTACACTTATTCTTCCCTCTCCCTCCCCTCAGAAACTCTGATTTATATCAATTTTACTAGTTCTTCTATTACTAGAATAATAATAAGTTTACTTTGGTCCATAGTTGCATTTCCCCCTTATGTTTGTTCATTCCTCAATTTTGAGGATTTGCGGATGGTGGTGCCCACTCTGCTTCCAGTTAAGAGGGGGCTTAGATCCCATGGGGCATATGGATGGAACTGTCTTGCTTGCAGTTGTAGATACTCTCTGCTTTTTGGAATGAGCGTTGTCCACCATCATCCTTTTGTTAATTGTCCTAGGCAAGTCCAATGAACTGGAGAGTAGGTGTTGGCTGCAACTCTGCTAAGATTCAGGGATCAACTGGCATATAAACAGACTGAAGAAGTAATTCTCTGGGACATATATTTAATGGGTATAGTCTTACGTTCATGCACTTTGTGTTATCATTCAACTCCCTGAGTCCCTGCTCATTTCTTTCCATTCTTTTCACTGTTCTTTCTCTTCAATTTCAGTTGTTCTTTCCTTTGTGTTGTTGATTTTTTTCTTCTGGAATTTTAAATCTTCTGTCATGTGCCTCTATTGTATTTTTAATTTCACTTATTGTGTCTTTCATTCCCATAGGCTCTGTTATTTTTCTATCCAAGATTTCAAATTTTTCTTTGTGCTTACTCAATGTTGTCTTAATGTCTTTTATTTCTTTAGCTGTGTTGTCCTTCAGCTCCATGACTTTATTTAGGAGATTTGTATGAACCTGATTGATTAGCTGTTTTAAGTCCTATGTCTCATCTGGAGCTTCGATTTGCTCCTTTGCCTGCGTCATATCTTCCTTTTTCTTTGTATAGCTTGTAAATTTTGCTGATGTCTAGGCATCTGATTCTGATGCTGCATTTACTCTGATGTTCAGTTTCTCTCTCTTGCCCAGGGATTTACTGTTAAGTAGCTGTGTGCTACCACTGTTCTTTTGACTCTTGGTTCAATGTGTTCTAGGTATTTAGAATTGCCCCTGTTTAACTGCTCAAACCAGGGCTAAGGAAGCAGTAATGGGGTACAGGCCAGTTTCCAAGGGCTTCGAGAGGATGGCAGTAAAGGCACCTGCTTGCCTCTTTTTTTTCTTTTTCCGGAACATATATTGTCTTGCCAGCAGAAGGCGCTCTCAAAAAGACCACTCAGCTCAGACCCCAGGTGCTAGGAGGGAATGCATTCAGTGTAACTCCACAGGCAGGTGGGAGGTGCAGAAGCAATGTCCTCAGGGTGAGCCAAGTCTCACAAATAGACTTTCTCGGAGGCCATTCTTCACCCTTAGTCAGCCACACCCTCCCTCCTTCTGCCTCTTCAGCAACCAGCTGGGGGTAACAGGGAGGGTATTTGAGAAGGCAAATTATCTTTAGCTTCCTGAGGGCTCTCAGGGCAAACCTTGTCATGGGCCCACCAGGCCTGGAATTGTGCAACCCCTCCACTGCAGCAGACCAAGTTCACTGGTCCCAATCTGAATGTTTTGGTTTCTCAACTAGATTAAAGAGAAAGACACAGAAGAAAGATGAAAGCAATATTTGGGGAACAGTTGGGCAAAAATGAAAAGGTGTGCACATGAGAAATACTGGCTGAGATAGAAAAGTACTGTGCCATGAGGGCTGAAGAATTCAGATAAAGATAGGGTCATGGCTTCTGTGTGAGGTCTGCCCAGGGGAAAAAACTCAGAGGATCAAAGTATGATAGTGCCACATAAAAGCTATGTTCAAACACATTACTCTGTGTCCTCTCTTAAAATATAAAAGGTATCATAAGAATTAACTGCAACATGGGAATCCCAGGGTGTTCTGTGTAATATTTTTGGTAATCTAAGCACCTCTTAAAATATATATATATATAAAAGAAGTAGAAACAGAGAGATGGAGAGGTGAAGAATTTTCTTGTTTATTGTTTGTCAGTCTAATAATGATTGAAATGATGAATGCACAACTATGAGATTATACCAAATACTATTATTGTACACATTGAATGAATTGTATGCTTTATTAATATGTACCAATAAAACAGATTTGTTTAAAAAAAAAAAAGAATTAACTGAACTCATTGATAAATGAAGAGAGAAATAAAGTTCATAATGAGCTCATCACTAATATAGTATGTCCTGTGTAGGCAGGTAATACACTGAAAAATATAAGGAAAACTAGTAACATTTAACCTTGCAAAGCCAGGTCAGGCACCATATCACTGAATCATTGAAGCCTAAGTGTTATATTTCAACTCAAGAAAACAAGATCTTTGACTTAGCTAAGGACTGATGACACTTTTACCTGAAAATTTAATCTCTTTGGAAGTAGCTCGCCTTGCCCATGCTGCCAATTAACACATGACACTTCACAGAAACAGAGCATACATCATAATGTTCCATTTTAAGTTCTGAAAACTAAAAGTTTAGGTTTTGGTTGTATTTTCTTATAAAACATAAAGTCAGCTTACCTGCACTTTTCCGATTGGCATTTGTCCTAGAAATAAGCTATATGATTTATTTGAATATACATATTTTAAGTAGGAAGGAACCATTAAAATGAAATGAGTGGCTAGTCTAGAATTTTCCTGTAACTGTTATGTAATACTAGCACACTTCATCATCTTTCATCCCTATTTTGCCTTCTCCCAGAGTTACTCTCACTTGAAGATGATCCCCCTCCCAAGCCTTCATGGGCCATGTTGGGGAAGAGGGAGGGTCAGGGGTATGTGTGTTATGTCCACTAAATCCCAATTCACTGGTCCTAGTTCTGGCCTCACCAGACTTCCTCCCCTCTAAGGGAAAAATAAGTTCAACTCCTGTAATGGTTTAAAGCTGAATGGACCCCAGAAAAGTATGTTCTTAAAGTTAATCCATTCCTGTGGGTGTGGACCCATTATAAGTAGGATCTTTTGGTTATGTAGGGTATTAACTTAAGATGTGACCCACCTCATTCAGGGTGGGTCTTAATCCTTTTACTGGAGTCCTTTATAAGAGAATGAAATTCAGACAGAGAGAATGCCACGGAAGCAAGAAGCTGAAAGCAATGAAACCGGGAAGAAAAGGGAGAGACCAGCAGACACCACCATATGCTTTGCCATGTGACAGAGAAGTACAGGCTTACCAGCAGCCAGTCTTCGGGGAGAAAGCATCGCCTTGATAATGCCTTGATATGGACCTTTTTCTCAGCCTCAAAACTGTAAGCTTATAAACTAATAAATTCCCATTGTTAAAAGCCAAACCATTTCTGGCATATTGCTTTTGGCAGCCCAGCAGACTAAAACAGCTCCAGTTAACAGCCACTTGCAACCAGGGCATATTTAGTTCCAGAGGTCATGGGAGAAGGACCTAGAGGTAGTAGAGAGGCAAGACATCAAAGTCTCAGCATCCACTTTTGCCCTAAGATGATATAATTTCTAGGATTATAATAAGTGAGACTATGATAACAATTATAACATCAAATTTCTGGCTAAGGGGAAGGTGACAGTGAATTTAAGTAGAAGAGAGAAAAATCTCACTTTCTATTTAAAAGTTCTTTACTGAACTCTTAAATTATGTTTCATTTTCGTAGGGCAAAAGGCCTTTCAGGGGTATCTGAATTCAAACAGGGCAGAAGGCAGCATTCAGCTTTCAACTACTATTAAAGCTAAGAGGATAAGAGGAGCCAGGACAACCAGACCCAAATTTTTTAGGATATTTTTATATTATTTAATCAGATTATACAATCAGAGAATTATATTATTCTGATTATATAATCAGAGAATGCAGATTATATAACATAAATCTGATTATATTATCAGATTAGGTGGGCAATAATTTAACATCTCTGAGAGAATAAGATACTTTGGTGCTTGTCAAGGAATTAAAAGAGGTTGGCCTTGGGGCTGCTTTTGGGGAAAGAACCTGATGGGATCCATACTGAACAGTCAGTGAATGGCCAAAGGAGTGATTTTAAATGACCAGGAGTTGGTGCATCAGGAAACTTTTCCAATCTAACAATTTTCTTTAGGACTGGCCCTGACCTGCATAGTTATAAAACTGTTTTTTTTATAATAATTTGAAATAACAGAAAACTTTGATGCAAAAGTAAAGGTATACACTTGGAGGAATATATTATTTAACACAGAGCTTCTGCATCAGATGGAGAACATGGGAGGAAATTCCTACTTCTGCATAAGCATGAAAAGAAAGTAGTCCTCTTTCCGTGGATTTATTATCTCATTCTCCATCTCAAGTCAATCAGTTTAGAATTATCTACTTCCCATTCATTCTTTAACCTCCAACAACCTGGCTCCGAACTTCATTCCAAATTTGATGCTTCACTTCCTAATTGTCAAATCCAACATGGCCTCTCTTCATGTCTCATTCTTCTTGACCACCAAACAGTCTTCACAATACACCCCTTCCTAGGGTCTCTTCCTACCTCTACACTCGTGGGGTATTTTCTTTGGAAGCTAGCATAACCTCCAATCCCTGTATTATCATTTTAATGATTTATATAGTTTGACTTATTTACTCACTCATTTCACTTAATGTTTACTGACTATATAGGCAGAGGGCTGGATGCAAAGGAAATAAGAGTGAACACAGTAGAGCAGAAGCCTCCCTGATGGGAGCCTCTAATCCAATGAGAACTACAGAGACTAAAATAGAAAATTACAGGCAAGCAGATGTGGCTCAGGCAACTGGGCTCCCGCCTACAACATGGGAGGTCACTGGTTCGATTCTGGTGCTCCTAAAGAAGACAGCAAACTGGAGCGATGGGCAGGTGTGGCAAGCTGACACAAGAGATACAAGAAGAAAAAACATAAGACACAACAAAGCAGGGAGCAGAGGTTCCCGGTGTCTCCTAAAGAAGACAGCGAGCTGGCGCAGCAAGCTGGTGCAACAAGATGATGCCACAAGAGACGTGGGGAGGAAAAGCAGAATGAGAGACACAACAAACCAGGGAGCAGAAGTGGCTCTAGCGATTAGGCACCTCCCTCCCATATCAGAGTTCCCGGGTTCGGCTACCATGCCTCCTAAAGAAACAAAGACAAACAGATACAGCAAGTGAAAAACAACAACGGGGTTGGGAGAAATAAAGAAAATAAATATATTTTTAAAAAAAACAGAGAATTACAACAGAGTGTGATTAATGCTGTGGGGAAGTTTCCGTTTTCCTTTCTTGCTAGATTTCAAGTTCCTTGAGGACTTGTAATATTCATTTTTGTATTGCCAGTATCTAAGATTGCATTTACTACCAAGTTGACACTTAGTATTTTCTGAATAAATGAATGCATTGTTTATATGAATAAATGATTGCATATGTGTGTCTATGTGTGTGTGTGTGTAGTACTGGCCCATAGTAACCAAGGTTGATGCTGTCCAATACCACCAGTGAATATGCGGACTAAGTACACAGCTGGTAGCACTCTCCAAGGAAAAAATACTACTATTCATCTGCAAACTAAAATCCCAAATGTTTACAAAAAAGCCTTTCATTAAAAACAAAGTTTTTAATTAAAACAAAGTTTAATTAAAAACAAAGTTTAAAGTTCAAATTTCATTGGGGTAGTCACACACTAACATGGATGCAATATTGCCCACATCCAAGTGATATCAGCTCTTTTCCGAAATCGGTTTTTACAGAGCTGGAGCATTGTGTGTAGTGGGAAGGGTTGGGCAAAACTTCACGAAGATAAAAGGAGATAGATGGAGAAGATTCAGTACCCTGACATTGATTCTTGTCCACTTCACTAAGTTGCCAGTGGCTGGTCCTGACTCCCAAATTTCCACTCCAAAGGAGAGTAAAAAGCTGAGTTCTTGGGTACCAGGCTACAAACAACATGCTTCCCCCAAATATAGAGTTTGTGGGAAAATTAAGAGTCAGTAGAGCACAGTCATTTTGTTGTATGTTTCAGTATTTATTTCACAATAGGATCCAGATATGGAAGTATATATTTAATTCAGTTCAGCTAATCATTTATTAAATACCTTCTATATATACTACACTAACCCTGGTATATGGTGTATGGTGGCTGAAAAAAATGAATAAATGGGATGCTCACATCAAAGAGTTTAAAATAAATTAGAAGAGGCAGTCATTCTACTGCTCATTGTTTGGAGAATGACTGTAGGGAATTTTTTGCATAATAGTCCCCAAAGTATTCTGAACATACTTCCACAGTGTTTTTATTATATTGGATGGAAATTATTGCTTGGTATTTAATTTCACTAAACTGTTCCTCTCATTTTTTTCTGAGCACCTAATGGAACATTGCGGAGTGCTAGTGTAATAGATTTTAATGAGGGCTCTGGCCTAGTGTGAATCCCAAGAAATGTTTATACCAAGGGCTGGGTCTGAAAAAGTGTCATTTTACAGCTTCTAGCAGGTTGTTTCCCTTGAGGAAAAGATTTGAATTCCGTTTGGGGGAAAACACTTTAGAGGCTTTGTGAAGGTAAAGTGAAGGTAAAGCCCAGATTCTCTTCTGTAATAGAGACTGTGGATATAATATGGCTACAAGGAGCTTCAAATGCTTTGAATAATCACATAAAAGATTTCTTCACTGTGGCACAGAAGCATCTCGGTAGATTATCTGTTCTTTCAGAAAAGATTTCTTTCCTGTACGTGGATTGAAATTGTGTGTGGTGGGAGGTGTGGGAGGTGGGCAACATGGGAATCCCAGTGGGTTCCGTGTAATATTTTAGGTAATCTAAGCACCTCTTAAAATATATGTATATATATATATATAACATTTTTGTAAGCAAAAAAAAAAGGTATTGCCTCTTTCAGGTCTTAAAAAAAAAAAAAAAAATTGTATTGTCCCTGAAAGTCTGTTAGATATGGGAGATGAGTGTGCTTTCTTCTAGAAGCAGTTTACCACAGGTGATCACTAGGGACTAGAGTTCACAGGAAAGACACAAACACCTCTTTCCTTAGAAAGACGAATGGTCTAAGATTACTGGAGCTCAAATGAGATTATATATTGTACAAAGATTGAATAAATCCAATTTGGAAAAAATGCTGTTGCTATCCTGAATTTTCTTGAGGACTAAAGAGAAAGACCACACCCCTGTGGACAGATATAGGACTGTCACAAATGGGAAGAACTGTTTCCACTGTCACTCTTTTTATTTAACAAATCAATTTTATTGATACATATTAATAAAGCATATATTGGGAAGCGGCTGTGGCTCAATCAGTAGGGCTCCCGTTTACCATATGGGAGGCCCCGGGTTCGGTTCCCGGGGCCTCCTGGTGAAGGCAAGCCCGCCCGCGCGGCGTGGTTAGCTGACCCAGCGAGCACAAGCAGCAAGGGGGGGATAAATGAATAAATAAATAAAATCTTTAAAAATAAATAAATAAATAAATAAAGCATATAATTCATCCAAAGTATACAATCAATGGTATCAATGTATATGGTATAATCACATAGTTGTACATTCATCACTTCAATCATTATTAGAGCATTTTCATTATTTCAATAATAATAAACAAAAAACAGTCAAACAAGAAAATTCTTCACCTCTCAATCTGTTTCCCTGCTATACATAGTTGCTGTTTCTGGCTATTCTTGCATATTTATTTATTTATTTAATAAGCAGTTTTATTGAGATATATTCATATACCATATGATCTATCTAAAGGGTATAATCAGGGGAGCAGATGTGGCTCAAGCAGTTGAGCACCTGCTTCCCTCCACGGTCAGTCTTGCTAAAAGACTGAGAGGGGGACAAGAAATAGAAATTCAGAGGGTTGAGAGTGTGACTGGGATGAAAGGGAAAGTTTTCCTCCCTCTTGCCCTGGAGGAAAGAAGGCCTGTGATCCAAATATAGATTTGTTCCAGGACTTTCCTGTTGAGGGAGGTAAACTGACCCCTGAAAAATGGTGACAGGCCTGAGGCTGGACAAAGAGGACTGTATACAAGAGTGGAGGCTTTTGGTCTGTTAATTCAGGGAGCCTTTATATCTAGTAATAATTGTGATGTTCTCCATTTATAGCTCTTGTTTTTGTTTTTGTTTTAGTCTCCAAGCCATTAGTGAAGTCATGTAAACATCACAGGTGATCTATCACTGTGGGGAGTTGTGAAAGTGCCTGGGATGGGATTTGGGGTTAAATATGTACACGAAAGAGTAGCAGCAGTGGGCTGAAGAATGCTAGTAAACTATAAAAAGATGGAACAGACAAAATCCAGGAAGCTGGTTAAGTCAAACAACTGGCTTGGCATTTGCCAGGGATTCAAAGAAATGCTTGAGAAGGGCAAGCTGGTACAATATTGGACTTCTCACATCAAGTATGCTAGAGTTTTGAACTATTTTGAATTGGGCAGTAAGCTGGGACATTTGAGTTACCTAAATATAAATAAAACTGGAATCTTTTATTCTCATTTGTCTTTATAGATCTAAAACCAAAAAGAGGCCTAGCACATGGTGCTCCATAAATCTTTAACAAAATGAAATGTGCTATAATTAACTGAGCTAAAGTTCAGTTTCAGCCAAAAGCTGCTAGTTAATTTGGCCTTGCCCTACAAAAGGCCCAGTAGTTGACTATCTATGTAGAACAATGTCTTTTCTGACACTCCTGAACATGTAAGTGGTCCTAGTAACCATCACACAGAAATAAGCATAACAATCCCAATAATAGTAACAAGGAATGTTTATTTTTAATACCAGAATATTGATTCCAAATAGATATGTGCATTTCAGATAAAACTAGGATTGAAAATATCCTTAAATGTATACTATGTTAAGATTCTATCAGTATGTAAATATTCTCACTGTCCTGATTTTGTGATAATCAGGGTAGGCTAAACATTTACTATATTAAAATCATGCATATGTCCCCATACCTACTTTTTCTCCCTAGGTCTGGTTTTTAGAATGCTGGTGATAAACTAGGCCTGATTTATTATATGACCATTCTGTATGGGAAAAGACTGTAACTTTGGGTATATTTGGTCAACCTTAAGAGATATAGCAGGGGGACAGATGTGGCTCAGGTGGTTGGGCGTTTGTCTCCCATATGGAGGGATCTGGGTTCTACCCCTGGAACCTCTTGGTAAAAATTAAAAAAAGAAAAATATAGAAGGCACGTGGGCCGCCAGGCTCCGTGCATGGATGAGCTGCCAGGCCCTGTGCATGGGTGCGCCGCCAGGCCCTATGTGCAGGTGCGCCACCAGTCCTGCGAGTGGGTGAGCTGCCAGGCCCTGTGTGCAGGTGAGCCGCCAGGCCCTGTGTGCAGGTGAGCCGCCAGGCCCCATGCGCAGGTGCGCTGCCAAGCCCCGCAAGCCAAGCAGCAAAAGGATGACATAACAGGAGAGTGACACAAGGGAGAGCCAAGACAAGACGCAACGAAAAAGCAGGAACTAAGGTGGCACAGGTGGTAATAGGACGCCTCTCTCCCACATCGGAGATTCCGAGGATTGAATCCCAGCGAAGACAGGAGGAGATGGATGAGAAGAGAGGGCAGGAAATGGACACAAGAGAGCTGCCCAGTGAGTAGACACAGAAACAGCAAAAAACGCGGGGGGGGGGGGGGGGCTAAAAAAGGATAGAAATAAATCCTTAAAAAAATGTATAGGGAAGGAAGATTCGGACTATAGTTAGTAGTAATACTTTGACGATGCTCTTTCATGATTTGTTAAGAAATGTTTCACAACAATGTAGGATGTTTGTGGGGGGGTGATGTGTGGGAGCCCTGTATTATGTTATGCATGTTTGTTTTGTAAGATCCTGATGTTTACTGAACACTTATAGTTTATGTATGTTCATGTATGAATGATATACTTCAATAAATTGTTTAAAAAAATAAATTCAAATGCAAAAAAAAAGATAAATCTATTAATTGCAGCTCATAGGGAAAAAAAAGATTCTATCAGTAAAATGTATATTTCTTATTACAAGAATAAAATGTAATAAGGTTAATTATGAAAGCTGTTGATTTTATGTAAAAAACAATCACTAAAATTTTCAGTCAGTTGACTAGAGAAATCGATTGACAGATAATTCTACAACTAGCTAAATAACTAAAGAGAACAAAATTTTTTTATGTAGAAATATTGATAAACAGCTAAATAACAATATTAAGCAGAAAGATACTTTTGATTATATCATTATCTCTATAGTGCTGTACTAACTTTCATGATATTAGACAAATAGCTTTCAAGCACTATATTTAATTTTTAGTTATTTAATTGCATTAGGGCATGAACCTTTCTTTAAAAAAAGTCTTATTTGAGAATTCTTATCTTCTTTGGGTGAATTAAAAATAAAAGGCCAGCTTTGCTACCCCAAAGTTATTATCTCAAGGAGTTAATAATTTAAAATATTTGAACTCATAATATTTTGTGATAAAATTTTCTATTCCCACATCTCAACAGTTATATTTAATGATGGCATTCAGCTTTAGCCTTAGCCAAATATTGATTCAAATGGCTTTTGGCATTCAACCAGCATGTGTGGATGGTTCTCCTCTAGTTATAAGAAAGAGCAGTGCTTATTGACTGGGCCACACACAGCCTTCTTTCGAGTGAGGAGGTCTGGATTCCATTCATCCTCTGCCCTGCCTGGCACAGTTGTGCAGCATGAATCAGCAGCATAACACGGGAGAACAAACTTTAAAACACAGCCAAGTGTAAAGGCCTGTGCAAGGGTAGACATTGCAGCTCTGTTTCTCCCACTACCATTGCCAGGGCAAGGCTACAACTTTGAAAACTTTTCTAAGCAGACCTTGGAGCCATTCCAGCAAATCAAGAGCTGAGTCTGTCTGAACCCAAAACAAAGTCTCCTGATACCATGAGGTATGTGCTATTGAACCCTCTGAGGGTGAAAGAGAATGCAGGCAACTCAACAGATGGCTCCACACAGGTTAGACTTGTCAATCCAGGAAGTAATACTTTCAGTTCATTGAATTCTCAGGTCATCTTAAGAAGTTTACAGACAATTAGAGTATTTTCTGGTTCTTGCTAGGTGGAAAGTAGCTTAATGTATGATTTATTTTCAATCATAGTCGCTATATATACCATCTAAATACAATGTTACATTATATTATAAATTATATAATATGTATATTATACAATAAAAGTAGTTTCTATCAGTCTAGAAATTTTGGAAAACACACACACACACACACACAAAAGATTGGGGGAAATCCTCCATATTCCTACCAAAGATAAACACATTTTGTTATGCTTATTTCTAGGCTTTTTAAATATACATGCTGTTTTCAGAGTCTGGTTAGACTACACTATTCACTAAGAGTTTGAATATGTAAATATATTAGAGCTGAGCTTCTAAATTGATTATATTTACCTGCAATTGATTAACAAGAAGTCAATTTTTTTTTTCCCTCTAGTATGGATCACTTGCAACTGTAAGAAGTGTTCTGACGAAGACAAACATGGTGCTGTGAATGCCTTTTACAGGAGGACTGTCCTTGTCAGGGCAGTCTGAGGAAGGGATGTTTGAACTAAGAGCTATAGAATAATTGAAGTAGAGGGAATATTCTAGGAAAAGTAGAGAGTGTGTACCAGGTCAGAAGCAGGAGGAAGATGGCAGATAGGAAAGAACTGGAAGCAGCCCAATCCATGTAGAGCAGAGAGAGCAAGGGGGAAAGAGATGAGAAATAAGACTGGCGAGCTAAGTAGGGGCCAATGCACACAGGCCCTTGCAGGCTAGGTAAAGCATTGATCTAGAGAAGCTAAAAAGTGGTTTAAACCGTGGGATTGGTATGATCAAATGTGAGTTATGAAAAGATCATTCGGGTTTCACTGTGGATAAAAAATGGGGTATGGAGTGGGGAGAGTGCTACATAAATGTAGACAAGTTCAGAAACTATTACAGAAATCTTGACTTGTGGTCAACCAAAATGGCAGTGTAGGATGCTTCTAGGTTCTATCCCCCTAAAGAACTTTGAAAAACTAGCAAAAAAACTGGCAGATCCATCTTCCTCAGAACTCTAGCAAACAGTTAAAGAGTTGCAGTAACAGGGCAATCACCAGATCAAGAAAACACCACATAAAACTGGTAGGAGAAGCTTGTGGTACCCTTGCTGCCCACTACCCTAACCCCCTCCACTGCACAGTGTGAAGCCAGCCTGTGCTTTCATTGTGGTCACTGTCCATGTTCCAGAGGGAGTAGTGTAACCCCTACGTGCATGCTGGTCTGCCTGTATGTTGGTGCCAATAGGTAGTGAGGCAGCCTGAAAGGCAGAACCAGGATACTCATCCTACCACAACTTGCTCTGCAGACAGAAGCAGCTTGCAGATAATTATAGCAGTGTAAAAAAACAATCAAATAGAAGGGGTCTGTGGCAAAGGATCGCTGGCTTTAAAATATAATAGCACACAGGGGGGAGTCTGCTCAAGATGCAGGCTCAGAAAAGATAGACCAGCCCCACATTTTCATCTCAGGCTGATTTTCTTAGTAGGAGGGCTAAACTCTGAAGGAGAGCACCATCCAACTCAGAGGCAATTTGCAGCCTGTGAAAGACTTTTTTACTTTGGACTATTTGTTTTTGTTACCTCCTAGCACTCAAGGAAATCTCTGTCATATCACTAGCTGGATATAAACTTAAAGAATAGATAGTTCAGAAACTAAATTCCAGAGTTAATACATTAAAATATTAAAATGTACAGTGTGCAACAAAAAATTACAAGACAAACAAACAGGAAATGATGACCCATCCAAAGGAACAAGATAAAACTTCAAAAACTATCAATGAAGAAGACCAGACTTTGGACATAAAATGAAAAACTCAATAAAGATACAGAAATTATAAAAAGGAACCAAATAGAAACACTGAAGCAGAAGACCACAATAACTGAAACAAAAAATTCCTTACAGAGTTAAAACAGCAGATTGGAGCTGGCAGAAGAAATAATCAGTAAACTCAAGATAACACAATTGAAATTATTCAGGCAGAGAAGCATAAAGAAAAAAGAATGAAGAAAAGTTAACAGAGCCTAAGAGACCTGTGATACACCATCAAGTACACCAATATACAAATTATAGGAATTCCAGAAGGAGAAGAAAGAGAAAAAGGGGTAGAAGAGAATTCAAAGAAATTATGGCAGAAAACTTCCCATACTTAATGAAAGGCATGAATATACATATTCAGGAAGACCCAAGAAACTCAAACAGGATAAACTCAAAGGGAACTACAAGCAGACACATTACAGTCAAATTTATGAGTAACAAGAATAACGAGAGAGTGCTGAAAACTGAAAGTGAAGAGTGAAATGTCATGTACAAAGGGGCCCAATAAGAGTAAGTGCCAATTTCTCATCAGAAACCAGGGAGGCAAGAAGGCAGTGGGATGAAATATTTAAAGTGCTGATAGAAAATAATTACCAACCAATAATTTTCTATCTAGTGAGTCTTTTAAAAATGAGGGAGAGATTAAGATATTCTCAGATAAACAAAAGCTGAGGGAGCTCATCACCACTAGACTTACAATGCTAATAGGAGTTCTTCAGACAAAAGAAAAGGACATTAGACAGTGGACCAAAGAGGCATAAAGAAATAAAGATCTCCAGTAAAGGTAACCATATGGGTAATTATATATGTGGTACTACTGTATTATATTTTTGGTATATAAATCCACTTTATGGTAACAGACACAAGTAGAACACTTCACCCAACCACAGCAGAATATACACTCTTCTGTAGTGCACATGGATCATTCTCCAGGATAGACCATATTTTAGGTCACAAAACAAGTCTCAAATTCAAATACAACAAAGTCATAAAATGTATTTTCTCCATGCCCAATGGAATGAAGCTAGAAATCAATAAAAGAAGATCGGGAAAACTCACAAATATATGGAAATTAACACATTTTTTTTGGAGGTACCAGGGATCAAACCCATGACCTCATATATGGGAAGCAGGTGCTCAACCACTGAGCTACATCCGCTCCCCAAACAACACACTTTTTTGTTTTTTGCTTTGAGTGTATTTTTTCTTTCTTTCATTGTGCTATTCATCATCATTATATCCATTATCTTTATATGTATGTTTACAATTTCTTTAGTATGTTCTTCAGTGTCTTAATATATTTTTATTTGTTTTTAAAAGATACTTAGATTACATTAAATGTTACATTAAAAAAACATAAAGGATTCCCATATGCCTCACTCCCCACACCTCCCAATTTTCTCCACATTAACAACTTCTTTCATTAGTGTGGTAAATTCATTGCATTTGATGAACATATCTTGGAGCATTGCCACTAAGCATGGATTATAGTTTACATTGAAAAACAACACACTTTTAAACAAAGAAGAAATCACAAGGTAAATCAGGAAATATCTTCAGGTGAATGAAAATGAAAATGCAACACATCAAAACTTATGGGATGCGGCAAAGGGAAATTTTATTGGTCTAAATGCATATAATAAAAAAGAAATCTCAAATCAGAGACCAATCCTCACACTTGGAGGAACTAAAAAAAGAGGAAAATAACACAAAGCTAGCAAAAGGAAGGAAATAATAAATATTAAAGAGGAGATAAATAACATAGAGAAAAAAACAATAGAGAACTCAGTCTATGAAACCAATTTCACCCTAATACCAAAGCCAGATAAAGATACCATAAGAAAAGAAAATTAGAGACCAATATCCCTTATGAATATAGATGCAAAAAATCTTCAATAAAATACTAGCAAACATCACATTGTAAGAATTATACACTATAATCAAGTGGGATTTATCCCAGGAATGCAAGGGTAGTTCAACATAACAAAATCAATTAATGTAATACATCACAGTAATAGAACAAAGGGGTAAAAATCATCTTGATTGATGCAAAAAAAAAAACGTAATTTAACAAAACCCAGCATCCCTTTATCATTGGTGTTTCTATATACTAGTAATGGCAATCTGAAGAAGAAATCAAGAAAAAAATTTCATTTACAAAAGCAACTAAAAGAATCAAGTATCTATGAACATTTGATATTCCCAGATATTTGATACACAGAAAACTACAAAACATTGCTGAAAGAAATCAAAGAAGATCTGAATAAGTGGAAGGACATTCCATGTTCATGAACTAGAAGGCTAAATATTGTTAAGACGTCAATTCTACCCAAAACGACTTATAGATTCAACACAATCCCAATCAATATTTCAACAGCCTTCTTTGCAGAAATGAAAAAGCAAATCATCAAATTTATATGGAAAGATAAGGGACTCCAAATACTCCAAGCCATCTTGAAAACAAAGAAATAAAGTTGGAGGACTCATACTTCCCAATTTTAAAACTTATTACAAAGCCACAGTAATAAACACAGCAGGTACTGGCACAAAGACAGACACAAAGACCAATAGAATTGAATTGAGATTCAGAAATAAACCTTCATATCTATGGCCAATTGATTTTTGACAAAGGTACTAATTTTGCTCAATTGGGAAAAAATAGTCTCTTCAAACATTAGTGTTAGGAAAACTGGATAGCCATATATAAAAGAATAAAGGAGAGCCTGTGGCAGTTTGATATTATTTATGAATTCCAAAAGAGATATTGATTATATTTATAAACTTGTACCCTTTGATTGTATTAGATTCAGCTGAGACATCTGATTAAATTATGTTAAGATTAGGGCTTTGATTCAACCACATCATTACAGTGTGACTCAGCATTGAGTCCTAGCCATCTTGGGCTGATAAAACAGATTCTCATATGGAAGTAGACACACAAGAGAACACAGAGCAATAGAGACAGCTTCATAGACAGAGGCCCTGGGAAGAGAGATGAGCCTGATAGCCTATAGCTGCAGCTAAGCCCAGAAAGAAACAAGCCCAAGGGAGAGAGATGAGCCTTATGAGATCAGCCTACAGCTGAGATCAGAAGAAGATGGGACCATGGAGCCTTAAAAGGAGAAGGCTGAACCCTTGCAGACATTGCCCAGCATCTTGCTTCAACACATGGCAAATGACTCTGGGTGAGAAAGTACCTCTTATGGTACCTTGAATTGGACTCTTTAGAGCCTTGTACTGTAAGCTTCTATCTCAAATAAATACCCTTTATAAAAGCCAAAGATTTCTGGTACACAAAGGAAGAGAGACAGCTCATTAGACAAAGCAGAGGCCCCTGGGAAGAGAGATAGGCCTAACAGTCTGCAGCTGACCTTGTGAAGAGAACAGAGCAGCTGAGCCCAGAAAGAAATGAGCCCCGGGGAAAGACAAGCCTTATGCCAGCCTAAGTTGAGATAGGAAGAAGCTGGACCCATGGACCCTTAAGAGGAAGGAGGAAGGCTGAACCCTTGCAGGTGTCACTCACCATCTTGTGTCAACACGTGGCAACAGACTCAGAAAGTACCTCTTATGGTACCTTGAGTTGGACACTTAGGGCCTTGTGACTGTAAGCATCTACCCTGGAGGAAAGGTTGGAAACCATAAACTTCTACACCAAATAAATAACCTTTATAAATGCCAATAGAATTCTGGTACTTTGCATCAGCACCCCTTTGGCTGACTAATACAGGGCCCCTATCTCACACCATATACAAAAATCAACTAACATGAATGAAAGACCTAAATATAAGAACCACAAGTATAGAACTCCTAGAAGAAAATACAGGGAAACATCACCAGGACCCCATGTTAGGCCAGTTTCTTAGTCTTTACACCACAAGCATGAGCAACAAAAGAAAAAATATATATATATATATATACGGTATTTCATCAAAATTAAAATATTTTATGCATCAAAGGGCTTTTTTATGGGAGTAAAAAGACAACCTACTGAATAGGAGAAAATATTTGGAAATCATCTATGTGGTAAGGATTTTACATCCAGAACATATAGAGAAATTCTACAACTTAACAACAGTTAGACAAAGCAAGAAATGAGCAAAAGCTTGTGTAGCTATTTCTCCAAAGAAGATATACAAATGGCCAGTAAGTCCATGAAAAGATACTCATCATCATTAGCCATTAGGGATATGCAAATCAAAACCATACCAAGATACCTTTTCACACCCACTAGAATGGCAACTATTTTTTTAAAAATGGAAAATAAAGTGTTGGAGAATATGTGAAGAAATACAAACACTTGTATATTGTTCGTGGGAATGTATAATAGTGCAGCCACTGTGAAAGACAATTTGGGGGTTTCTCAGAGAGTTAAATATAAAATTATTACTCAGCTATTCCATTTCTAGTTATCTACCAAAAGATCTGAAAGCAGGGATCTGAGCAAATATTTGCACACCCTTGTTCTAAGAGGCATCATTCACCATTGCCAAAAAGTGGAAGCAACCCAACTGCCCATCAACCTATGAATGGATAAAGAAAATGTGGTATAGAATACAACAGAATATTATTCAACCACAAAAAGGCATTTAGTTCTGATGCAAGCTACAATATGGATAAACCTCGAAGACATTACGTTGACTGAAATAAGCCAGATACAAAAGGACAAGTATTGTATGACATCACTTACATAAAGTAATTTCAATTTGCAAAATACAGGTTGCCTTTGGGGGTGGGTATGCTTAATTAATGATTAATTGGCAGAAATGTGTAGATAAAATGTGTAGATAGGTTCACTAAATGTATATACATCCACAAGAATGTTCTTAGAAGCACTATTCATAACAATCCCAAACTGAAAAGTACCTAAATGTTCATTAACGGTAGAATGGATAAATTCATTGTAGTATATTCATACGCACAAGGGAAAAACATGTTATTCTGGATGGTTTACAACTACATACAACAATATGAATGAATAACGATAATATCGAGAAGAAGCCAGATTGAAAGGTTATAAATTGTATGCTTTCATCCATTTAGATGTAAGAGGAGAAGACGCCGGACTCCGGCAGAGAGTTCAATTCCAACCAACAGAAAAAAGTTCGGAGGAAAAAGTAGGGCATTGTCTTCAAGAAGTTCCGGCCGGAGGGCCAGCCCTGGCTGCTCCTGGTCAATCGCAAAGCGGGCAGGGAGGTAAGAAGGTTTGTGATGGAGAACACTTCCTACTATACCTTCAGCCAGTGCCCCCACCGGGCCTTTGAAGCCGTGCCAGTCCACACCTGGTACGATTTCACACCGCTGGCCCGACACCGCACATTCACTACCGAGGAGGCCGAGGGGGAGTGGGAGAGGAGGAACAAGGTCCTGAACCACTTCTGCATCACGCAGCAACCACTGCTCAAGGACCAGGGTCAGAACGAGGAGAAGGAGAAGCGCGGCCACAAGAAGGCCAGCAAGCTGCGCACCCACAACCTCGAGGACGACCTGGAGATGTCCCAAGACAGCGACGCCAGCAGCAAGGAGGGTGGCAGAGGCCCTAAGGGCAAGAAGGCGGCACCGCCGGCTAAGGAGGGTGAGAAAAGGGGAAGAAGGTGTCGGATGATGAGGCCTTCGAGGGCAGCGACGACGGCGATTTCGAGGGCCAGGAGGAGGATGTCTGATGGCTCCAGCAGTTCCCAGGACGAGATGGAGAGCAAGCCCGAAGTGATACAGCAAGACGAGCGGGCCAAGGGCATCGACAAGCAGAGTGAGCACAATAAGGAGGCGAGGAAAAGGCGCCCAAGCAGTACCCGGAGGAAGAAGAAGACCTCAACCCCGCAGGAGAAGAAGCGGAGGAAAGAGAGCAGTGATGAGTCGGAGAGCTCAGAGGGGAGTGACGTTGAAAGCGGGGCCTCCCGGAAGGAGTCGGGAGGCAGCTCGCGAGGGAACAGCCGCCCCACAGCACGCCCAGCGGCGAGAAGCAAGCTCAAGCTCGAGCCAGGAAAGCCGGGTAATGAGGCTGCGGCTGGAGCCTGCGCCCACGAGCCTGTCCGGAAGTCGACGCCCAGTAGCGGCGCGAGGATGTGACTCAGGACGCCGTCTGCCGCTACCTGACCCGGAAGCCCATGACGACCAAGGAGCTCCTGAAGAAGTTCCGGACCCAGAAGAGGGGCCTGCGCAGCAAACGGACGGTCGTCCGGATCTTCAAGCGCCTCAACCCAAGCGCAAGATGATCAAAGACAAGATGCACTTTGCCCTCGAGGAGTGAGGGCCGTCCCTACCCTCACCCCCAACAAAAAGAACAAAATCATGTAAAACTTATTAATGCTGTTAGAAATCAGGGTAGAGAAAGCCTTGGTGGTGAGGGTGGTGATGAAGGAGTGGGTAATAACAAAATGAGAAGAAAATGGACTGGGAATGTTCTTTGTCTTGATTGGTACTGTTGGTGGGAACTTGTCAATCTGTACACCTACAATCTGTATGTTTTTCTGTAGGTTTAGTATACTTCAGTAAATTTTTTAAAAGTAAGGTGTTCAATGTAGAAAATTTTGGGAATTCCCCCCCCCCAAAAAAAAGTGAAGAAAAATAGTGCCCCTTCAAAACCCACCACCAGAGATAAACATTTTAATTTAGAGTGTATTTTTCTAGTTTTCTTCTGCATAATTACATATTTATAAAAATCCGATTATGATACAAGCCATTTTGTACTTTTACTCAACATATGAACGCCTTTCATGAATTATTCTTTAGCATTAGTCCTAATGACAGCAAAATAGCCATTACACAGAAAATTTAGCTTAATTAGGGTCGCAGTCATGGGATCAGGGGACTGCAGGAGGATAATGGGCAAGACCGAGGAATCTTAGTGAACCCCTAAGGCCTTGGTAGCCATTTGTCCCAAACAGCTTCAGATTTGAGGGAATCAATGACTGCCTGAAACCATTGCATTTCTCCTTGGATCCTGGAGATGGGTAATAATGGCACATTTTTGACTATTTTTAATGGAAAGATTATTTTGTATCATATCTTTATGCATATCCATGATTATTTCCTTAGGATAAATTCTTTTTTTTTTTTTTTTTTTTTACTTTATTTTTAAAGAAGTTTTAGATTATAGAAAAGTTACATAGAAAATATAGGGGATTCCCATATACTCAACCCCTACCTCCTCTCACATTTTCTGCTATTAATAACATCTTACATGAGTGTAGTACATTAGTTACAATTGGTAAACAAATATTGAAGCATTGCTACTAACCATGGTCTCTAGTTTACATTGTGGCTTACACTTTGCACTGTAAAATTTTATAGGTTTTGACAAAACGTACAATGGCCTGTATCTGTCATTGCAATATCATGTGGAACAATTCCAATGCCCTAAAAATGCCCTATGTTCCACCTATTCTTCTCCGTCCTCTCAGAACCTCTGGTAACCACTATCTTTATATCAATGCTACAGTTTCTTCTGTTACTACAATAATAGTAAGTCTATTTTGGTCCATAGTTGGATTCTCCCTTGTGTTTGTTCATTCCTCAGTCTTGAGGATTTGGGGATGGTGATGCCTGCTCTGCTTCAGATTGAGAGGGGGCTTGATTTTATGGGACAGATGGAAGGAACTTTTGTTTGCAGTTGTAGATACTCTGCTTTTTGGTATGAGGGTTGTCCATCATTTTGTTAGTTGTCCTTAGGATAAATTCTTGAAAGTGGAATTCCTAGGTCCACTTTTGATATATTTTGCCAATCAGACCTCTAGAAAAGCTGCACCAATTTATACTTCCATCAGCAGCGTATGAGAAAGTTTATTTCCCTGTAGCCTCAACAACAGTGGGAAAGCTGTGTAAAGAACTCCTAGTCAACCTGACAAGCACAGCATGTTTTCAAGAACACTTATTTGATTACTAGTATAATTGGGCAGTTCTCATATACATATTGACCTTATGTTATAGCTTTTATTTGTGAATTTCCTACTCATGACCTTTTTTTTTTTTTTCTTTTTCCAGTTGTAGCTTGTCTCATTGATTTTATTTATTTATTTATTTATTTTTTTTTTTTTAAAGATTTTATTTATTTATTCATTTGTACCCCCCTTGCTGCTTGTGCTCGCTGGGTCAGCTAACCACGCCGTGCGGGCGGGCCTGACCTCACCAGGAGGCCCCGGGAACCGAACCCGGGGCCTCCCATACGGTAAACGGGAGCCCCACTGATTGAGCCACAGCCGCTTCCCTGTCTCATTGATTTTAAGGGATATTTTTTGTACATTAAACATATTAACTGTCTCTCATATATAGATATGTTCCCATTTAATTTACCTTTTCATTTTGTTCCTGATGATTTGAGATGTACTTAACTTTTTATTTTTAGATTACCAAATCTATTCACCTTTTCATTTATGTCCTCTGCCTTTAGCCTAAACAAAAATCCTTTCCTACCCCACATTATAGAAATTCTGGACTTTTCCAAATATATTTTGTAATTGCCACTGCAGTTTTTTTTTAACATGATGCACAGAAGAAATATAGAAGTATAGAAGCCTAAAAGCCAATTACAATCCTTCTTAATGTTGTTAAAGACTTATAGGACAATTGGGTAAATGGCTATGTCCATCCTTAGGTGGTTACACTGAAGGTCAAGCAGGAGGGGCTAAGATAACAGAAGGAAAGATTCTTATTAGACACTGGTAAAACATTCCTTCTGAAAGACTGTAGTGATGAATTGTTCTCCTCTTCGACTCCTTGAAAAGGAATGGGCTGTATCTTTGAGACCATTCCAGTGTAATCTTATCAGAGGCAGAAGGCTGCCTAGCTTCCCTTCTAGTACTCTGATTTTATGTCCAGTAAATAACCTCAGTTCTGGATTTTCTGGTAAATTTCTTTCTTTACTTCACCTACAAAATTTGGATATTAAAGGTTTGTCTATATCTTCATTCTGAAAGCTGAAAGATGAATTGCTGTGAAACCCTGAACTGTCAGATAAAGGAATGGCTCTATAATTAATTCACTGGAACAAATCTTAGGTAACATTTATCATTTTTGTTTCAAAAGTCAAAGAAGTTGAATTAATTTGTGCAGCAGAGGTAGAGTTTCAACATATGCTGGATATTAAAATATATAAAAAGGATACCAGCTTTTTCCTAAGTATTCCAGCCCTAATGACTACTTATTCCAATTACAAGTGTAACTTTTGACAATATCATTTTCAGTCTTTTCTTCTGTTATAATGCTTAAAACTTACTGTGAAAGAATTGGAAATGCAATGCTGTACATGTATATGCACATACACACACATTTAGATAAGTTAATATGGAGACATCAGTGAGTTTGTAGCTACAACCTACTGTGTGTAATTTTATCTGGTCCTTTGGCAGGGTCTTATCTTCCCTTGTAGTTACCCTATTATAAGCTACTGCCACTAATAGAGAACAAAGATATATACAAGGGATTGTGTTCATTGGGTCAAAGCACACAGCAAGGGTAACATGCTCAAGAGTAACATGAGAAGAAAATAGCCATTCCCAAGGTTCCCTTGAGAATTTAGAATACCAGGTCAAGATTCAAAGCTGGAGGCTTTAGTAGGTATGATATGACTGCCAGGAAATGACCCTGCAGCCCTGTTGGAGAAATTAATCCCAAAGGTACAGCAAACAGAGGATGACCCAAATACTGAGAAGGAGGTCAGGTATATAAAAGACAATGAAGAGAAGATCAGGCACAAAGACTCAAATATCAAAGCAACTGAGATGGTCAGACGTCTGATTACAATCATACTCCTCAGAAGGAAAAAGGAGAAAATGCCTTGTTGAAAATCAGTGTCATAATGTTTCTCAGGGCAAAGACTAACCCTCCAATTTTCAAATGAAAGAGGATGCTCCTGTGACCTCTTCATTATGTTATCACCCCGCTGACGGAATCAATGTAAATTAGAGAAGCCAGGTAAAGATGACCCAGAAAGGAGGTGTGCAGAAAGGGAGTCTGATGATGATAAAGTTGATTTTGTTTGAAGTTTTAATTTATTGCCACTCCTGACTACCTGTTCTTACCATATTGATTTTCTTTTAAATGGTCTTTTGTCCTTTTAAAGTTAAATCTAAAAAACATTTCTTCACCAAACATATCCACTGCTTATGATGTTATATTTAATGACATTTAAAGTCTTTATAGTCTCACTTTCTCCTTAAATGATTGTGACTTTGACTTACTTTTACTATTGGGAAATACTGAAAGAATAGTAAAAAACAAACTTATTTGTTGCCCCCTAAGAGTAATTGCTAAATTTACTCTATAAAATTTTCATGAAGTATACTTCCCCAACTGTCTTTATATAGGTTCTTAATTTTAGAGTCATTCAGTTATTAAAGTCACTCTGATTTACACTAAGAAAAGAACAGCCTGTATCCAGTTAGTTCAACCACTCAAACAGATGTTAGTACTACATCAGACTGTAGACTAATTTCATGATTTTCAAATACATAATGGGTACAAGGTATTTTACATTTATCAGTAAAGGCCAATCACTTCACGCACTAGGGATTGTGAAGAAGGTTACAGATGAGAAAGGGCAATGTAGGGACCAACTACACCTGGCTACATGGGATTTGCTAGTTTGAATTCTTGGCACACCATGTTCTCTTCAACATGCAAAATTCATATGGTATTATACCACTAAGAAAAATTAAGAGAGGGCCACAAAGCATTTTGAAAGAGAGCATCCAATAATTCCCACAAATGTCTGTCTGTTGAAAGATGCACTGATGCACTGAGTCATTTATTAAGTTTTTTCCTTCCTCTTTCCCTCTCCTCCCACATCAATGACCCAGATGAGGAATGTAAGCTACACTAAAATACTAAACACATATATAGTATATGTGAATAATTCTAAATGGGCTTATTTATGGCAAACACATGAGAATGAAAATTTGGGAGAGGTGTGAAATGAGAATAAAGGGAATAATTAAATAGGAGAGGAGCCTCTCAGGAACCAGTGGTGAGTGTTAACATGCCATGATTTGGGGCATATGATTAACTCAACTCTCTACATCTGAGGTTAGAAGAAAAAGCAAAAACAATGTTTATTTTGAAACGAGTCCAATAATACTGTAGTATTATGTTCCATGACCACAGGCCCATACAAGTAAGATTCTTGAGTAGCTCCAAGTGGAGCATTCAAGAGCTCAGTCTGGTTTTGAAGAGAAAAAGGAACAAAACTCCATCTAGGGTTGCTAACCATGGATCTAAGTTCCTCCTATTCTTATGCTGATTGGACAGAAATGAAGAATTTTCACATTTGAAGAATTCCCTCTTTTGCCTTTTCATAGATTTCTTTTCTAAGGCTCTTATGCTTGGTTGGACCAGTTCCATCCATTACTGACCTTGAATTAGTTCACATTAAATTGTCATTGACTGAGAAAGATGTATTTGTCTGAAAGAAGTGACTTTCTAATACAACTAACTTTAGTGCAGGTGGCATATCAGAAACACCAATGAGTTTTTACCAAATCCCATTTTCCTAAACCCTACCCATGTAGACTCTGATTCAGTGATTTTGGCATTTGTGTAATTTGGTGGAATGGGGAAGGAAGAAGTAAAAGTATTTCTTGGAATGCTAAGAAACTTGTGTGCTCACTTGGTACTGAGCATACATCCAAGGGTCACTTCCCACTTCCCGGTCCCAGCATATCTGATCTAGAGATGCCTAAACCATTTGCCTACCAAGAACAGAAGGCCAGTACAACTTCTTATTGCACTATTCACCTGCTGAACAACCTAACACACACTCCCAGCTTTGTGTAGAAGAAAACGACAGTTCTGTCATCACAAGATAGTTAAGTGAGCTGGACATCAAATCCCTTTTCTGTAAAGGAAGGAAATTGATCTAGATGACCTCTAAAACACCTTCCTGTTCTAAAATTCCAAAAGTTTATATATCTTTGTTTTATTTTCTGTTTGCTTTTCTTACAGGGGGAAATTTAAATATCCAACTTAAAATTATCAGCAAAAATTTATTGCCTTGGGAAAAGGATCTGTTCTGATCCTACTGATCTGCAGCTCATCCTTCATGGAGAACCCAACAAATGCTGCTGTCAGTTCTGGGTTGCATAAAGAATATTCCCTCTCCTCTCACTTGGTAATTGAGTGGGAGGCAACAGGCAATATTTCAAAATGCAAACTGACATTTAATTATACAAAAATCTCCTTCCGTGATCACTTCTCTTGCCAGACTGATGCTGATCTACTTGAATGTGTTTCTTTTTGTTGACTCCTAGTTTTCCACTTCTTACTGCGAACAACCAGATATGAGCCCCTAACACTAGATTTTCGATCTCTCTACTTCCATCTAATAGAATCTTTAGGTGATATTGTCATTTGAAAAATGATGTTTCTTTTTGAAACTTATCTCAATCCCTGACATCCATACTGACATTCTTAATGTGCAAATATTTTCCAATATTTATATAGAGAGTATTTGTACAAATGTCACTTAAAAATTTAGGTGGAGATTGTAGCTGAACGTGGATGGAAATGAACCACTCTGTTTCAGCTAATTAGACACTGAAATGATTCAGCGCAGAGATAAGCCAGAGCCAGGACTAGGGACTTAAGGGAACACCGAAAATCTAAGTAGTCAAGATAAATAATATTTTAAATCAGTAACAGTGCCATGGCAAGCCATATTGGAATCTGAAGCAAAAGGTAACATCCTAATATATACCCTGTCTTTATTTAAACTTTTGATATTTTATTCTTCATGGATTTTTTGTAATTTTAATTTTTCAAAAATATTGCATTAAAATATTATTTATCTCTATTGCTGAATTTGTGGAACCTCCTTTAAATTTTGCACTCAAGGCAAGTACCTCCCTTGCCTTAGTCCCACCCTAGGATAACTTTACATTCTAAGACACACACGAACGTTACTGCTCTACTACTCTTATTCTTAGTAAAGAGGGACCTCTACAATAACTCTAAGTGTTTCTATTATAGTTATCATTTGTGCATGTGGTTTTTCTAAGTAATTGTACCATTTTAATAATTAATTCCAAGCAGCAACTAGATAAGTAGTCAATTGCCTTTTTAAAATTTTTATCATAGCACATTTGTCAATTTCCTTTTTACAGAAGAGAAAAACAAAACCCAGAAAGGTGAAAATAATTTGACAAGGGACATAATGCAGTTAGTACCTTAAAATCCTTATGCCTCATACACATTGTCTTGTTAAAAGGGGTAAAAGCAAAAAAGGAGAAAAGAAAATGGAGAGAGAAATGAAGAAGAAAGAAAGATAAGGAAGAAAAGGGGATGGATACATACAGATTTTCAAACCCTGTGTGAATAAGACTCAGCTTAAAATGTAATTTCTCAGGCCCACCCTCAACCCAATTTGAATTAAATAGACTGAGGGCAGAGCCCAGAATCTGCACTTTTAGCAAAGTAAATTAAGTCATTTTGATGTTGGTGGTCTAGGGACCACACCTTGAGAAACATGAATGATTAATCACCTATTTTTGCAGAAACTGGGTTACACATTCTCTCAAAACCTGCCCCCCCCCCCAAGGTAGTAATTAGTGTCCCTTTCTTTACACATGAGGAAAAAAAGCCCAAGATGATAAAGAAATTGCAACCTTATAGGTTGAGTAAGTGGGAAAAAATCAGAATTCAACCCAGATCTAACTTCAAATTTCAGTTTCCTTCCACTAAACTCTATGACTTCTATTGGAAAGAGGAAGGATACATCTGTTTAGCGAGTGCTACCATGTGCCAGTGATACCCCGATTGCATCAGTTAATCTGACTACCACTAAAGTGTTCCTGATTCAGATCTGCAATGGCAGGCAGTTAGGGCAGAGATTAGCAATTTGCACAGGTGAAAGGAAAAGGCATCAGAAGTGCTAGGGAGGAGGGGGAAGAAGAATAGCCCAGGAGGTAGGAGGAAAGTAATTTTTTGCATATGCAATGTGTGATGGTTAATTTCATGTGACAATTCCACTAGGTTATGGTATCCAGTTGTTTGGTCAAGCAAGCTCTAGCCTGATTGTTACTGTTGAGGGTATTTCCTGGATTTGACTCATTAGTCAGTTGACTGCATCTATGGCTGATTACACATACAATCAACAAAGGAGATTGCCTTCAGTAATGAAAAAAGTCTCATCCAATCAGTTGAGGGCCTTAAATGGAGAACTAATGATTTCAGTAATCAGAAAGAAGAATTTCTCTCTCTACTTCAGCCAGCCAGCTTCTCCCGGGGAATTCATCAAAACCTTCATCAGAGTTCCCAACTTGCTGCCTGCCCTACAGAATTCAGACTTGCCAATCCCCCTGTCACATAAGCCATTTCTATATTCCTATAATAAATCTCAAAATTTACATATATATATACATATATATCCTGTCGGTTTATCTCTGGAGAACCCTGACTAATACACAATGGTTTAACTGTAGTTTAAAATCCAAAATGAAAAGTATAACCATTATGTCAATGCTAGCTATTATATGAACAAGTGACATAATACATTTATAGTTATGACAATAATTTAGTTTATTAAAGGAAGAACAAAATCTTGGATTGAGCTTGTTTTTTAGCTCTCTGGATTTATCTCCATTCTGCTTCTCTGTGTTGACTCCAATAACTGCCTTCTGTCTCTGATCCTTAAATCAAGCTGTTTTCCTGGGACAGTTTTTTAGTCTCAAGTCATAATCTACTTAAAATCCATTTTCCTCAGGGAAATCATTCTGGTTTAGTCAATATCATCCTCTATTTGACACTGTAACCAAAGGTTAAGAATTAACAAATAATTATGATTACCAAATCATTTTATAGTTTCCTTTGTATTATAAAATAGCAAAGGTTAATACCTGAAAATACTGAAGCTAGCTAGAGTGGTCTCACCCCTGTTTATGGTTACTCAAGACTAAGGGTTCTTAACAAAGGGTTCGTGATCTTGAATTGAAATTCAAAAATAACATTATTCTTGTGGGGATGTGCTGGTGCGGGTGTGATATATTTATTAAATAATACATAGTATAGTGTGGACTTAATAAGGGGTCTGTGGTTTTCACCTGACTGGCAAAGGGGTCCATGGAACAAAAAAGGTTAAGAATCCCTGTTCTAGACTTAACCTTACCCTTGTGTGTGCTTATTATTGTGATGATAATTCTAGATTGAATTTACCCTTGTTTATGGATTAGGCTCATCCTTGTGTATGCTTACTATTGGGTGGTAACTATTCCATCCTCCTCTGTTGAATATCCATATGGAAAACCTTGTGACTGACCTCCACTCTGTACTTTCCTATCCCAGAACCCTGATCTCTGATAATGATTGTAACTTTGTGACTCACCCTGGTTTAGGGTCCATACGCATCTTGTTCAGCCCCTTAATGTTTATTAATGAAGGAACCTGTGTCTAGCTCCACCCCAATTATTCATTAGCACACTGATGTTATGAGATATTAGAATTTCTGCAGATCAGGGAGGCAGTTTTTTGGGGGCAGTCTAAGGTGAGTGACCTCCTTTGTTTGTGCAAACTCTCTTTGAAACCCCGGTGTCTTGGTAATTGGCTTTAAAGATGCATCAGGAGAAAAGAACCCACTTTTGCTCAGTATCAACACCTCACCATTATGCCCACTGTATTAGTCAGGGTTCTCTAGGGAAACAGAATCAACAGGAGATATCTGTCAGTAGTATGAGATTTTATAAGAGTCTTTCAGGTTACCGTGGGGATGCACAAGTCCAGTTTCCACAGGCACGATGCAAACCGGGGGCTCCGATAAAAGTCCAATGAGGATCCTTGATGAATTTCTGGGAGACGTTGGCTGTCCAAAAATGAGCTGGGAAATTCTCCCTGAATGCTTAAATCACTTCCCCTTTTAAGGCATTCAACTGATTGGCTAAAGTGTCACTCATTGCTGACGTCAATCTCTCTGATTGATGTAGATGTAATCAGCCATCTATGCAGTAAACTCACTGGTGACTAAAGTCCATAAATGTCCTTATATTACAATTAGTCCAGTGCTTGCTTGACCAAACAACTGGGCACAATTACCTGGCTGAGTTGACACATTAGCCTAACCATCACACCCACCCAAACTTCACTTGTGTTTACACATTTAATGTATATTTATTATTCATGTGCCCATACATATATTGTTTGGTCTATTACTTATCTAGATCATGGCTAAATTTGTAAATAGGTTTTCAGTTTCTGATAGTGATACTGAGCAAAAGCAGTTCTTTCCACCCAATGCACTTGAAAGACCAATTCCTGAGGCCCTGGGGTCTATTTTCTTATGCATAGCAAAGGAGATGTGGCCTAACAGCCTGAAAACTGCCTCCCTCCTGGAACTGCCATAATCCTGATAGTTTTATAATATCCAGGCTGAGTAGTTTATGCTAAAGAATAATTGGGGTCAGGTACTTCATTAATGAACATTAAGGGGCTGGATAGGATGGGGGGGGTGAGTACAAAATGAGGGTGAGTTACAAAGTTATTACAATCACAAGACAATCATTATCAAGATCAAGGCATCTGGGGATAGAGGAAGTACAGACCAGGTTCAGTTACAAGGTTTTTCTTATGGATTTCAAACAGAGGAGGAGGGAGTGGTTACCATTTCAATAGAAATGTTTCTATACAAGGGTAAGATCCTGGAATAATCATCACAGTAGCAAGTCTTCGTTAGAAATGACCATATACAAAGGTAAGATCTGTTGTCTGGAATAATCACCACAGTGGCAGGTTTTTAGTTGGAAATGACCATATACATAGGGTGAGGTTGTGCTCTCCAGTTTCAGGAACTTCAGATACTAACCTGTGGCTATTTTATAATGTACTGGAAATAAAAGACATCTATATAATGATTCAATAATCATAATTACTTGTTAATTCTTTTTTTTTTCTTATTTATTTTTTTTTCTTTTACTTGTTAATTCTTAACCCTCAGTTGCAATCATATCTGAATATTCTAAAACTTAATTACAGAAATTCTATGACCTAATAACATGCTGCATACCATGGAAAGATTCAAGGAGCATTTATAGCAGGGAGTGATAGTAAAATAGCCATAATTTTATAGGTCAATAACTGAAATGCTATCATCTAAAATTAATAAATTTTGTCCCCAAAAGAATATAAATGTAAATGTCTAATATGTAAAAACCATTAGATTCTTGCTATTTCTCCAGGTCTGGTTGGGAGGAGAGAAACATAAGATACAGTCTTGAGAAACAATCTTATTGGGAAGATAAAAACCAACACACCTTTTTCCATAGTCTTAGGCTAAGTTACCTTGAACTTGCAATCAGAATTTAGGAAAGCGGCACTAATATGACCTTGAGAATCACCATGGATAAGATGAGAACACAGCTATATAGGATGTGACAGGGTATAAATAAGAAATTGGGCCTAAAATACAGAGAGAGGTCAAGGCTGAAGTCACAGCTGGGGTGTCATCAGCCTAAAGACAGTAATTGAAGTCATGGGACTATACAGTGGCAGAAAGTACATGTGAAAGGGAGTCTTAAAAGAAAATGATGAGGGAATAAGGAATAGGAGAGAACCAGAAAAAGAGATCTCACATCAAAGGATTCTGGTTAAGAAAGGAAGACTCCAGTGGGGGCAACTGAAAAATATCTTCTAGAAAGAAGAGATTTGAACAACTTTTTGAAGATAGACTACAAAGAGCTGTGGCTAAGAAAGCTAAACACAAGAGAGGAATAACTCTGGCCATGAATTCCTAGAAGGAAGTAGGGATAGTGTATATAGTATAGTAGAAGACAAAGCTTTAGAGGGAAGAAAAAGTCTTTGTGTGAAGATATGGATGCAGAAAATTGTTAGGAAAAGTTAGAGGTATATGAAGGAACTTACTCCAGATGGTATCTAGCATTTTCATTATGTGGGAGGTGAGATAAACTTCTAAAGGCAAAGGAGGGAGTAGGGGTAGATGAGGATGTCCTGGTTAACTCTGGTGGCAAGTTTTATAGGGTGTCATTGGCATCACCATGTATGTGTAGTATGTATTAAAAATCTTCCAGAAGGAGATAGTGTCAACTTCTTCATGGTATGTAAATAATATGAAGTCTGGATATTTTTAAAGATCTAGAAAGAAATCCCACTTTTCATCTATGGAACATTTCCTATTTTAACTGAATCTCTCTATGACCTTCCTCATATTAGGAAGCCAATCAACAACTGCATAGTAAGTGAGAAGCATCTCCAGGAATAAAGGAAATGTTTGGATTTAAACTGAAGGAAAATTATAGACCACACCAACCTATCTCTCTCTTTCCCCATGAAGCAAATACTATGAAACATTTAACATAGTTATCCTTGCTAGGGTTATAGGGAAATCTGCCCACATGAAAGTGGGGGGAAAAAACAACTAATTTTAAGTTTGAAGGTCATGTTCTCTTGAACCAATCTTGGGGAAATTTGCAGCAAATTTCTAAATAATCACTGGTCAGCTAGGAGCTCAGATTCCTAATTTCTTTTCACCTCCCTTAAAGAATTGCTTCATTATGTTTTGTATTTATTATTCACTTGAGGAAAAGTGTCCAAGTTGCCTATCTCCATTTCAGTGAAGATAATGGAGATAAAAGATGTCTGGATCAATCAAGGCTTCTCAAGTCTCCCTCTATGGTTTTACCTGTATGGAGTCACACATCTAACTGCTTGAAGCACAAAAACTTATTTTACTCACCCTTCCAGGCTACTACTTTATCAATAAAGCTTCAATTATCACAAATTAGAGTAGTTCCAAGAAATGGAAAGGGTCACATTACAAAAGATTTTACTGCCTAGAGGTTTTAATTTACTCACCTGGAAACTACTTATGTAAAATGTTTTGATAGTCCACAGATGATTCCAACATTCAACTTTTAAAAGATTTCATAAAGTTCCTAGGATCAGATGAGAGAGTTAGCCCCCTGGGGGAAACATCAGGGTTTTATCCAAGGGCTCTTTTCATCTCTTGTAATGGAAATGCCACTTCTTACTTACTGTAGGTTTTTCCCCTCCTTTGTGCACATGCATGATAACGAGAAGGTCTCATTTTAGTACGTCCCATCCACTCCCCAGCTAACAGCAGCACTCTATTTGAATATACTGTACTAAAGGAAACTGCCCTAGAATAATTAAGAATAATATTAAAACCAAAATTGTGCTCTTTTCACCATCTTGTGGGTAAGGGGAACAGATTGACTCATTAAAGATTCAAATAATGGTGGGTATTGCCTTGGAGCAGCCTGACTAGATATGGAGTTTCTTATTTAGCTTAAATGCAAATTATAATCTCCCCAAAAAATGGGTACAGTGCAGATCAAGAAAATGGAAACACATATATGACAGCAGGTACCGTCACTCAAAACCTCCCTTCCTATTAACTGTACAAACAACAGAATAAGGGAGAGCATGCCAGCAAGGAAAGCCAAAAGGGTTGTGTTGCAAGCCTGGCTCCATCCTCTGCTAGCTGCATCTTGGTTGAAGATATTTAATGTCTCAGCATCATCTGAACAATGAGGACAGTAGAATTTCTTCATAGGATTCTGGTAACTTTTAAGCAAGATAACACATGCACAGTGACTAGAACAAGTTAAATAAATAACTTATTTAACAAGTTTTAAATACACATACCTGGTATTTAATAAATGTTAACTAGTCTTATAAATGTACTTTTGGGAATGGGGTGATGAAATCCATAACCTGAAGCCCTTCTTAATATAAATATTTCACAGAAATGACTATGTATTTCCCTAATATGATTCCTGAGATTGATCTTAAGTGGCACTATTATTTTTTCATTTTATTATAAAAAATTTTAAACATACATAAAAGGAGAGAGGATGGTATGGTAAATTCCCTGATTTGACAATTATCTCCTTATGTTTCACCTATATTCCCTGCTTCTTCTCACAACATACCGTTTTGAAGTAAATCCCAGAACTAATCTAATTTCATCTGTAAATACTTCAGCATGCATCTTAAGGGATATTTTTTTAAAAAAACATAACCACAATACTGTTATCACACTTTTTAAAAAGTAGTTCCTCAAATATCCAGTCAGTGCTCAAATTTCCTCAACTGCTGCAGGCAAGTTTTCCCCCCACTAACAATTTGTTAAATCAAGATCCAAATAGGTCCACAAATGGCAATTGTCTTTCAAGATGATTTTAGTTTATGATTCCCCTTCACCTCTTTTTTTTTTTTCCTTGCAATTTATTTGTTGACAAAACTAGGTCCTTGGTGCTTTAAGAGTTTCCAGTAGGCTAGACTTTGCAGATTGCATCCTTGTGGTATCTTTTAGTGCATTCTTCAGTTTTTCTTTTCTTTTCTGAAAATAGTAATTAGATCTAGAGACTTGATCAAATTTAGGTTTTATTCTTTGTCAAGAATACATCACCATCCCCAAATCCTCAAGATTGGGGAATGAACAGTGGACTAAAGTAGACATTAATATTCTACTATAGATTTATTATTATTCTAGCAATGAAAGAACTCTTATCATTGATGTAAAGGCAGTGGCCACCAGAGGTTCTGAGGGATGGGAGAGTGAAGAATAGGTGTAACATGGGGGCATTTTGAGGACATTAGATTTGTCCTGCATGACATTGCAGTGACGGATACAGGCCATTGTATATTTTGTCATAACTCACAACATTGTGCGGGACAAAGTGTAAACTATAATGTAAACTATAATCCATACCTAATGGCGATGCTCCAATATGTGTTCATCAGTTGTAACAAATGTACCATCTAATGAAGGATTTTGTTAATGTGGGAAAGCGTGGGAAGGGGAGGGAGTAGGGCATATGGGAATCTCTTATTTTTTATGTAACATTTTTGTATTCTAAAGCTTCTTTTAAAAAAATTAATTAAAAAAAAAAAAAAGAATACAACACAGGTGACATTGTGGACATCCATCAGGGGGCACATGATGACTTCTTGTCTCTCTTTTTGGATGTTAGCAGCTACTGGTAGTCATTACTTCAACCCATTTTTGCAAAATGGTAATATTCAAATTCTATCATTCTTTATTCATTTATTAGCTAGTATACACCTATAAAAACACCTTCTCATTAGCTATCGGTTATTCTGAATTACAGGTTTTATAGAAAAGACAGGAAAATCACTTCATTTTCCCTTAATTAAAAAAAAAATTAGTTGGTTTCCTAGCATCTTCATCAAGTGATCATTGAAGGCTCTATTTTTTTTTAAATATCATTATAAACTCCTGGATTTTAACATAGCTGATGTGTTTCAATCCATTACAGATATTACTCTAATTAATGATCAAATCATTATATCTTTGGTCAATAATAGCCTCTTCAAGTTGACTACTGAGTCTTTTTGACACAAATCTAGTAGTCTTTAGAACCTCCTTGCTTTCCACATTGTCTTTTATTTCCTGTCTCAGCCCTCAAATCAACCACCTCCAAAGACCCTGGTTCTTTATAGTGAGAAATGGCATTAAAATAGCACAGTCCTGGTGTTGGGGTGCTCATTGCTAAGCTATTAGTCATTGTTTCTGGGACTTTCCAGTGGACAGAGCGAGGAAATAAATTTTTAAAAATAAAATACATCAGACGTCCTTACTGATATTGTAATTGAAATGCAACATACTTCTATTAACCTCATTGATCTTCACTGATCTTATCTTTATCTGCCTTCTCCAATGCCCCAAATTCCAGTTATCTAGCACACCAACATAATTCCTCATCTGCTTTATCTCACAATATCAGTCTTAGAATCAAAATATGATTACTCCCTATAACAATACACTTACTTAAATAATTTTAAATGTTTTTGCATTGGTTTTCGTTCTTAGGGTGTACACCCTTACGTATGTAAGGTCAGATTATTTTTTAAGTTTTGAGCATTTCTTCTCTATGTGGCTGTCCCACAAACTTGTTACACAGTTCTTTGTTTCACTTTTAGGGATTGCATTTAGAAATTGCTTATTACATTTACTTTTATTCATAATTAAATAAAATATTTACATTGTTCCTAAATCTAATCTAAAACACAAGGTATATGCAGGAAATACTAACTTCGTATCTACTTGTTCCCTCCTTCCCTTATGAGAATCATATCTTATATTGAAAGGTTTGTATATTCATATTTTTAATATAAGAAAATTCACCTCCTTCTTTGAATTATTATGAGTGGTAGCATAATACACACTAACTGATCCACTTTTACTATTTCATTCAATAGTTGCTGGAGATTACTTTCTAATATATATGGATTTACTCATTCCTTTTTGTAGTTGTATACTACTCCATTGTGTGAATGTACCATCATTTATTTAACTAGTGCCCTATTAATGGGTTTATTGGCAGTTTTCTGCTTTTACAAAGAATGCTGCAATGTAGAGCCTTAATTATATACTTCTTTCTAGATTTTCCAATATTTCTTTGAGATAGATTCCTAGAAGTATAATTGCTGGATCAAATAATAAATATATATAAAATTTTGTAAGATATTGCCATATACTCCTCCATTGAGATTGCAACATTTTGCATTCTCACAAGCAATATATAAAAGTGCCTGATTCCCCATAGCCTCACCAACAAAGGATGTTGTCAATAATTTGGATTTCTGCAACTTTGATAGGTAGCCTATGGTATGGTATAGTTTTGATGTATGATTTTCTCATGACTGCAATTGAACATTTTTATATAGTTAAGGCTCATTTCCATTCCTTTTTACATCAACTGCCTAGTCATATCCCCACCCCATTTTCATATATGTTTGTTGAGCAGCATCTTCTCTATTTTCAGACATTCTTTATATATTAGGGATATTATCCCTTTGTCTGTGATACAAGTTACAGATAGTTTTGCCTAGTTTGTGATTTATCTTTTTAATTTACTTACAGTGCTTTTGTTTTGTTTTTCCATTTAAGCTACACTCTAAAACATATCACCAGCTGAATTCTGTATATTTAATTTATTCTCTACGTTCTCATTTGTTACCATTCTAAAAATGAACAGATAAGCTCATCTCAGTGATATGAAAACGTAGCGGTGATGGGGAAAAAAAACAAGCATTTTCTGTCAAAACTTCAATCCAATTATGTAAAAATACATAAATTAAAAGAATCAACAAACTTCAGCATTACTTCTTTAAGAAGCTATAAAGTAGGAAAGCAAAACCTACACCACAAGACTTAAAGGTCCACAGAACTAGTGCATTTGCCTTTCTTAATAATACCATTCAAGAAGCACCTACTTTTTGCTAAGGACTTTGCTTTCATTCTCTTCAAAATCCAGAACATAACACAATTAAAAAGCAGCAGAGCCTGGATTCAAACCCAATTTCTTTGACTTCAAAGCCTGTGCTACATCTGCACTTGAAAATGCAGAATCATCGTTGCTTTTCTTTCATATCCCAGCTTTTAAGGGCCTGAAGATCAACAAGCAGAGTAAACACATTAGTAGAGCTCAGCAGAAAACAACGCATGATAAACCAATCTGTTAATTATTCTACCTGAAGCACTAAATTTTGACCTGAACTATAAACGAATCTAGGGTCTCATGCAAATTGTACTTCATTTGCATTAAAGCTCCCTTTCAAGAGCACAAAGAAATAGGAGTTGATCATAGTTTGGCTTTCACAAAGCATTTTTGCGTGACTGATTTAAAACACTAGTGCACAGGATATTAAAAGTATTACACTGTAAAACTGGTTTCATAGTCAAGATAAAGTTGGGAAGGGCTGGTTAAAAGAAGTTAAACAGGGTTCTTTTTTTTTTTAATTGTGGGTAAAAATCAAAATTTTCACAATACATACCAATATTTGTAAAATGATATATAAATATATATGCATATATGTGCATTTGCTTACATAAATGTTTTATATATATATATATTTTTTTTTTTTTTTCAAAAGGTGCTTAGATTACCTAGATATTACACAGAAATTACAGGGATTCCCATGTTCCCCACCTCCCACACCTCCCACAACATCCCACACAAACATCCGTCATCAGTGTGGCACATCATCCGTAATGGATATACACATCCTGGGGCCTTGCCACCAAGCATAGACCACAGTTCACATCATAGAACACACTCTCTCCCACACAGTTCTGCATGGTATATGCTGATGTAAAATGGCCTACATCTGTTGCCGAAACGCCACTCAGGACAAACCCCAAGTCCCGAAAAAGCCCCTGTATTTCAACTGCCCTTCCCCTCCCTGCCCCGAGAGCGTCCAGTGGCCACCAGCTCCACCTCACTGTTATAATTTCTTCCATTGCTTGAATCACAATATGTCTACAACAGAATACCATCAAGTCCACTCTAGTCCATAGTTCTTCCCCCAATCCTGAGGGGACTGGGATGGTGATGTCCACTCCACCTCCAAGTGAGAGAGGGCTTACATCCCATGGATATGGTGGATGGGATTATCCTGCCTGCAGCTGCAGGCCCTCTCCATTCCCTGGGATGGCCGTTGCCCATCGTCATCTCCTTGCCAGATGACTTGGATGAGACTATTGAGCTGTAGGGTAGGAGTTGCAGCTCCACCGAGATTCCAGGCACAGTTGGCACATAGGTATGCCAGAGCCTCCAGTCTCTGGAAGTACACCTAAAAACTCCAGCATCACATATAGGTTTGAATAGAAGGGACTGATGGACCATGTGCAGGGAGGACTTGAGTCCAACTCTGTCACTCTCAGGAGCACAGATTCCAAAGTAGAGCCCACTAATAAGGCGTCAATCTCTGGGCTATCCCCCCTTATAACAGGATTCTTTGCTACAGGACTTCTCAGAGTCTTTGATATACTTATGCATATTGAAATGTTCAAAAAAGGTATATTGTTGACAGTACTACAAAACTTATTTTATCAAGAAATCCTTGTCTTCATGTATCTTAGGGACTGGTATTTCATAAGACACCAGTTTGGGAAACGCTCACAGAGACAATTATACAGGCAAAAAGAAGTGAAGAACTGAAATTATCACCAAATAATCCAAACCAAAAATTTGGATAAATGAAATCCTTGAGTCTTGCACCTACATGTTTTATGCAAAAATGATGTCACTGGAGTTTGTCCCTTAAACAATTTTCAGACTGGCACAGCTTCCTACACATATCTTTTAACCAATGGGAACTGTAAATATTTCCCCAATACAATATTAGACAAATAGTTCAGCATTATTGTATAATATTATTTTCATTGTACTGTATAGCTTTCTTCATTTGTTATACTGAAACAATGGTCTATGTTGTCTAAAATGATGTAATGATTATCAGACATTACTGTCACATTTGTGTAAGATCCAGCAATGTAGTTTAATGAAAAAGATGCCCAGCTTCATGATAAAGACCCATTAATGATTACTTTTAAGAGCATTCTTTAGGCCCTCATTTAAGGTGTCATTTTGAAAGGCAGGGGTGCATCTGGACCATGCCTTATGGCATATGAATACATTCAAGAAGTCATCAGGTGTTGTCCCAGTGGGTGGAGACCCACAAAATAACCAGAAGAATACTGTATTTCCATCCTGGGAAGTCCTGCTACATTCTCTAATAGAGCAGCAAAAATCCCCTGAGTACATGGGCAGTGCCTAGCGAAGGAGGACAGACCAAAATGCAAGACCCTTAATATTGATGGTTGTACTTATGAACCTTGTTCTTATGAAATTGAAGCTTAGCCTAGTAGTATATATTGCCTAAGAGTTATCTCCTGAAAGCCTCCTTGTTGCTCAAATGTAGCCTCTCTCTAAGCCAAACTCAGCATATAAACACATTGCCTTTACCCCAGCATGAGGAATGACTCCCAAGAATGAGCCTCCCTGGCTCCGAGGGATTATTACCAAGCACCAGCTAGCAATGCATTTAGAAAAAGACCTTGACCAAAAGGGGAAAATATTAAATACAAATAAGTTTTTATGGCTAAGTGATTTCAAAGTGAGTTGGGAGGTCATTCCAGAGATTACACTTATGCGTGTCTCAGAAGGATCTCATTGACTGCCACAGTAAACAGTGACTCAAGCAGGGGGTCTCCTGAGGGCACTAGAGACATCTAGACACCATAGGCAGGACAGATATTCTCTGCAGCACCCTGTCAGTGGTCCTTACCTTGGAATACATGCTCCCCAATGTAACAGATTTAGACTCATTTATAATTTCCCTACACAGGCTCTTCCACCCCCTTTATTTGAACCTATATTTAGCACTATACTCATTAAATATATGTCCCAGAGACTTAAATTTTCTTGCTGTTCATATGCCAGTTGAGCCCTGAATCCCAGCAGAGTTGCAACAGCTACTCTCCAGTTCATTGGACTTGCCCAGGACAACTAACAAAGGATGATGATGGACAACGTGAATCCCAAAAAACAGAGAGTATCTACAACTGCAAGCAAGACAATTCTAGCCATTTGCCCCATGGTATCTAAGCCCCTTCTCAAGCAGAAACAGAGTAGGCATCCCCATCCCCAAATCCTCAAGATTGAGTGATGACAAACTTAAGGTGGGAATACAACTATGGAATACAGTAGACTTACTGTTATTCTAGCAATGGAAGAACTTGTATCATTGATACAAAGGTAGTGGCCACCAGAGGTTCTAAGGGGAGGGAGAGGGAAGAAGAGGTGTTCACATGGGGCATTTTGGGGACACTGGAATTGTCCAGCATGACATTGAAATGACAGATACAGAACATTATACATTCTGTCAAAACCCATAAAACTGTGTGGTGAAAAATGTAAACTATAATGTACAATATTGACCATGGTCAGTAGCAATGCTTCAATACGTGTTCATCAATTGTAACAAATGTACCACACTAATGAAATATGTTGTTAATGGGGAAAAGTGGGGGAGGGGGAGGGGGAGGGTATATGGGAATCCCTCTATATTTCAATGTAACATTTATGTTATCTAAAGCTTCTTTCAAAATAAATTTTTTTTAAAAAAGGAAAAAAATGGAACGATACTAAAGCTGTTTCTCTTAAAAATTGGCTGTTTTTGTTAGAGTCAGTGTTGTGTTCCTTTACATGAAAACCTGTTGAAAATTAGTATATGATTCCTCTTCCACTGTTTAGGCATTTGAAAAGCAACTATCCCATTATTTAGAATCTTGAAATATTTGTAAAGAGTTCTAGAATGCATGCCAGTTAGTTTTCTTTTTGCCAGTCTCTTGCTTATAGAAATTTTTAATAGAAATTTTATAATAGAGAATTTGGAGTCTGAAGAATTGAACAGGAGCCTTAGCTAAGCTGCTTACTAGCTGGGTGACTTTTGGCAACTCACTTTACCTCTTAGAACTCCAATTTTCTCATCAGTCAAGCAGTGATAAAACAATCAATTCCAGAATGTTGTGAGAAAGAAATGTTTATTTCAAAGCACTTTGCAAATGTAAAGCATAATAAACAGGGTATTAAGTAGCTGGTTTGCTAAAAATCCAATCTTAAAGTTTTATTTTGTTTGTTTAAAATGATGGGAACATTCAATTGTGAATGAGAGTTTTGCAATCATCCAGGTTGTATTCTGGAAACTGACTTTTTGCCTGAACAGAACTCTGTTATAAATATCTGTCTTTGGATTTGACATTAAATTCTGAGATGAATCAAACATGCCTCTGAATTTTAAACTGACATCCAAGAGCTAAAACTCTGAGAGCAGATAAAACATTTTGAAAAAAAAAAAGCAACCTGCTAATCTCAAGTGACTTTTAATTCCAACTCTGATTATTCAGTATAGAAAATACATCTTCAGAGAGAAACTCACTTCTGAAAATTCTTCTCCAAAAGCTTTTATATAATCTGACTTGAGAAAAAATGCATCTATAAAAATAAAACACTAAAATTCATCATTTTTCTCTTATAATATTTTGAACAGGCATAAACTTCATTACAAAAAGATTATACAATATAAGTTTTTTAACGTGATTTAGCAAATAACAAAGCAATGGGAATAAATAAAAGATATATAACAATGTCTTAAATTTCAACTATGTTCCAATCAAAATTCCAGCAGCATTTTTTGCTGAAATAGAAAAACCAGTCATCAAATTCATGTGGAATTGCAAAGGACCCCAAATAGCCAAAAACAACCTAAAAAAGAACAAAGATGGAGGAGACATGCCATATGACTTCAAAACTTTTTTTATCACATGATCATTTCAATTGCTGCAGAAAAGGCATTTGAAAAAATATAGCATTCTTTTTCGAAAAAAATATTCTAAAAGATAGGAATAAAAGGAAACTTTCTCAATATGATAAAGTGTATATATGAAAAGCCCACAGCCAACACTGTACTCAACTGTGAAAGACTGAATACTTTGCCATTGAGATCGGGAACAAGACAAGGATGCCCACTGTCTCCACTGTTATTCAATATTGTGCTAGAAGTTCTAGCTAGAGCAATTAGGCAAGAAAAAGAAATAAGAAGTACCCAAATCAGAAAGGAAGAAATAAAACTTTTGCTATTCACTGATGATATGATTCTATAATACTTTAAAAAGCCCGAAAAATCCACAACAAAACTACTAGAGCTAATAGACAATTTCAGCCAAGTGGTGGGATACAAGATTAATTTGCAGACATCAATAGCATTTCTATATACTATTAATGAGCAAATTGAGACAGAGGAAAGAAAAGAATTCCATTTATAATAGTGACTAAAAGAATCAAATATTTAGGAATAAACTTAACCAAGAACATAAAGGACCTGTATTCAGAAAACTATAAAACAAAACATTGCTAAAAGAAACCAATGACAACCTAAATAAATGACAGGACATTCTGTGTTCAGGGGTTGGAAGACTTTTAAATATCATTAAAATGTCAATTCTATGCAAACTGATCTACAGATTTAATGCAATCCCAATGTAAATTCCAAAAGCCTTCTTTGTAGAGCTGGAAAATCCAATTATCAAATTTATCTGGAAGGGTAAGGGCCCTGGAATAGCCAAAAATATCTTTAAAAAGAAGAAAGAAGTTGGAGGACTCTACTTTCCAACTTTAAAGCATATTATTTAGCTACAGCAGTAAAAACAACATGGTACTTGCATAAAGATAGACATATTGACCAATGGAATAGAATTGAGAGTTTGGAATAGACCCTCACATTTATGGTCAAGTGATTTTGACAAGGCTATCAAACCTACTCAGCTGAGTCAGAACAGTCTACTCAACAAATAAATGGTGCTAGGAAAACTGGATATCCATATCTAAAAGAAAGAGAGAGTACCTCTCTCTCACACCTTATAAAAAAATTAACTCAAAATGGATCAGGGGTCTAAATTTAAGAGCTACTACCATAAAACTCCTGAAAGAAAATCCAAGGAAACATCTCAAGATCATTTGGTAGGTGGTGATTTCTTGGACCTTACACCCAAAGCACAAGCAATAAAAGAAAAAAGAAATAAATGGGACTTCCACAAAATCAAACACTTCTGTGTTTCAAATGATTTTGTTAAGAAGGTGAAAAGGCAGCCTACTCAAATGGAGAAACTCTACAGAGACCACATATCCAACAAGGGTTTGATTTCCATGTTATAAAAAGAGGTCACACAACTCAACAACAAAATGATAAACAACCCAGTTTAAAAAAATGGGCAAAAGACTTAAATTTTCTCAAAAAAAAATGTTATATTCCCACCAAAAACTGGCCAAAAAGCACATAAAAAGATACTCAATATTACTAGCTATGAGGGAAATGCAGAGCAAAACTACAATGAGATATCATTTCATGCCTTACAGAATGGCCAGTAACAACAACAACAACAGCAACAACAACCACAAGTGCTGGGGAGGATGTGGAGAAAGGAGCACTCCTCTACTAGTGGGATTGTAAAATGGTGCCATCTCTGTGGAAGATGGTTTTGCAGTTCCTCAGGAAGCTGAATATAGAACTGCAGTGGGTTCTTTGCTATAACACCAGAAGCACAAGCAACCAAAGAAAAATAGATAAATTGGACTTCATCAAAATTAAAAACTTTTGTGCATCAAAGGACATTATTAAGAAGGTGAAAAGACAATCTACAGAATGGAAGATTATAATGCAAATCCTGGATCTGATTAGGGCTTAATATCCAGAATATCTAAAGACTCCCACAACTCAACAACACAAAGACAAACAATCCAATTTCAAACTGAGCAAAAAAGTTGAACACTTTCCAATAAGCACATGGAAATATCCTAAATATTATTAGCCATTAGGGAAATACAAAGCAAAACCACAAGTTACCACTTCACATGCACAAGGATAGAACTGTTTTTAAAATAGAAAATAACAAGTGTTGCTGAGGATGTGTAGAAATCAGAATGCTCATACATTGTTGTGGTAATGTAAAATGGTGTAACCATTGTGAAAGAGAGTTTGGTGGTTTCTCAAAAGGTTAAACATAGAATTACCATATGAACTGGCAATTCCACTCCTGGTCATATATCCCAAAGAATTCAAAGCAGGAACTCAAACAGATATTTGTACACCAATGTTCATAGCAGCTTTATTCACAATTTCCCAAAGGTAGAAATAACCTAAGTGTACATCAACAGATGAATGGATAAACAAACTGTGATATATACATACAATGGGATATTATCCAACCATAAAATGGAATGAAGTTCTGATACATGCTAAAACATAAATGACCCTTGAAATCATTATGCTAAGTGAAATACACTAGACACAAAAAGACAAATAATGTGTAATTCCACTTATATGAAATGGACAGGCATTTTCTTGCATAACTACAATGTCATTCCTGAAAGACTACCAATGGTTCTATGGTTTCATCTATTACCTAGTTCATAATCAAAATTTCCCAAATGTTTTAAAAGAGTTATATTAGAATTGGTATGCTCAAATCATGATCCAAACAAAGTATATATAGTCCATTTGGTTGTAATATCTCCAAAGGCTGTTTTAATCCAGAATTGTGCCTCATCTATTTTCACCCATGCCTCTGCCACAGGGTTTCTCTTGTTGGAGGAACTCTCCCTTTCTTTTAAATACATACTTCTCAAGCGCCTATATCTTTAAAGGTGCTTTTGCATTTATTACTTAATTTAATCTCAAAATATCCTCATGATGAAATGTGGCAGAGACAAGTACTTATCTACCAAAACTTATGCTTTCTCCTCCATGGTATAAAGTTGTGTCTGGGAAGTAGCCTTAGCAAAGGGCTATCATCAGGGTGATGTGGATCGGGGTTGGTCTAAAGCATATCTCAGAGCTTTAGACCAAATCTTTCTTGTCCTGGACTAGAGGTTGGCCCCAATGACAAATGCCTTCAGCAACTTCCACTCACCTAGATACAGGCTTCCTGCAAAGGGATTGTGGGCATGTTTGTTCACATGTACATTCCCTCAAGAAAAGTTCCTAACTCTCTTCTTTGTGCTTAGATTCTGTGTCACATTTTTATTATGATTTCTTTGTACATTTCACTGAAGTCATGTCTATCTGCAACATGCCACACAGTAAATCCCAATAGGATAGAAATTGTGCCTTATACAAATATGAATCTCCAGGGCTTATCACAGTGCCTGGCATGAAACAATACTCAAAAGTTTATGGAATAAAAATAATGAAATGAAATGAATCAATTACATATCCCACCTTTATAATACAGTTTGAGTGGCAGATATATGATTTATCTGAAAGGAATCGAATGTATCCATAGCAAGATCACAGTGCCATAGAGGAACTGAGGAAATGAAAGTGGTGATACAAGAAATTATAGAGCACATGATGGAAACAAAGGGAAAAAATGGGGAAAGAGTACAAGAGAAAATTTTGTACTTTCAAATAAGAAATTTCTCTGAATCCTAAACTATAAAGCAAACCAAACTGTGGTTCATAAAAGGTCGTGGATCCATCACTTTGTCTTTGAACAGGAACATTTCTGGCTGATGAACAGTTAAGCCATTTTTAGTCATAACCACGTTGAAATAACATAATCCAAATCAGTGTTTGACAATCTTTATTATTCAGAAAGTCTAGCCAAAATCCATTGCACTTCAGCTTAACACATTTCTTCTTCTATCATGAGAGGTGAGCATCTGGCTGCCATGTTAAGCAGATCTCTTTATATTCTCTCAGACCCTCCAAGTATGCATTGCTTATTCCAACCTTTAAAATATGCAGCCCTCTTCACACCCTTCCTTATGCATTCTGTTGGGAATGTTCTTTTATGTAGTTTATCAATTTAAATCATCCATATTTTGCTACATTCTTTAACTGCACCTCTCCCTAAACTCCTGCTGGTGTCTCTAGTTCAATTTACTACATTAATCCTTTTCCATCTCAAATTGGCATTCTGCTTTCTATAGCTTACAGAAAAGGCTCCTTTTAGATAGTAATTTACCTTATTTTGCATTCCTTGTTTTGAAGTATCCAGTGAAAAAAAATTAGTGTTCCCAATCAAAATCATGAACCCAACCTTAAAACAGTCTCCATATGTCTTGCAAGACTTTCCTTCCTAGATATGTGTTATGTGAATTTTTAGCACAAATTAAACCTCATAAAATCATTTCTCAAGTATTTCTACAAGTGTTCCCATAAGTGTGTTCTGCCATCATGTTGCCCTCTGATACTTTAATGGCAGAGAAGTCTTGAAGCAGAATGATATCTATCAAATGACCCTGCTTACAACTTACAAATCTGGGGAAAATTTATGGGAAGTAAAGTGACTTGTCCCAGGGAAGAGTACAGCAAGGGTCCAGTGAGAGTGTTCGCCACTGTACTACACTGCTTGTTGGAAAGTTCATTAACCTCCTTTCCTTCCCTGCTGCCCAAAAGGCTTAATGGATAAAACCTGTGGATAAGATGGAGCTAAAAATCAATGCCTTTTCCAGTCTTAGAAATTAGCAATTAGTAATAACAAAAACAACACAATAGCTAACCCCTAAATAGTGCTTACTACTGCTGGAAATACCTTACATGTATTAATTCATTCAATCTTTAGAATAGTCTTGTGAGGTACTATTTTTTTTTATCATCCTCATGTTACAGATAAGGAAACTGAGACCCTGAGAGTTTAAGTAACTTGCACAAAATCATGGATGATTTTGCTGGGATTTGAATCCAGGAAGTCTGACTCTAGAGTCTGTGTTCTTAATCATAACCCAAATTATAAATGGTTCAGGAGATTCATCTTTGTCTACTAAAGTAATACATTTTTAGTAAATATGAACATTTGCAAAACAATGTTTCATCTTAACAAAAAGTAGAAAATATAATCAACATGGTTTCAACATGGTTTCAAAATATCAATTCTTATCCATGATGCGGTAAATTGCTGAAAGCATTTTTACTAGGAATATGTGTGTATTCCTGATACTTGAACAATGTGCAAAAAATTTCTTAATATAAACATCAGATGTTTATATGAAATTCTTTTAAAAACTCAAGTAATATTTAGACAAATACTTTGTCCTAATTAATGAAATAGTTCAAAAGTGGAAGCATAAATCCTATATAATGAGCTTTTTAAACTGTGCCTGATACTTTGCACATCATCATCATTGAACCCTAACCAACATATATGTTCAAAATCTCAATGGAGAGAGCAATAAATCAGCAAATATCAACTCGACATTTACTTACTCTTGGCTAGCTTCTGTGAAATATCAAAGAAGGATGCAAAAGACAAGAACTAAATATACATTTTAGTTTGATTTTTTTATTATAAGAACAGAAAAGTCACCTAATGGAGGTTGATTTTAAGGCTGTATTTGGAAATAAAGAAGATAGGTATTCTAGCCATACAATTGGGCTGCACAGAAATCCAAGAACCATCCAGCTCTGTGGCAGTTTGATATTATTTATGAATTCCAAAAAGAGATATTGATTATGTTTGTAAACTGATCTATTCCTCTGGGCATCATAGCCTTTGATTGTATTAGATTCAGTTGAGATGCCTTTGATTAAATTAAATCAAGGTTAGGGTTTTGATTTGACCTCGTCATTAGGGCCTGCAGTGTTGAGTCCCCACCCCCTTTGTGGGCTATATATAACAGACACTCAATCAAGGAGACACACAGAAACAGATACATGAGAAAAGAGGAAGGGAGTTTCATAGACACCGAGGAGGATCCTGCGGCCCCAGGAAGAGAGATGAGCCATTCACCTAATAGTTTGCAGCTGAAGAGAACAGAGCAGCTGAGCCCTATGTCAGCCTATGGCTGAGATCAGAAGAAGCTGGGCCCATGGAGCCTTAAGAGGAAAGAGGAAGGCTGAACCCTCGCAGACATTGCCTGCCATCTTGTATCAACATGTGGCAACAGACTTTGGGTGAGAAAGTACCTCTCATGGAACCTTGTGTTGTACTCTTTAGGGCCTTGTAACTGTAAGCTGCTACCCCAAATAAATACCCTTTATAAAATTTAACAGATTTCTGGTACTTTGCATCAGCACCCCTTTGGCTGACTAATACAAGTTCCAACCTGGGAAGACAGAAATGAGTTCAAGAACTGGAAGGTCATCTGGGATCCAAAGAAGTTCTAGCAACTGAGTTTCTAGCATAGTCTGCTTATCCCTACTCTGCCATTCACAGGACTTTTCATCTCTATTTCTCTATCACTGAGTTTCTGTTTCTGTTTCCAACTGTTCCCCTCTCTATTTATAACCCATTTAAAGATTCCCAGAGAGAGGATCTGATTGGTCAAGTTTGTCACCCCCATCTTTGATGGGCTGAGCTTTACCTACCTTCATAACCGGAAGATTTACCTAGAATGAGGGAAGAACTTTTAGCTTGACCTCAGCCTCCTGAAATCATATAGCCAATACCAACTTTGAGAGTCCAAAACTCAATTGTTCCTAAAAATCTGGACCAGTGTTAGGAATACAGAAATTTGAATAAGGGTGAGAAATACTCTAATTTCTTACTTAGAGCTCAATTTCCTTAATATAGTGAATATAATCTAGGGGAGGTAGGATATAATATGGCATGCACATATTTATACAATTTATAGGTGCCTGGATGGTGCAGTGGATGAGAGGGTAGTCTCTGAAGACATACTACCTGTATTCACATTTAGCTCTGATACTTGCAAAGTATGTGACCATGTCCAAGTTATTTTACCTATTTATACCTCAGTTTCCTCATCTACAAAAATTGATATGATTGTAATCCCTAATTCACAGGGTTGTTATGAGAACAAAAGAGATAATTTATGCAAAGGGCTTTGAAATGTGCCTGGCAGACAGTAAGCATTTGATGAATTTTAGCTATTATTTTTATTACTTCTAACATACATTGTCAATTTTGTCCCTTGTAACTCCACACACAAATCTTCTGTCCAAACATATTATGTTATTTCATTTTTCTGTTATTACTATCTACCTGGATCTTCTTTCCCAATAGGGAAAGGGGAGTATCTCTTTGGTGTGGCCTTCTTATCCTTCAAGTCTCAGAACAAATTTCCTTATCTGAGTGATGCCCTCTCCGGTTGATAGCTTCCAGAGCTGACGCCCAGCAATTCCTCCCCACTCTGTATCCACATATCACTCCTCACATCAAGAAGTGGGAAATTCAGTGTCCACAAATTAAATCTGGACTGTTCTTGGGACTGGCTTTGACCTGAGAATAGGTGGAAGTGATATTCTGAACTTAAAACACTGAAAAATACAAAACATTGCTGAAAGAAATTAAAGATCTAAGTAAATGGCAAGACATCCTGTGTTGATATTAATATCCAAAGCTATCTTCAGATTCAAAGCAATCCCTATCAAAATTCCAGCAGCTTTTTTTTTGCAGAAATTTCAGTATGCAAATTCATCTGGAACTGCAAGGAGCCCCAAATAGCGAAAACAATTTTGAGAAAGAACAAAATTGGAGAACTCTCACCACCTGACTTCAAAACTTAATACAAAGCTACATAGGAATAGACATTTAGATGACCAATGGAGTAGAATTGAGAGTACAGAAATAAAACCACATATCTTTGGCCAATTGATTTTTTATTTTTAAGGAGGTACTGGGATTGAATCCAGGCCCTCGTTACATGAGAAGTAGGCACTCAACCACTGAGCTATATCTGTTCCCCAATGAGAGTTGTTTGTTCGTTTGTTTGTTTGTTTTTAGGAGGTACTGGGGATTGAACCTGGGGCCTTGTACATAGGAAGCAAGCACTCAACCACTTAAGCTACATCCACTCCCCTAGCCAATTAATTTTTGACAAGGGTGCCAAGTTCACTGAATGGAAAAGGAATAATCTCTTCAACAAATGGTGGTGGGGAAACTGGATATCCACATGTAAAAAACCGAAATTAGACTCCTACCTTATACCATATACAAAAATTAATTCAAAATGGATTAAGGGCCTAAATAAGGAGCTAAAAAATAAAAGTCTTAGAAGATAACATAGAGGCAAATTTTCATGACTTCAGATTTGGCAATGAATTCTTAGATATAACAACAAAAGCACAAGCAACAAAAGAAAAATTAGATAAATGGAACTTCATCAAAATTAAATTTTTTGTGTGTATCAAAGGACAATATTAAGAAGGTGAAAAGACAATCTTTTCATGAGGTAATGATAAAATAGTTTCAAATCATGTATCTGATAAGGGCCTAATATCCAGAATATATAAACAAATTTTACCACTCAACAACAAAAACACAAGCAACCCAATTTACAAATGGACCAATGTGGTGAAAAAATGTTAAAATTGGTTGATCTGGGTATCCGGGGGCAGAAAGGTATTTTGGAGCTCTCTGTATGGGGTTTGTATTATTTTTGAAAATGTCTCCTAAGTATGAAAGTATTTCAAAATAAAGTTTGTTTTTTTTTAAAAAAAAAGATCCAGAACAATGGAGGCCAACATATTACTTTAAAAATTAGGCAAAGGAACTAAACAGACTTTTTTCCCCAGAGAACATATACAAATGGCCAAAAGCATATGAAAATATGCTTAACATCATTAGCCATTAGGGAAATGCAAATCAAAACCACAATGAGATACCATTTCACACCACTAGGATGGCTATTATTTAAAAAAAAAAAAAAAAAAAAGGAAAATAAGTTTTGGAGAGGATGTGGAGAAATTAGAAACCCCCGCATTGCTGGCAGGAATGTAAAAATGGTGCAGCCCTGCAAAAAGCAGAATGGCGGTTCTTCAAAAAAGATAAATATAGAATTAACATATGATCTATCAATCCCACTTCTAGGTATATACCCAAAGGAATAAAAACAGGGGCTCAAACAGATATTTGTACACCAATGTTCTTATTATTCACAAGAGCCAAAAGGTGACAACAACCCAAATGTTCATCAACAGATGAATGGGTAAATAAATTGTGGTATATGCATACAATGGAATATCGTTCAGTTATAAATAGGAGTGACATTCTGATGTATGTTACAACATAGATGAACCTTGAAAATATACTGAATTAAATAAGCAAGGCACATAAGGACAAATACTGTATAACTCTTATATGAAATATCAAGAATAGCAAATTCAAATATATTGAAAATAAATTAGAGATTATCAGGGGCCAGAGTGGGGAAGGGGGTGGGGAGAGGAGTTGTTACTTGGTGGGTACAGAGTGTTTATAAATTTTAGAAATCTGGGAGAAAAAAATCTCTCAGGTGGCAAGCCTGGGATGAGACCACGATTACAAGAGACAGAACTCACTAGGAGAACATAATGAGCTATTATGGGCTTGTTAAGTCTGAAATGCCTATAGACATGCGAGTGGAAATAACCAGCAGGCATTAAGAAATAAGGGTTGGAAGCTACTATCTAAATAACCAAATGTGGGAAGCGGCTGTGGCTCAATCAGTAGGGCTCCCGTTTACCATATGGGAGGCCCTGGGTTCGGTTCCCGGGGCCTCCTGGTGAAGGCAAGCCTGCCTGCACGGCGTGGTTAGCTGACCCAGCGAGCACAAGCAGCAAGGGGGGGATAAATGAATAAATAAATAAAATCTTTAAAAAAAAAAAAAAAAAATAAATAAATAAATAAATAAATAAATAACCAAATGACATGGCTGCTAAAATAAACACAACACTAGGCTGCATTTATAGATGCACAGTATTTAAACAAAAGTAACCATCCATTATTTCTAGTAAGCTCTTATATGGAGTGCGCTTCATTTGTTTAATTAGCAGAGGGGAGGGAGTGTGCATATTTTAAGAGAATGATGATAGTAACCCAGCTCAGAACAGGTCCAGAATGGGGATGACCAGGATGGCAGAACTAGAAATTGTTTTATATGTACTATAAAAAAATAGTACTGTCACCTTTTACTTCCTGCTCTTGGAACCCAGCCACCATGCAACAAGAAGCCCATGCCACCTGGAGAGGTCACATGAGGGAGAAGCAAGGCATACTGGTTGAGAGCCCCAGCTTAGCTCCAGCTGACGTCATGAGAATGATTCATCTTGGATGGTCCAGCCAGGTCAAGCCCCAAATGACTACAGTCCTAGTCACCATCATGTACCCAGATGAGCTTAGACAACCCAAAGAACCATAAGAGATAATAATATTGTTGTTTTATGTCAAGTTTTGTCATGCCCCACCCCCACCCCAATGAATAAGTAACCCAAACACTCCTGGACCTTAGGTATTCCTTGGGCTAACTTCCCACAATTCTATTTTGCAATTTAATAAATTGTACTGTAAATACTCATTTTTATGTCTGCCTCCCTTACTAACAAAGGGTCTCAAGACTAATATCCGTAGACTTAAGGGGGAAAAATTCAGATATAACCCCAAGAAAAGTAATGGGATTTATAATGGCTAGAATAAAAAGATGTAACAAACTAGAAAAATTCAGGAGTCACTTCTAGCTTATCATGTTGGCAATCTCTAACCCTTTGTATAGTTGAACCAAATTATAGAGACGGTAAGACTTGTCACACAATGATCAGATGATTTAATGACAGAATTTTTATCTAGCACTCTGTTTATTACACCACCAGAGCCCTCTTCTGATAATTAAAAGAGAGAGACAAAGAGACAGGAAGAAAGACAGAATAAAAGCAACTGAAACCGCGAAGGGTCCAAGTTAGCCAAGACTGTTTTTGTTTGTTTCTTTAAGGAGATGGGACTTGTTCTACCAGCCAACAAAACTTTTGGGGAGACTAGGTAATAGGGCGGCTAGGAATGTGGACTCTGGAGCCAGACTGCTTGGGTTATAATTTCTAGGTTTGAATCCCTCCTACACCTTTGAATGGCTAATGTCAAGTCACTTAAACTTCCTGTGCCTCGGTTTCTTTATCTGTAATGGAGACAAGATTTCAGGGGGCTGTGTTAAGGATTAAATGCATCAATATATGTAATGCACAAAGAACGGAGCCTTGCATCCTGGGAGACCTATGTAAGGTTAACTACCGCTGCTGCTCCTATTATAAAGATAGAGCAGTAAGATAATAGATAAAGAGGCCACTGGACCTAGGCAGTAAATAGTTTTTCAACAATTAGCTCTCTAACTTACCACACACAAAAATAAACTCCAAAGAAAATTTTGCTTGCGAAAAGTGAAAACATCATAGCATTCAGAAGAAAAATAGAATATCTTTAATAGCTTGGTTTATGGGGGTAAAAATCTTAAACAAGATATGGAAAGCACAGACCTTTAAGGAAGTGATTATCAAATTTAACCACACTAAATTTTTTAAATTCTTTTCAAATAAAAATGGCCATAAGCAAAGTTAAAAGACAGCCACAGACTGGGAGAAGAAATTTGCCAGGATCAGTATCCAAATATATAAAGAATTTGTACTAATCAATAAAAAAGGAAATGACCCAATGCAAATGGGCAAGGTGGTAAACAAGTTATTAGCACAAAGATACCCAAATGGCTATTAAAAAAAAAAATCTGATAAAACTCCAGGATAACATGCAACTCAATTATTAAAAACAGGACGGGGCCGGATGTGGCTCAACTGGTTGGGCGTCCCTCTCCCATATGGAGGGACCCGGGTTTGATCCCCGGGACCTCCCGGTAAAAAAAATAAATAAATAAATAAATAAATAAATAAAAACAGGACGTTACATGCTTGGTAACTGAGACCTTGTCTCTGCCTGGACCTTGAGCTTAAAGTTATCTTCTGAGCAGAAAGTGGAGGATGTGGGTGAAGCAAAGAGATGGAGAAGGGAAGGGCATGTTCCCAAATTTCCAGTATTATTCCAGGTCAATTATTCTAGATCAGACTGATGAAAGTCACTAACCTCTCAATAATGCAACCTCACATTTCATGCAATTGAAGTTTTCGAATTCCACTTGCCATTTATAGTGGTTTCATAACAGCAGCGGCAGCAACAACTTACAAAACACCAAATACAGTTATGTGAGATACTCACTTTTTAACTCAGAGCAACCCTATGAGGCAGGAGTTATTATTATCCCCGTTTGCCAGTGAGGCTCATAAAGGTAACTGGCCCAACCAAGATCACCCAGAAGAGTCAGGGTTTGAGCCCAAGTGATCAGGCTCCAGCATCTTGCTCTTAACCAAGACGTTATATTACCTCTAAACATGTGACATATGGAAAGATGCTCAATCTCACCAGTAATCGGGAAATGTAAAACTGCATCATATCAGACACCATTTCAGAATATAGGTAGAATTGCAAAAATTTTAAAGTCTGACAATAATGAGTACTAGGTGGATGTGGAATAATGGGAACTCAGTCTTCTAGAGGGCTTATAAATTGGTGAAAACAATTTGAGGAGCTTTTGCCAATATCTACTGTAAGTATATTCTCTATGATGCAGTTTAACTTACAGGTATATAAATTTTAGAGAAAATATGTGCCAAAGAAATAGATAAATGTTTGTTTCAACCATGTTTGTAATAGCAAAAAATATATAAATGACCATCAATGAAAGCCTCAATGAAGAAATTTGGCATAGTCATATAACGCAATACAACTCAGCAGTTAAAATTAGTCATTTGGAATGAATAAGTTCATAACAAACACATCTTAAAATGATAATGTCAAATTAAAAAGTAAGTTGAAGAATGATACAGTGGGATACCATTTAAATAAAGTTGAACCTTTATTTAAACTTTACCATTTAAATAAAGTTGAATATATATATTCACACACACTCTTGAATGATACTCCCTTATTATGAAAGGACACAAACATGAATGGAGATGGTAAGCACTAAATTCAAGGATGTGGTTACCGCTGAAGAGGAAGGGAAATGGGATGAGGCAAGGGCACACGGAAACTTCCACTCTATCTGTAATGTACTGCTGGCTTTTAAAAAATCATAACTAAGGTAAATATGTTAAGATTTAATAAAACTGGGTGGAAGGCTCATGATGGTAAGCTGTTTCTACACTTGTCTCTATATTTAAAGTATTTAAGAATAAAAATATAAAAACAAATGAAATGCAGTATAACAGAGAACATTCCAAAAATAAATGACAAAAGAAGTAATTTACATATATTTCATTAAAGTCCTTTTTTGAGCAACACATTGCTTTACAGGAGCATCTGTTGCTCTGAGTCTAAGTCCTTAAACTTTAATGGGTCCTACCTCCCTTTAGAGATTAAACAAAATAATTTTTTTTTAAGAGGTACTGGGAATTGAACCCAGGACCTTGTATATGGGAAGCAGGCACTCAACCACTGAGCTAAATCCACTCCCCAATGAGAGTTGGGTTTTTTTGGTTTATTTGTTTTTAGGAGGTACCAGGAATTGAACCCAGTACCTCATACATGGAAAGCAGGTGCTCAACCACTTGAGCTACATCTGCATCTGCTTCCCCAAAATAATTTTTTTTTTTTTGCTACAGCGATAACATTATAGTTTTGCATAAAACAACAAAGTAAGAAGTCTCCCAAAACACATACTATGATTAACAGGAAAATAAAATTAGTGGTAAAATATTTACAAAAATATCAACAGTATGTTCATCCTATCCTAGCAAAATATGCCATAGAAGAGATAGCAGGTGAAATAAAAAAAATATTTTTACCACCTTTTTATAGAGAGTTGGTAGCTTCTCTTTCACGTGGAAGAGAAAGCATTCAGGGTTAACGTTTTTGAATCAGGTTGATAACCATCAGACTATGATTAATACCTCTAGAAAATTCAACATAAAAGCCCAGGGCCAAAAAAAAAAGTTCACTCTGTGTCTGAGTATGAGTTCACTGACCCAATACTCTGTGCATTCATATTCTACCATCTAACTTCAGGATAATCAGTGATCTAATTACAAATTCTGAGATTCAGATACAGGGAAGAACAGATTATTAAGTATGACAGGTAAAGAACTTTATCTCCTGAAAAGAATTCAGGATTTCAATAAAACTCTTTTTTCTGTCCTCATATTTTCTGCCATTGGACTATATTACCTTTACAGCTTATCCATCCTCATGTCTTCTTACTCAGGTACAAGCACAGTAATACCACACTTGAGTCATCAAACAACCAATCGAAATTACATGAAATATGGCCAAGACTAGAAATATACATTAAAATACATAGAAAAATACATACATATGTAAAAGGCCTGAGAGCAATCAAAATACAAAGCACAAATACAAAGTCTTATTTTACACAGAATGCTAAAAGTTTAATTATCTGTTATCCCAGGCTGCTGTAGAAGGAAGTTGTTTAAAAGGGTATAGATAGACCATTTGAAACTATCAGTAAAGGAAGTTACAAAGAAAAAAATATAATTTTGTAAAGAAATTTTGGAAAACCTAATCAAGAGTCACTTTGAGCACGAGCAAACAATACATCATCTCTGAATAACTCACAGGAATGCTACAGAATTTATGATGATTCATAATCATGGCCTCATGTTATCAAGAAAAAATAAATGACATTTATTCAGTATACCTTGATTAAGAAGAATAGGGAATTGACTTTAAGCTTCTGATTCTAAAATTCATCTGGAGAAAAAAATAGGTAAGAATGTTCTGAAAAAGGGTAAAAGGATATTTTTTCATATTAAAACAAGGTGTAATGCTATAATAATTTAATAAGTAAGATAATGTCACAAGAACAGACAGCCAGATCAATAATACAGTATTGTCCCCAAGCAGACAGCAGGATATAGAATTTAGTGATCTTTGGTAAGGGGGACACCAGAAATCAAAAAAGGATTATCCAATAAACAGTATTGAAACAACTGGTCAACTATTTGGAAAATTGGCTATTTATAAAGAATAATATTTTTACCTCAAACTAAATATCAAAAAAATTCCAAATGGAAAATGTTAAAAAAATATTTTTAAAAAGATCACTTTTTATCTTATGAAGGAAGGAATTTAAGCATTGAGAAAAATGACTGAAAGCAAAATATAAAGCAGATTCATTAAAAATGTAAATAACCTTTAATTATTTCTATAATTATGAAAGTAACAATATTTTGGAAATTCAAAAATCTTAAAGTTCATGATAAAATAAACCAGAATGATTGTTGATTTTCTTCAACATTCAGGGAAAATTTCGTAGAGTATATTCTTTATTTTTTATTATGCATATGTATAAGCTTTTCTTTCTCTTTTTTCTTTTTTTATTACATAAATGGGCTTGTACTTGCTTTGTAATTTGAAGTTTTCAATTTCTATAATAATTTCATTTTCTATATCAATAGATGTAGAAGTACATATTGTTTTCATTTCCAATGGCTGAAAAATATCTTATTGCATTAAAAGGCCTTTTGGAATTAAAAACAAATGAACAAACAAACAAAACAAAAAACACTTCTTTCTCAACTACCTGGCTTCAGAAGTCAGTTTTAGAAATCTTTTTGTTTGTTTCCTAGTTTTCACATTTGGAATCCTCTTTGGGGTAATGGGTGACTGGCCCAGTCAGACATTCAGTTACTAGAATGTATTGTAAAACAAAGCACATTTATATATATTCAAATATCTGTATGTATTTATTTTACTTTCTTTGAAAACTAGTGGATTTTGTAAATGTTTTAAGGACACTGGTATTTTTCTTTTCTGAGTTCTTTGATCAATGTCCTATTTGGAAAGTTTTTTAATCGATTATAGTATTTATAATATTAACAGTTTCTATATATGTTATAAATACTTTTTCCCACTTGTCATTTGTATTTTACCTTTGTTAATTTTTGCTGTATGCAAAAATTGCTTATTTTTCAAGTAAGTTACATTTTTCAATATTTAACGGTTTCTACCTTTATTGCCATGCTTAAAAGATGATTTTATAAATATTCAAACACTTTCATATACTTTTGTGTTATGTATTTGAAAACTTATTCTACTTGAAATTTATTTTAGTATAATGTTTGCCCAAAATGTTGGACATAGGTCCCCAATGCATTTATTAATCTCTCTCTCTCCCTCTTTCCCACTGATATGGAATATTTAGAACATATGCCAAATTCTTATATCTATATGGGTCTGTTTCTAGGCTTACAATTCTTCCACCAATACTGTGCTGTTTTAACTATAAATTGATCATTTAACCACCTAAAATTTTTTTAAATCAATAAAAACATTTTAAAAAAAGGCAACAAATCAAAGAAACAATTATTGCAGTAATTATGACAGAGAAATGGTTGACAACATTAATATGATAAATCATAAAAGTCAAATAAAGTCAAATAAAAAGCACTGAAACTCCAGTGGGCAACATGGGAGATGAGCAAAACACAAGAGAAAAAATGTCATAGAGAAGAAAAATAAATTACTAATGTAAATATGAAAAAGTGATTAAACTTCTAGTAATCACAAGAAATGTAAGTTTAAGAAATAACACTTAGTAACCTATCAAATTTTATTATTAAATATATATATATATATTTTAATAATAAAAGCAGCTCATCTTTATTTGTAACAATGTGTATCTTGCACGGTGTTAGTGCCTTATGTTTTAAAACACAAAACTCTTTGTTGCATGTACTGTTTTTCTGAGTGTATGCCTGTGCTCATCTCTTTCTTTCTTTTTTTTACTGTATGTTGTAGATTACATAAACATTACAACAAAAATATAAAGGGTTCCCATATACCCCACTCCTCCCCCTCCCACTTTCCCCCATTATCATCATCTTTCATTAGTGTGGTACATTTGTTACAATTGATAAACACATATTAAAGCATTGCTGCTAATCATGGTCTACAATTACATTATAGTTTACATTTTGCACTGCACAATTTTATAAGTTTTGACAGAATGTATAATTACCTGTATCTGTCATTGGAATGTCATGCAGGATGATTCCAATGTTCCAAAAATGCCCCATGTTACACCTATTCTTACCTCTCCCTCTCCTCAGAACCTCTGGTGGCCACTGCATTTATATCAGTGATACAAGTTCTTCCATTGTTAGAATAATAAATCGACTTTAGTCCATAGTTGCATTCCCTTCTTATGTTTGTTCATTCCTCAATCTTGAGGACTTTGGGACGGTAATATCCACTCTGTTTCTGATTGAGAGGGGGCTTAGATCCCATGGGGCAGATGGCTGGAATTGTTTTGCTTGCAGTTGTGGATACTGTTTTTTTGGATGGGTGTTGTCCATCATCATCCTCTTAGTTGTCCTGGGTGAGTCCAATGAACTGGAGAGGAGGTGTTGCAACTCTGCTGAGATTCAGGGCTCAACTGGCATATGAACAGCTGGAAGGTTTAAGTCTCTGGGACATATATTTAATGAATATAGTGCTAACTATAGGTTCAAATAAAAGGGGCAGAGAAGCCATGTGTACGGAAATTATAAATGAATCTAACTCTGTTACATTGAGAAAACATATATTCCAAGGTAAGGCCTACTGACAGAGTGCCAAATTCCTGAGATTGTCTGCCCTGATAATAGTGTCTAGATGTCCCTAGAGCCCTCAGGAGCTTGTTGGGCTGTTGGAGGCACTGTTTATTGTGGCAGTCAATGAGACCCCGCTGAGACGTGCATAAGTATAATCTCTGGAATAACCTCCCGACTCACTTTGAAATCTCTTAGCCATAAAAACTCATAAAAAAATATTTGATATTTCCCCCTTTTGGTCAAGGTCTTTTTCCAAATGCATCCCTAGTTGGTGCTTGGTAATAATCCCTCAGTCCCAGGGAGACATACCCAGGATTCATGTCCCATGCCAGGGGAAAGGTAGTGCATTTATATGCTGAGTTTTGCTTAGAGAGAAGGCCACATTTGAGCAACAAGGAGGCTTTCAAGAGGTAACTCTTAGGCAATATATAATACAAGTTAAGTTTCTATTTCACAAAAAAAGTTTCATAAGAACACCCATCAATATCAAGGGCCTGATGTAATAGTCTGTCCTCCTTTGCTAGGCACTGCCCATGTACTCAGGGGATTCTTACCACTCTATTAGAGAATGTAGCAGGACTTCCCAGGATGGGCATTCAATATTCTTTTGGTTATTGTGTGGGTCTCCATGCACTGAGACAACATCCCAGGACCACTTGAACATATTCATATGCCATAGAAGCATGACCCAGGGCACTGTTTTTTATAAATGAGGAAATTGAGACTCAGAAAAGCCAACAACTGGCCCAGGATTACAATAAGTGGTAGAGTGGCACTGGGACTCTAACGCAGGCAGTTCCACCAACCCTGGGGTCACACCTCTGACCACTAGGCCTGCAATGCTGATGGGCACCACCTCTGGCTGTCTTCTCCAGGAGCCTCTTCCCTTCCCTCCTCTGGCTGACGATGGGGTATTTCTTACTCTCTCCATTCTCTCTTCAGTCGGGACCATTCAAGGAGATTTCATTGCTTCATTGAAATAAAAAAAAAAAGCCTCAAGATTGAAAAGAATCTGAGGAGAAAGGCACTCTTACACTTCCCAATAGACAAATAGATTGTCAGAATCATTTCTAAAAACAATTTGATGATATCTAACAAAAATCATAAAACAGAGTATATATTTTGACTCAGTAATTTCCTCCAAATTCTAGCCTAGAAAATAATCTGAAATGTAATAAAAGATTAATGTACAAAGATATTCATGCTAGTTTTATTACTATCAAAAATAGAAATTAGGTAAAAATCCAACAAAATAATGAATATATATATATCATGGCATAAGCATAGTATTGAGTACTTTAGCTATTTAAAATTATTATTTCCAAAATTGTTTAATAGCATGTGAAAAGACTTACAATATAAGTTTAGGTGAATAAAAAGGAAGATTTTTTAAAAATCTATATATTGTTGAATTCCAATTCAGTAAAAAATATATATGGAAAAATTTGAAAGTAAACACACATAAATGAGCATCTCTGAGAAGAGGAGTTATGGGTGATTATTATTTTCTTCATTCTTCATTTCTTTTTTTCCAAAGTACTTCGCATATATTTCTATTGTTTTAATCTAGCAGATAAGAAAACAGACTTGAAGAAGGGCTTGTGTTTTTAAGATGGGAAAACTATGGTCAAACATTTATGAACTAGAAGAATCAATAGAGAGAGGGAGAGGATAGAGGCTTAAGAGAAAAGGTAATGGATGCCACAAGGATCCTGAAGGGAAGCAGCATTGAGAAAACAGGTGGAAAGACTTTCCATTTGGGACATCTTATTTCCCTTGAGAGTTATGAGGAGAGGGTAGTGAACACAGGCAAATACAGATGGATTCATAGGGAGGTAATTTTCATGGGATTCATAGATGTTCACTTTAACTTCCTAAGTGAGGCATGAGGCAAGGTCATCAGCTGAGATTGAAATGGGTGGAGGGTGGTTAGGTAAGTTGAGAGTAAGGATAATAAAAGGGGAATGGGAGAGGAGGGCAAGATGGCATTGGTTTAGGTGGTTACTCATCATCTCTCTCGCAGAGGATGGCTGATTGGGGACACGATCCTGCCTGAGTGGGCTGTTCTGGGAGCCCATGGAGTGAGAGCCTTTGGGACATCAATCTGGAGGGAGCTGGACAGGGAGGTGGATTGCTCAAGATAAAACCATGAGTTTTTCCCTATCCGGAAATCGTGGATGTGGACAGCTAAGCCCCACTCTCAGGGCAAAGAGCTAGGGCGAGCCCCAACTCCCACTGGCAACCCGGTGAGAGGAAGCATTCTCTGAGAGTGGGAGGGTAGCCGAGGGTGGAGAGGGGTTTCCTTTCTTTGGGTTTGGTTGCCTGGAGCTTTGGGGAGCACACCAGCTGGCTTGAAGTGGCACCGAGCTGAGGGGAGAGAGGTGAATCTGCTGAGGAAGCCTGATTCACCTAGTGGCCCTGGGATAAGGAGGCTTGGCTTGGGAGAGGGTGACCTCAACCAATTTTATAGTTCCACGCTGAGAACTATCAGAGTTTTAGCTCTCCTGGGGGGGGGTCAGGCAGTGGGAATTGTTTGATAAATTTCCACAAGCCTGTTTGGGGTCCCCTGGGAGGAACAGGTGATCTAGAAGAGGCTTGTAGAGACTGGTGCAGTGAACTTGATTGTCTGGACCACCTTAGAGCTTTGGGGAGTACACCAGCTGGCTTGAGGTGGCACCAGGCTGAGAGGAGAGGCAAATCTGTTGAGGAAACCTAACCGCCCTGGGATACAGAAGCTTGGCTTGAGAGAGGGCAGGCTCAGACAATTTAATAGTTTCACACTGAGCACTATCAGAATTTCAACTCCCCTAAGGGAGTCAGGCAGTGGGCAGTGCTTAATAAGTTTCCACAAGCCTATTTAGGGTCCCCTGGGAGGAGGAGGTAGTCTAGAAGAGGCTTGTAATCCATTTCAGTGAGGTGAACTCAGTCATCAAGGTTCTATTTGAATTTCAAAAGGGAGCTCAACCTGACCAGGAGAGGGGAGGGGGGAATCTGTTCATACAGCCTGCTGAATCCTGCTGCCACAGGAGAGTAAAACCTTCACAGGGGAAAGAGACTAAAAAGTTTTCTGAAGAGCTAACTGACCCAATTAGTAAGTTAGCTCAGTGGAGGAATTTCTGTCTTGATAATATGAGGTCCCTAGTTCAATTCCTGGCTCCTCTAAGAGTAGTGATTCACCGGGATAGCTAGCATCCTGCTGATAATGTAGGACAGGAAAAACATAAACATTATTGTTGTACTAACTTCTTTTGGGTCCCTTATTTCTCCAAAAAAAAAAAAAAATTTAATTTAGTTTACTCGCTAAAATCTGCCTCAAAACCTGCAGAGAGAAGCCTTGAGGGTAACTGATTGATAACACAGGCAGACTAAGAGGCTCTGCCTGCGTTTGTTTGGGTTTTGTTTGTTTGTTTGTTTGTTTCTTGCTTTTCTTTCCTCTCTCCTCCCCCTGCCCCCTTTTTAAAATTAGGTGCTGCTAGCTTGTTTCTTTTTTGCTGTGCTTCTTCGTCCTTGATTTCCCATTTTCTGTGTATATTGATTTTGTCTACCAACGCTATCTCTTTTCCTTCCTGCATCTTTCTATCTTCTGCTTCCTGTTGTGTTTCTTACATTCCACCTTTTTCCATTAGTCCTCAACTTCACTGGTTTCGATTTCTATCTTGTCTATTCTGTTTTCTTTTCTTTCTTTTTTTTTTTTTTTTTTGTAATTAACTCTCTCCTCATCATTCTGGCTTTTTAAATCATTCTATATATTTTTCTCTATTTGGTTTCCCATTCCATTGTAGGTACTCCACTTTTTTCCCCCTATTACTCTACACTGCCTACATGAGTTAAATACTCATTTTACTAAGTCTTATACGGCCCCTCTTCTAACTTTTATTATTGTTACTATTATCCTTTTTCCTTTCTTACCTCTTTCAATTCCTCTGGCCCTAATCTTTTTCCTTCAAGGGAACATAGAAAACAGCAAGGAAATAGAACAAGAAGAACAAAGTGTCAAAGAGAAAACTTAACACACACACAGAACTACTAGCTAAATAAAACTCTAGAGCACAGAGAGAAGCTAATCAACTGAATAAACCCATCAAGATAAAATGATGATCAGAGGGCAACAAAAAATTATAAACCATACTGAGAAACAGGAAGACATGGACCAGTCCAATGAACAAACTAAAAACCAGGAAGAGATGCAGAACATTGAACAACTAATCAAAGCTATCCAAACAAATACAATGGACCAACTTAATGAAGTAAAGGAAGAGATTAAGGATATTAAGAAGACACTGGAAGAACATACTGAAGAAATTGTAAATATACATAAAAAGGTAATGGATATGATTAGGATGAATGGCACAATCCAAGAAATCAAAAAGAGTCTGGAATCACATAACAGCAGTTTTGAACAGTCAGAAGAAAGAATTACTGATGTGGAAGACAATACATCTGAAATCAAACAGATAGTAGAACAGATAGATAAAAAGATAGAAAAAAATCCACCAAGGACTTAGAGATTTAACCAACAACAAAAAACATACAAACATACGCATTATAGGCATCCCAGAAGGAGAAGAGAAGGAAAGTGAACAGAAGGGGTGTTGAAGGAAATAATGGCTGAAAACTTCCCCCAACCCTATTGAGGGAGATGGAAGTACCCCAAATAGTATAAATCCCAACAGGCCTACTCCAAGACATATACTTGTCAAAATGTCCAAGGCTCAAGACAAAGAAAAAATACTCAAGGCAGATAGAGAAAAGAGAACCATCACATACAAGGGAAGCACAATAAGATTAAGTGCTGATTTCTCAGCTAAAACCATGGAGGCAAGAAGATAGTGGTACTAAAGAAAGGTACTAAAAGAAAAAAACTTCCAGCCGTGAATTCTCTATCCAGCAAAGCTGGCATTCAAAAATGATGGACAGTTCAAAATATTCACAGATAAATAGAAATTAAGAGAGCATGCCAATAAGAAACCTGTACTTCAAGAAATACTAAAGGAAATTCTACAGGTTGAAAGGAAAAAACAGGAGAGAGAGAATTGGAGGAGAGTATAAGAACAACTAAAAAGACAAAAAGAGAAATAAAAACAACATATGACATACATAAACCCAAAGAAAATATGGCTGATGTAAGAAATTCGTTGAGAGTAATAACACTGAATGTTAATGGACTAAACTCACCAGTCAAGAGGCACATATTGGCAGAATGGATAAGGAAATATGATCCATCTATATGTTGTCTACAAGAAACCTGCCTTAGACCCAGGGATTCAAGGAGGCTGAGAGTGAATGGCTGGAAAACAATTTTATAAACAAACAACAACCAAAAAGGGGCGGGAGTAGCTATCCTAATATTGGACAAAATAGACTTTAAGTGCAAAACTATTGTAAGAGACAAAGACAGACACTATATATTAGTAAAAGGGGTAAGCTTTCAAGAAGAAAGAACAATCATAAACATTTATACACCTAATCAGGGCACCTCAAAATACAGGAGACAAACACTGAAAAAGCTAAGTGGAGACATAAATGCCTCTACAATTATTGTTGGGGACTTTAATACACCATTATCACCATTAGACAGAACATCTAGACAGAGAATCAATAAAGAAACAAAGACTCTGAATAATACACTAGAGGACCTGGACCTAATAGACATATACAGAATGCTACACCCAAATACAGTGGGATATACATTCTTCTCAAGTGCACATGGATCATACTCCAAAATAGACCACATGCTAGGCCACAGAACAACTCTCAATGAATACAGAAAGGTCGAGATTATACAAAGTAATTTCTCTGACCAAAATGGAATGAAATTGGAAATCACTAAGGGCCAGAGAAGCAGATTAGGCACAAAGATATGGAAGTTAAACAACACAGTCTTAGACAAACAGTGGGTCAAGGAGGAAATCACAAAAGAAATCAGTAACTACTTTGAAACGAATGGAAATGACAACACAACATATCAAAATCTATGGGATGCAGCCAAAGCTGTACTGAGAGGGAAATTCATAGCCATAAATGCATATATTAAAAAGAAGAAAGAGCTGAAAAGAAGACCTAACTGCACACCTGGAGGAACTGGAAAAACAACAACAAACTAACCCCAAATGAAGTAGAAAAAAGGAAATAACAAAGATTAGAACAGAACTAAATGAAATAGAAAATTAGAAAACAATAGAAAAAAGTAAAACCAAAAGCTGGTTCTTTGAGAAGATCCAAAAAATTGATAAACCCTTAGCCAGACTAACAAAGAAAAAGAGAGCTCAGATGCAAATACACAAAATAAAGGAATGAGGAAGGGGATATCACTACTGACCCCACAGAAATAAAGAGTATCATAAGAGGATACTTTGAAAAATTATATGCCAACAAGAATGATAATTCAGAGGACATGGGCAAATTCCTAGAAATACACAAGCACCCTACATTGATGAAAGAAGAAATTGATGAACTCAACAGACCAATTACAAGTAAAGAGAGACTCAGTCATCAAAAACCTCCCAGCTAAGAAGAGCCCAGGACCAGATGACTTCACAGGTGAATTCTACCAAACATTCTGGAAAGAGCTAACACCAATCCTGCTTAAGCTCTTCCAAAAAATAGAAGTAGAAGGAACATTGCCTAACTCATTCTATGATGCCAACATTACCCTAATACCAAAGCCAAACAAAGGTACCACAAGAAAGGAAAATTACAGACCAATCTCTCTAATGAACCTAGATGCTAAAACCCTCAACAAAATACTTGCTAATCACATTCAACAACATATCAAAAGAATTATACACCATAACCAAATGGGTTTCATCCTGGGTATGCAAGGATGGTTCAATATAAGAAAATCAATCAATGTAATACACCACATAAATAGATTGAAAGAAAAAAAATCACATGATCATCTCTATAGATGCAGAAAAAGCATTCAACAAAATACAGCACCCTTTCCTGATAAAAACACTGCAAAAGATAGGAATAGAAGGAAACTTTCTGAACATGATAAAGATTATATATGAAAAACCCAAAGCTAATATCATCTTCAATGCTGAAATCCTAAAAGCCTTCCCTCTGTGATCGGGTACAAGACAAGGATGCCCACTATCACCACTCCTATTTAACATTGTCTTAGAAGTACTTGCTCGAGCACTGACGCAAGAAAAAGATATAAAAGGCATCCAAATTGGAAAAGAAGAAGTAAAAATTTCATTATTTGCAGACGACATGATCCTATATGTAGAAACCCTTGAGAAATCTACAGCAAAGCTTCTAGAACTTATAAAGGAGTTCAGTAATGTCGCAGGCTATAAGATCATTGCTAAAAATTCAGTAGCATTTCTGTACACGAATAACGAGCAATTTGAGGAGGAAATCAAGAAAAAAATACCATTTACAATAGTAACTAAAAGAATCAAATACCTAGAAATAAATTTAACCAACGTGTAAAGGACTTATATACAGAAAACTACACATCACTGTTAAAGGAAATCAAAGAAGACTTAAATAAATGGAAGAATATTCCTTGTTCATGGATAGGAAGACTAAACATCATCAAGATGTCTATCCTACCCAGACTAATCTACAGATTTAATGCAATCCCCCAAAAAAATCAACACTGTATTTTTTTAAGGAATTGGAAAAACTAACTACAGAATTTATTTGGAATGGTAAGAGCCCCAAATCACCAAAGACATATTGAAAAAGAAAAATGAAGTTGGAGGTACCACACTACCTGACTTTAAAACATACTACAAAGCTACAGTGGTCAGAACTGCATGGTATTGGCACAAGGACAGACATACTAACCAATGGAACCGAATTGAAAGTTCTGATATAAATCCTCGCATAAACAGTTATCTGATATTCAAAAAGGCCACCAAGCAAACTCAGTTGGGAGAGAATGGCCTCTTCAACAAGTGGTGCTTGGAGAACTGGATATCTATATCCAAAAGAATGAGAGAGGAATACCATCTCACACCTTATACAAAAATTAACTCATGATGGATCAAAGATCTAAATATAAGAGCCAAGACCATAAAGACCTTGGAAGATAATGTAGGGAAGCATCTACAGGACCTTGTAATAGGAAATGGTTTCATGAACTTCATACCCAAAGCATGAGCAGCAAAAGAAAAAATAGATACATTGAATCTCCTCAAAATTAAAAACTTTTGCACCTCAAAGGACGTTATCAAGAAAATTAAAAGGCAGCTTACCCAATGGGAGAAAATATTTGGCAACCATATATCTAATAGGAGCCTAATATCCAGCATATATAAAGAAATTGTACACCTCAAAAATAAAAAGACAAACAACCCTTTTAAAAAATGGGCAAGTGACCTGAAAAGACATTTCTGCAAGGAAGAAATACAAATGGCTAAAAAATGCTTGGCATCGCTAGCTATTAGGGAAATGCAAATCAAAACTACGAGATACCATCTTACACCCATTAGAATGGTGGCTATTGAAAAAACAGCAGACTATAAGTGTTGGAGAGGATGTGGAGGAATGGGAACCCTCATCCACTGCTGGTGGGATTGTGGAATGGCCCAGCCATGGTGGAGGACAGTTTGGCAGTTCCTCAAAAAACTAACTGTAGATCTTCCATATGATCCAGTGATTCCACTGCTGGGTATATACCCAGAAGAATGGAAAGCAAAGACACAAACAGATATATGCATATCAATGTCCATAGCGGATTGTTCACTATTGCCAAAAGTTGGAATCAACCCAGGTGCCCATCAACAGATGAATGGATAAACAAAATGTGGTACATACATACAATGGAATATTACTCAGCTGTAAGAAGGAATAAAGTGCTAACACATGGGATATCATGGATGAATCTTGAAGACCTTATGTTGAGTGAAGCCAGCCAGTCATTGAAGGATGAACAGTACATGACCTCTATGAATTAAGGAAATTGAGCAATCTCAGAAAGCTATTATCTGAAAGATAGGTTTACAGGAAAGAGAAAGAGAAGAGAAAGTTGTGAGCTATCACCCAAACGGGTGTAATCTATGGTAAAGTGATAGAGTGTAGTTGCATATTGAAGGGATAGGATAGGTAGGTAGTGATATTATTGGGTTTGGTGGTGCAGGGTTGACAGGTGGGTGATTGGGAAGGGTGGGTTAGAATACCCAGGATACTGGGGGGAGAGATGGGAGAGGGACCATGTGAACACTTGGGATTTGTGGGTATGAGGTTGAAAGTACAGAGGTGGGAATGCTTTTATGGCAATATGACAAGGAAGTGTCACTGGTTTAGGGTGTTGGTTGGGGGGGGCACTCAGGACAGGGTGCACCTGGAGCAGGCCTCTAGGGAGTATGTGAATGTTCATCCTGTCATAATGTGTTGTATCAGTGGGTGGAGACCCACATAATAAGCAGGAAGGACATGGACTCCCATCTTTGGTAGGACCAATTTTTTCAGAAATAGACAGGCGGGGGTCTCTCAAGAGCAAGGGCGGTTCCTAATAGGAGAGAACAAATCAGTGTGTCAAGACCTGTTGCTGCATGTAACTATGAATCTTGTCATCCAATGAGTCAAGCCAAGGGGTCGTCGTGGGCCCAGGGGGGATGGGGAGGGAAGAACAGAATAGATCAAACAGGGCGTATTTAGTGGTCAGTGGAAATGTTTTTCATTATCTTACAGTGATGGACACAGGACATGGTAAATATCGTCAAAATTTATAAAAGTGTATGGTCTAAAATATAAACCATACTGTAAAACATTGACAATGTTTAGTAGCTATGTTTCACTATCTGTATATCAGTTATAACAATGCTACCATCCACATACAAAAAGGTTTTAATATGGGGTGAGGAAAGGGGGAGGAGGTTGGGTATATGAGAGTCTCTTGTATTCTGTGTGTGACTTTGCTGTGACCTAAAACTTCTTTGAAAACAAAATGAAAAATAGGGAGACACTGGGGAATGAGAGGGGGAAGGTGCCACGGCACAGACTAGACACCAGATATTGCAGTGATAAAAGGGAAAATGTCAAAAAAAAATGTATTTTTTTTCACTTTTTGAATATTCCAATCATTTACTTTTATTTTTAGTTTTTTTTTTTTGTTTTTTTTTTTAGTTTTCATGTATTTTATCTCTTACATTTAAACTTATCATTTTTATTTCATTTTCCTATTAATTGTATTTGGCTATTGTATTGGCTTCATCTTTAAAGAAGCTTTGGATCACAGAAGGGTTACAACTGGGGTGGGAGAGGATCATTGGTGGGGGGTGTCAGGGATGGGTGCATGGGAGAAAGTTCACCTGAACATACATACAAGGTATATAACATTTTTCAAATGTTCACAGGACATGGTCACAGTGGGTGGAGAATCACTCAATAAATGAGAGAATACTGAATTCCTATCCTGGAGAGCTCTGCCACATTCTCAAAGGAACAGCAGCAGTCCCCCAAGTGCAGGGGCAATGTCTGGCAAAAGAGGATGATCCACTGATGGGCCCTTGTTAATTGATGACTAGCTTTACAAGTCTTTGCTCTTGAAATTGAAACTTATCCTATTGTTATGCGGTGCCTAAGGGTTGCCTCCTGACAGCCTCCTTGTTGCTCAAATGTGGCCTCTCTCTAAGCGAAACTCAGCATATGAATGCATTTCCTTCCTCCCAGCATGGGACATGACTCCTGGGGATGAGCCTCCCTGGCAACAAGAGATTACTACCAAGTGCCAACTGGCAATATAACTGGAAAAAGACCTTGAATAAAAGGGGGAAAAGGTAAAGACAAATGATTTCATATGGCTAAGAGACTTCAAAGTGAGTCGGGAGGTCATCCCAGAGGTAACACTTATGCACATTTCAGTAGGACCTCATAGGGTTCCAAAGTGGTTATCACCCCAAATAGAGGGGCTCTTGAGGGCTCTGGAGACACCCAGGTCCTATGTCAGGGTAGACAGCTCTGGAGTTTGGTGCCTTATCAGCGGGCCCTACTTTGGAATCTATTCCCCGGAGAGCGACAGAGTTGGACACAAATATGCCTTCCCTGCACATGATTCATCTATCCCTTCTACTCAAACCTATATGTGGTGCTGGAGTTTGTAGGTGTACATCCAGAGACTGGAGTCTTTGGGCTGTCCATGTGCCAGCTGGGCCCAGAATCTCAGTGGAGCTGCAACTCCTACTCTACAGCTCAATGGACTCACCCAGGACACCTGGCGGGGAGATGATGATGGACAACAGCCATCCCAGGGAATGGAGAAAGTCTGAAGCTGCAGGCAGGATAATCATATCCATCTTATCCATGGGACATAAGCCCCCTCTCAATTGGAGGTGGACTGGACATCACAATCCCAGACTCCTCAGAATTGGGGAAAGAGCTATGGACTGGAGTGGACTTATTGGTATTCTGTTATAGACATATTGTGATTCAAGCAATGGAAGAAATTACAACATTAGTGTGGAGTCAGTGGCCACTGGACGTTCTGGGGGCAGGAAGAGGGAAAAATAGTTTTAATACAGGGGCTTTGTCGGGACTTGGGAATTATCCAGAGTGACACTGCAACAACAGATATAGGCCATTTTATATCATCATATAACATGCAGAACTGTGGGGGAAAGAGTGTGGTCTACAATGCGAACTATGGTCAATGCTTAATGGCAAAGCCCCAGGATGTTTATATCCATTGCAGGTGATGTGCCACACTAATGAAGGATGTTTATGTGGGAGGTTGTGGGAGGTGTGGGAGGTGGGACATATGAGAATCCCTATAATTTCTTTGTAACATTTATGTAATCTAAGTATCTTTTTAAAAATTAAAAAAAAATTATTAAAAAAAATAATAATAAAAATAAGAAAATAAAAGGGGAATGGGAGGAACTAATTAAAAATAGTGAAAAGAACTGGCCAGATATTTCTGTTTTCCTAAATATTAAGATTATGAAATCATTGAGTTTAGGGAACCAAATGCAACTACTTTCTTGCTTACCAGAAAACAATTCTATTAACATATCTATGTCATATCTTGCTATATTGCTTGATTCCTTGATCCACTGATTCTTCCATTCATTCCACCACTCAAAGCCCTTAACCAAGGCACTAATGCCTCTACAGCTGCAAATCCAGTGGTCAATTCACAGTCTTCATGGCAGTTCATCAGTATAGGACACATTGAGGAATGCCTAATTCTAGAAAATTAAATTCATCTGCCTCTAGGATACAGTTTTCCCTTGGTATTTCTCTTCTGCAATGGTCAACCCTTCTAAGACTCCTTTCCTGGTACTCCTTCATCTATCTGAGCCATAGATGTTCGAGTACCTTCAAAACTCAGTCCTTGTGCCTCTTCTCTAAACTCTTTCATTCACAAGGTAAGCTCATACAGGCTCTTAGCTTTAAATACCTTCTGTTCACTAATGTGGCAGTTTGAGATTATTTTATGAGTCCCAAAAAGAGGAAGATTATGTATGTAAACTATTCCTCTCTGTGTGATACCCTTTGATTACATTAAATTCAGCTGAGATGTCTTTGTTTAGAAAACCTATTAAGGGAAGCAGCTGTGGCTCAATCAGTAGGGCTCCCGTTTACCATGTGGGAGGCCCCGGGTTCGGTTCCTGGGGCCTCCTGGTGAAGGCAAGCCCGCCTGCACGGCATGGTTAGCTGACCCAGCGAGCACAAGCAGCAAGGGGGGGGATAAATGAATAAATAAATAAAATCTTTAAAAAAAAAAAAAACCTGTTAAGATTAGGCTTTTTTATTTGACTACGTCAGAGGGCATGATAGGTTGAGTCCTGCCCCCTTGCTAGGTCTGATATAAAGGGACACTCACTCAAGGCACATGGGAAGAGAGAGCTGCCATTTTTTGATCCTGGAATATGACAGAAAGGGGAAGGCGCAAACAGCTGAAGCCCCAGGGAGAGATGAACCATTTTGTCTGATAGCTTACAGCTGACCTTGGGAAGAGAGCCGAGACTGGTATAGGAGGCCTAGAAAGAAACAAGCCCAATGCCAGGAGAAAAAGGACTTCCACTTAAGCACGGAGCCTCAAGAGGAAGAGGAAGCTCAGACGGGAAGGCAGAGACCAGCCAGAGACCATCTTGCTTCAACACGTGGCAATGGACTTTGGTTAGAAAGCAACCTTGAGTTGGACTTTTTACAGCCTTGTCTGTAAGCTTTTACCCCAAATAAATGCCCTTTATGAAAGCCAACCAATTTCTGGTACTTTGCATCAGTAGCCCTTTGGCAGACTGATACAACTAACAATGTCCAAATATATTATATTACACACACACACATTTTCAGTTTCAATCTCTTACCTTAACTTCAGATTCATATAGAACTGCCTACTCTGCTTGGATGTCTATCAAATTTGTCCACAACTAAACCCCCAATTCCTCATCACCCACAAACTACTTACTCATTTCACTAAATGGAAACTCCATTCTTCCAGTTCAGGCTAAGAACCTTGGAGTCTTTAATAAAGGGTTTCCATCTCTTTGGGCCCACTTCTAAAAGAGCTACAAATCCTCTTTAATTCAAAATATACCAGCATCTGGCCCTTCTCACCACTTTTACTCTAATTAAGCCACAGGCATCCCTCACCTGGATCCCCTTCTCCTTCTAACAGGCCTTCTCCTTCATCTCTTTTCTCCATGGTTTGTTCTCCCCCCAGTAGTCAGAATGATTCTTTTAAAAACTAGGTCAGATAATGTCACTCCTTTGCTCCTAACCCTCCATGACTTTCCATTTCACGAGGAAAAGCCAAAGTCCTAACGAAGGCTCTATATGCGTCTGACTCTCTGCAGCGTCTAAACTCATGTCTTCCCACATGCCCCCCTTCGGTCAACATGCCAAGTCTCATTCTGCTTTTCAGCTTCAGAGCATTTGCACTGGCTGTTGCCTCTGCCCTCTTCCCCCAGATTTATCAGAAGTACTTCTACACGGGTTCTGAGAAGGAAAACCTTCTCAGAGAGGCCTTCCACAGTCATATCCTATATAAAAAATAACCACTCACCCCTTATCCTGCTTAATTTATTTTTTATGTATTTTTCCATAATACATATCCCCACCTAATACATTATATGTCTGTCTGTCTGTCTATTTTCCCTACCAGAATATAAGACCCAGAGACACTTTATCTCTTTTGTTGCCTGTGAGAGTCCCAGGACCTGGCCATCCACATGTTATGTTATAAATATCTGTCAAACGAAGAATTGAATGAAATATTTTTCAATACCAACTATGTACCAGCCTACTCTTTGGGTGTGGGAATAGGAAATGAAGTATATTGCTCTGAAAACATCCATATAGCTCAGCCTTCTTGATTGTGAGCAATAGAAGACAACTTTTTTTTTTTTCCAAACAAAAGGAAGTTATTGGCATGGTTAGTTGTGGTCCCCTGGTCTGCCTGGGGAGGTGGAGAGGCAGAGAGTTAGCAGATCTCTTCCTTAGGCTTCCATATGGGAGATGAATAATTTATCTAAAGATTATACCAAGTAAAGCCTTCCCAGAACGGAAGGTCAGTGTTTGTTCTGGGCAAATTTTCCCAAATTTTTCTTATACAATTGGGAAGACCAAGGGAATGACCAAACAAAATGGATAACTAAAGAAAGCTCACATTTTATAAACAGAAAATTTCAGAAATATTAATGTTACCCTTCAGGATATAATGTATTATATCTTAATTGCCATTTTCTCATTTCATTAAAAACAAGAAATGCACCAATGGACCAGGTGTAATTTATGGAAGAATTTCTTTCCTTTCTCTCCTTCATTAGAAACAAAATCCCAGAATGATTTCCAGATTCTCTTGAAGAAACATGAACATATGATGTGTCCCAGATGGTGCTTTCCAATCTTTTACACACAGAAATGAAGCTTTCATCATGAAGAACAGTGGGTGTTTCAATTCTGTTGAAAGGATAGGAATGACATGCACCACATATCTGTCCGTATACATTCATAAATGGAAAGCTCTCATTTCAAAAAGGCAAGTCAACTCCTCACCTTTTCATTCAATCTTTTACTGAAATACTAAATTGCATTGCTATTATGTCACACAGTATTTCTTTTTTTTTTTTTTGAATAAACTTAACCAAAGATGTAAAGAACTTTATTCAGAATCCTACAAAATACTGTTAAAAGAAAATAAAGAAGGGTTAAATAAATGGAAGTACATTCCATGCTCATATATAGAAAGCTAAATATTGTTAAGATGTCATTTAACAAAATTCATTTACAGATTTAATGCAATCCCAAACAAAATTCCATTAGCCTAATTTGTAGATATGGAAAAGACAGAAAAGGGCAGTATTTCTTAATTAACCGGTTAACATAATCAACGAAGCATGTAACAAAACAGCACAAAATGACAAAGCACCTTTATCTGCAACTTGGCAAAATAAGAATAGTTACTGAATGTCATGATATATTCTTTGCCAACCTATCATCTGACCCTGTTGATTCGACAAATATGTATGAAAGGCAATTTTCTCATCTACTTACATAATCTTCTCCTCAATGTTCAGTTTCATTATTAAAGCAGAATAAGTTCAAGTTCTTTTTCTTAAACTACATGCAAATAATAGAAATGAGCCAGTAACAAAATCATCAATCTCTCTTCAAATGTAATCATATGAAATAATTGGTCTGAGTCACCCACCTCTATGTCAAGGATCAAGAGATTGTAAACCAAAGACCAAAATGAAAAGTCAGCTACAAAGCAGTGGGGAGAAAAAGAAAAGGAGAGACAGGGAGAGAAAAGGAGAACAAGCTAGACTGTGACTTGGTATGTGTGTGTGTGTGTGTTTAATACTTTGTGTTTGTTTATGTGTGTCAATTTGAATGGGTCCACATATGTTCATCAGCCTGATTGGCTATATGTGTGCATGTGTGTGTGTGTGACTGTGTATGTGCTGTGTGGGTTGGCCTGACTGAGGGTGTGTGCCTGCATTGGTATGTGAGTGAATGTGTATGTGTGTTGTCCTGAGTGTGCTCTGTGTCTGGGTCGGTCTGAGCAAGCATTTGTGTGTGTTTATGCATTTGTGTATATGTCAGCCTAAGCAAGCATGTTGTGTGTGTCAGTGTGTCAACTTGAGTGTTTCAGTATGTGATAGATAGGAGGGGCTAGAGACTTCTAATTTTCCCTTCATCTTAAAGCACAGAAAGTTTTATTAAAATTTGCCTCTCCTATATAAGGGCAGGTACCTCCAAATCTCTTAGCCAACTTCAATAGCAATTAAGTGTGAAGCATATCCTAAAATGATTTAGCAGCGTGGCATGGGGAATTCAGTCAATTTAAGCACTATCAGTTTATAAGTTAGCAGAATACTATTTTTCTTTCAATTTAAAATACTGTCATAATGATTTAATGTTTCATTTGCTAAATAGCTCCTTAAATCAGTAATACAATTGCTTAATATCTCTTGATTAAACATGTTGTATTAGTCAGCCAAAGGGGTGCTAATGTGAAATACCAAAAATGGGTTGGTCTTTATAAAGGGTATTATTTGGGGTAGAAGTTCACAGATACCAGGCCATAAAGCATTAAGTTTCTTCTCTCACCACATTGCATTGCCACGTGTTAGAGCAAGACAGCTGCTGGCGTTTGCCAGGGTTCAGGCTTCTGGGGTTCCTCTCTTCCCGGGACTGCGTTTCTCTCTGGGCTTAGCTCCTGTTTCCTCCACAAGATCAGCTGTAGACAATCAGGCAAACGGCTTGCTTCTCTTCTCCTGGGGCCTTTTTCTAACATCAAAACTGCTTCTCAAAAGACTGCTTCACCTCTGTTCTTTGCCTTGCCTTTTATATTCGATTCCCCACCCACCAAGGGGTGGGGCTCAACGCCCTAATCCTAACCTAATCATGCCCAGATTAACAGATCAGTTTACAAGCATGATCCAATTATATTTTTGGAATTCATAATTACATCAAATTGGCCAACGGTTACACATGTTAAACATTTTATTTTAAATTAAGGTTTAACAAATATCTGAAAATTATGATTAAATCCCTTGTTGGTGTATCTGTTATCTATACACATCAAACACGCCCTTGGTTTGCCAAAAATGTTTCAACTTTTGAAACTAAGTACCATGTAGCATTGCCATAGTATATTGAATTATAACCAATTCTAATTAGATTCCCACAGCATACCTCAGGTCAGTCCACCCTGCCTCACTCTCCAGAGTTGACTCTGAGGGCCATACCATACATGGGCCACTGTTCGTCTACTGAATGGAAAGCACAGAAATGTTCTCATCCTTACTGCTGGCCCTATTGTTCATCAGATTTTGTAAACTCCATGATAAACGTGGAAGGACATCAAACTTGTCCAGGGGAACTGCTCTTCCCCAAAGTTCCAGTCCCAAAAACCTCTTCCTCAGATAGGAAGATACAAAGGCAGGCTTTCTTTTTAGAACTCAGCTAAAACTTCAGTATGTTTTCTGCCAGCATTACATAGATATGTGTGTATATATATATATGCACATTTTTAAATACACGCACACACACACGCACAAATTTTCTCCACTACCTAGAACCTAACGTCACCTTGATTTATTTTTCTAAATCAAAAAGTCTAGATCTGAGTAACTATTTGCTAACAGTACTCATTATTTCATATTCCTTCCAGTCCTCATCTTACAAGAGTTTCAAGAAATTCAGCAAACTTTAGTATGTTTCTGCATTTCAGTCCTTTGTGGTCACCATTGAGATGCTATTGTCCAAACCCTGAGGCTAAATCAAAGGTGGGTGGCACCACTCTTTCCACACAGAGGCAGATCCTGGGATTTTCAGATGTCTTGAACACAGGGGTTCCCCACATCACCCATCCCCCACAGGTCCTATCATTGCCTGGGATCCCTCATAAGAGTGAGAGTGGGCCCCTACAACTTTACTTTCTGTATCATATCCCATAACTCTCCTTTGAAATTCATTGCCTTTTGAGCAATCCAATTTTATGATCTCATAGAAGATAAAACCCAAAAGCTTTTTACTTTTCCCCTTGGGCCAGCGTGGGCTGGGTTGGAGGGGGTGGGCAGGGAACATTGTGAGATGCTCAGACCTTTAGAAAACAATCTTGGCCTGTCATACCTGGAAGGAGAGGGGAAAAGGCACACTTTAGTCAACAGCAGTCCAAATTGCCGAGATTCTAGGTAATGCACTATTTTGCCTGTGTTACAGACTTTCTAGACACTATGTGGTATATGAATTATACTTTTTTCAGATGAACAATTAAACACATTGTTTCAGGTACTTCCCTGAAGAGGTGTCTGGAGGCTGAAGAAAAACATACTGAGAATATTTGAAAATTTAACTGTTTAAAAATTCTGCTTTTATCTTCATTATTAATTCATTCTTACTTAAGTTCAGTTTATTGTTATTTTTTTTTCAGGAGATTTTTTTCTCTAAAATATCTATAATTTAATGTTTCACTCATTTGTTTTCTAATTTTAATTTTTAAGCAATAAAATCTCTTAGGGTTATGAATTTATCTAGAAATGCATTTTTGGCTACAAAACAACTTTGATATGCATTTTTCTTCTTTTTACTTTTTATTAGAGAAATTGTGAATTTATAGAAAAATCATGCATAAAATAGAAGGTTCCCATATACCATTCCGTTAATAACACTTGTAATTGTATTTTTAATTTCCTCTTGGACCTGCTTGTTTTGACCATTTACTTTATGAAATTTTCAGATTTGGGGGGAATGAGCCAAGATTTTTTTTTTTTTTTTTCTGTGGATATTTTAAGTTCTGTGGAAAAGGAGTTTTGTGAACAGGGGCTCTACCTAAGACATTAAAACCCTAATGTTATTATTAACTCTTGGTAAGTTTCAACTTATTATTCCAGGCTTTTTTTTTTTTTTTCTATATTCCTATCCTAGAAACAACTGCAAAATTTCCTATCAGTAAACTTCAGTCCACCCTATCAAAACTAATAGATTTCAAATGAAACTTTTAGCAAAAATATTCTACAATTTTTTTTCTCCTTTTTTCTACTCAAAGTACTCATTGAAAGAAAAACAATCTCTACAGGAAGTCCTTACTTTGTGCTGTAGCTGGTGAAAGGACACAAACTCCCCATTGTCAGAGCACAGTTCATTCTGTCCCCCTTTGGCACTCCCTCCCTTTCTGTCTATCCATCCCCATACCTCTTCTTAAGTAGTAATCATCAACTGGGCCATTTGAGGCAGTTAAAAATGTCCTCATGATCTGAATTCTTTCAAACCACTTAATTTCAGAAATGCTCATGTTTATCCCAAATATCATTGATTGTACACTTTGGATGAATTGTATGCTTTATTAATATGTATCAATAAAATTGATTTGTAAAAAAAAAGAAAGAAATGCTCATGTAAACCATTTAAAATGTTCTGTTAGAGTAGACATTTAGGTTTCCTCCAACAAAGGAAGAGTAGGGAATTCTGGGGATTATGAACAGGAGGGGGGATACTGAGAAAATAACTAAAGCCTCCAACTCAAAGTTCAATTATATTTTGTTATTTTATATTGCCCTGGTTTAAAAACCACGTGTGAAACTAAAAACAATAGTCTTGTTAAGTGACTTTTGCTTTTGGTGAGTACACTTGACAGCTTTACAAGAGATTCTTCAGACCTTTGACAGTAATAAAAATAAAAAGCAATTTTAAGATGTCAGTCCTTATCTTGCCATTTTACTAAGGCATACTTTACCTAAGATAAACCAAATGAAAAGCTGTTTCCTCCTTTGGTACGTGTCAGATAAATGAGCATTCCTAGTTCAGCCCTAAATAGAGTTCTCACAGAAAATGATTAATGATATATTCCAAGCAGAATTCCCCAAGGAAAACATCTTCTCTTAATTCTTATTGTCCTAATGAAATTGTATGGTTCATAATTCATTAATCTGACCAGGGTGACAAAAGAGGCTGAAAAAATAAAGTAGCTGCATGGCCTCCAAAGAGACAAAGCTGAAATAAGTCATTAACAACAACACATGCTTTAAATTCACAATGTTATGCTGCGTGGTACAAAAGTCCCTATAAAACATAACAGCAGCACGCACATTATGTGCCTCTTTTTGAGTAAAATGGTCACCCCCAAAGAAGCCTATAGAACTAAAATTCTTGGTTTTCCATGAAAGAAAATTTCTTACTAATAGATTTTCTGAAATACACAATATTATACTAAGGTAATAAGTTAAAAGTCCACTGAATATAGTGATTTATTCAGGACAGTAGGAAAGGGTGAGCTAATAGACTTCTGTCCTTTCAGGTTTCTTTTGCCTCCTCTTCAGAGAAGAGGCCCTGTCAATTGTATTAACCATATATTTTCCATGTGTGAGGCCATTCCAGTTTAGAGTTCTTAAATTAACAGAGCTTAGTACATCAGTTTTACCCAAAACTAGCTTTTACTAAGGCTATGTAATATGTAAAACGAATTTCTGTTTGTAAGAACTTTGAAGTTCAAAAATAGCATAAAGGTATAGGGTGGGTTCGGGGAAAGATACACCAAATGTAAGATAAGGACTATCATTAGTAGTAAGATTCTGACAATATTCTCTCATAATTTGTAACAAATGTCTCACAACAATGCAAGGTGTTGGTGGAGGATTGATGTACAGGACCACTGAATGATGTTATGTTTGCTTTGTAACTTCACAACTTTTACTATACACTTATTGTTTATATATGTTCATGTATAAATGATATTTTAAAAACAATAATAGGGTGGGTTGGGGGAAAATATTTTGGTTAGTAGTAATATTTTGAGGATGTTCTTTAATCATTAGTTAAAAATGTTTCACAACAATGCAAGGTACTGGTGGTAGGGTGGGGTATGAGAGCCCTGTATGATGTTGTGTATGTTTGTTTTTTAAGTTCACAACAATTACTATACATTTATTGTTTATGTATGTTCATGTATGAGTGATATACTTCAATAAATTTAAAAATTTTTTTTTAATTTTTAAAAAATTTTAAAAAATAGCACAAAGGTAACAATGAAAATTGGTAATGTTATGCTTGATTTTGTATAATCCTACTTAGCAGCAGCAGGAGCAGCAGCCCAGACCTGGGTGATCAGGAGGGTGATCCTGGGAAGTCCTGCATTCACAGAAGGGCGTTTCCAAATGTCATCTCTACATATTGAAGCTGAAAAAGCCTTCCTTAGACTTTTGAATCTTAATCTGTAACTGAGGCCGGCACGTACATTCCATCTGGGTATAGAGGACAGAGTGAACCCAGAATCTACCCTTTAGGTGAATGGCCAAAGATCCCAGGTCATTAAGCGTCAAAAAATTACGTAATTGGAATACCTTTTTCCATTTTGAAGAATTATTCTCTTACACATATGAAAAATGAAAACATCAAAATAGGAATTCTAGGCTTATAGGAATAAGCCATCTACTACATATAAAGCATGATACCAGTTCTGGACATTTTGTAAAAAATATTCAGGAGAAGGGGCTATAAAGATATTAAGGCTCTGTTAGTAATTATATAACCTTGAAGGTTGGAAGGGAGAAAAAAAAAAAGCAGATTCAGCCTGTGTGTGGAAAATTTCCTCTACAGATGGGTTCTTTCCATTTGGGGGAGGGAGAAGCAATACAGAATTCATAATGAATCAAAAGATAAGTTTTCACTAGTCATAAAATCCTAGCCAAAGGAATATTCCAATTTACTAACCTTGATTCCATAAGTGAGATAAAGTTGATGAAACAAGAGAAGAGTGAGACCCACTCTTCTGCCTGGTTCTTGGAGTCACAAATAAAATTGGTCAGTTACCATAAAAGACTGCATGTAATTGCTTACTCTACTACACAGCTGTAGTGCAAGTCTCACACAAATAGGTGATTATTAATTAGGGATAAAAAGATGATGCTATTATCAAACAAGTTGAATATTATATCCTAGCCACTCAAGTCCACAAAACTGAGCTCATTTTTAACCCTTCCTTAGCTTTTTGTCAAAATTTGGCTCCCATTAATATTGTCTGTAACATTTTCCTTAACATTCTCTTCTCTTTGTTCCTGTTGTTTTTCTTTGTACAGAGTATCCTAAGCTTGGATAGGTCTTGTTGCATTTTGTTGTTCAGCCTGTCTCTACCTCCCTAACCCAGACTCTAAAACCTTCCTATATCAGTCATAGAAATAACATTCTATTCCTCTTCTGGAAATCAAATAATGGTTTCAAATATTAGCTAATCAAATTTAAATCTTGTATTAGTCAGGAAGTCTTTGGTTGCAAGGAACCAAAAAACCAACTTCAATAAAAAGAAGTTATTGGTTCATGTAACCCAGTGACAGGGCTTGGTTTGATCCAACAACCCAACAGTGTCACCAAGACTACCTTTGCACTGGCACTCTGATCTTAGGTGTCGTCTTCATCCTAAGGCTTGTGTTTTTTGTTTGTTTGTGGCTTTTTTTGGTGGTCTTCAGATGGTTTATAGTGCCTCATAACGCTACAAGCTTCTTTAATTACTTCCAGTAGGAACATTAGTCTGTTTCCCCTGTAGTGCTATTAAAAGCCAGTATCTAATCCAGTTATAAATGCCCAGACAATGTGACCATCACAGAAAATAATCACTATGGCTAAGAGGATGGAAAATATTGATTTGCTTAAGCCAATCAGGGCCTTTTTGGAGCTAGAAGAATGGTCTATCTTATCCAGCTACAGGTTAAGAAATTTGGGGCCTTGTGTTTGGAAAAAAGAAGAGATGCTTGGGATTCAGCCAACAAATATTAACTACAAAACTAAATCCCTTTTATGTAATCTAAGTATCTTTTAAAAATAAAAATATATATATATATATATATATATTTAAATCTAAATCCTTGACATTTATCAGGTTGTGATCCCTCTGTACCTCTCTAGTCCTTGTAATATCCCACACAGAGTCAGGCAACATTCTCAATACACTAGGTGCAATATGAATAATGATATTACTAAAATAAAAACAGAGAGAGAATGAATGCCAAATAAATGCTTGCTAGACTAACTCAATATATTTAGGAACCGCAAGATGAGAAGAAAAAAATTATGAATCATGTTTAAACACACTTGGCTTTTAAAAATTCATTTTGACCACAGGCCCATGTTTTGTTTTGTTTTTCTTTTGTTTCACTTCTAAAGCCCCACACAATTGGAATCATGCTCTGAAAGGACATTTGATTCTCTAATATTTTAGGTGTAAATGTTATAATTTTACTGGAGGATAAAAATAAATGTTTAAAATGTGGCTTTTAAATAGGGTGGCCATAAATTCCTGGCAAACTATTAATAGCACCCACTTCCACACTCAACAGAGTCCTGATTTGGATAATAAATAATTTGGTCATTCTAATTTTAAATAAATATTCAAACATGTTGAAAACATCTATATTATATTCTAAAAGAAATTTCTAACAAGAAAACTACCCACTCAAAATAAAGTTAAATAGACATATTCTGTGTGAGTAAAGAAAAAAAAATAGTTCAATTTATCATGTCGTAAGAAACATAGCATCAGCTTCTCATGTCTAAAAGAAAATTTATTTGAAACCACAGCTGCTGTGCTTCAGGGATTTGGATTAAAACTCATCATTATCTTTCTCTTAATACTCTTCCCTGGAACAACCAGTGGTCATACGGTGCTTACAGAGCCTGAAAACTGAGCTGACATGAATGGCCTTTGTATTGCAGTACAATCAGATTATGTCTAATCTAAATGCTGTGTGTCCTTTGTGGAACAGATAAATCCTAATCCCCCATTTACAAAAGCAAATCCAGGCCAGTCCCCAGTGACTACCTCTTCAAATTTTCCTGTTTTTTTTTGTTTTTTTTTTTTTTCCTTAGGAGGTACCAGGGATCAAACCTGTGACCTTGTACATGAGTAGCAGGCACTCAACCACTGAGCTATACCCGCTCCCCTCCCCCTAATTTTTAAGTGACAGAAATTAAAATAAACTTTAAATTCACTCAGTCTAAACTTAATCTAAAAATAATTATTTTGAGGTTTTGGGCTGGGTTAAAGCACTTCGCTTTTGATAGCCTAAAGTGGGTTACTACCAAAACACAATTCTTTTTCTACTAAAGAACAAGGATTAACAAAAAAAAAATCTACCCTCCCCCACTATTCTAAAAGACTAAAAGCAAGCTTTAAAGCATCTCATTTCCTCTTTTCTAAATTATCTGAGAGTTTATCTTGAACATCAGAATAGTAAGCTGCATCTATACTCTACTAGTTAAACAGTAATGATGCTTTAAAGCAGAGGTCCCTAAAAGATGACCCACAACTCATTCTGGATGGGCCTTTGTGCCTTTTGCCAGCTCATTACACTTTTACCAAGGCCTGTTTTACCCTGAGCTTCTGTGACTAGGTGCAATTCTCAAGGAAGTGAGGAATGAGGTACATGGGATGGCAGCACCCACCCCCCTCCTTTCTCATGGCTTTCACCATCTGCCAGCACCAACTTTCTTCTCTTTCTTTCACTACCTCAGTAATGTCCCACCATCCTCTTCCTTCTACCCCCAAGATTTCACTGCAATATGCTTATGTCATCTCCTCCCTCAGCACTGCAGGATTTAGAGAGACTAAATGTTGGGGATCCCTCTTTAAATTTTATATGCTTTTTGTGAGACATCACATGACCAGGAAATGAGAACCTAAAATTAGAAGAGAATGGATACATAAAGAAATAATTGAGGAAGCGGATGTGGCTCAAGCAATTGGGCTCCCATCTACCGTATGGGAGGTCCCGGGTTCATTTCCCGGGGTCTCCTGGTGAAAGTGAGTTGGCCTGTGCGGAGAGCTGCCGCAACAAAAAGAGACAAAGAGGAGAAACAATGAGAGACACAACAAACCAGAAAGCTTAGGTGGGTTAAGCAATTGAGTGCCTCTCTCCCATATCGGAGGTCCCACACCATTCCCGGTGCCTCCTAAAAGAGAAGATGAGAAGACAAGCAGACACAGAGAGCACACAGCAAATGGGCACAGAGAATAGACAGCAAGTGCAAAACAATGGGGGGGGGTGGAATAAATAAAATAAATCTTAAAAAAAAGAAATAACTGAAATATGAAAAACCTTCACATGCAACAGAGTTTGAGGTTTGGAATTATCCAAAAGGAATGGAGTTCAATGTTTAAATGAATAAGGGAACAAGTTTTTTGAAGGTATTAAGAAAGGAAAGGGTATTTCAGCAAGGACTAATTGCATTCTGTTTCTTAATGGAACTCTATAAAGCTGCAAATAAAACAACAACAAAATAAATAAGAGTTCTGATGTGCTCATGGGATTTCTTCAGGGATGGAGGTAGAAGGCAAGCTTGTTAACAATGAGACATTTCACCTCTAATGTGATGACTGATTTCATTCCTTTTAGAAAACTCAGACACCACTATCCCCAGCTCCACCTACTTCTATGAAGCAAAAAGCTCTACTGATAGTTCTGCAGAAAAGCAAAACTATTCCTAAGAGGTGCCTTTAAAGTATGCAGCAGTGCCTCTAAATCAGGGGGTCAAC